>JAVSCE010013192.1:0-91581 GCA_032199065.1 Smutsia gigantea | reverse complement strand
TCCAGATTGGTAAAGAAGAAGTCAAATTGTCACTATTTGCATGACATGATATTGTACATAAAAAACCCTAAAGACTCCACTCCAAAACTACTAGAACTAATATCTGAATTCAGCAAAGTTGCAGGATACAAAATTAACACACAGAAATCTGTTGCTTTCCTATGCACTAATGATGAACTAACAGAAAGAGAAATCAGAAAAACAATTCCATTCACAATTGCATCAAAAAGAATAAAATACCTAGGAATAAACCTAACGAAGGAAGTGAAAGACCTGTACCTGAAAACTACAAGACACTCCTAAGAGAAATTAAAGAGGACACTAACAAATGGAAATGCATTCCATGCTCTTGGCTAGGAAGAATAAATATTGTCAAAATGGCTATACTACCTAAAGCAATCTACAGATTCAGTGCAATCCCTATCAAACTACCAACAGCTTTCTACAATGAAGTGGAACAAATAATTCTAAAATTCATATGGAACCACAAAAGACCCGAATAGCCAAAGCAATCTGGAGAAGGAGGAATAAAACAGGGGGAATTACACTCCCTGACTTAAAGCTCTACTACAAAGCCACAGTAATCAAGAGAATTTGGTATTGGCACAAAAAAAGACCCACAGAGCAGTGGAAGAGAATAGAAAATCCAAGCATTAACCCAAACATATACAGTCAATTAATATTTGATAAAAGTGCTTGGATATACAATGGGGAGATGACAGCTCCTCCCAGCAGCTGGTGCTGGTGACAGCTACATGTAAGAGAATGAAACTGGACTACTGTCTAGCCCCATACACAAAGGTAAACTCATGTGGATCAAAGACCTGAATGTAAGTCATGAAACCATAAAACTCTTAGAAAAAACATAGGCAAAAAATCTCTTGACATAAACATGAGCGACTTCTTCATGAACATATCTCCCCGGGCAAGGGGGAAACAAAAGCAAAAATGAACAAGTGGGACTATATCAAGCTGAAAAGCTTCTGTACAGCAAAGGACACCATCAGTAGAACAAAAGACATCCTACAGTATGGGAGAATATATTTAAAAAACGTATCTGATAAAGGGTTGACATCCAAAATATATAAAGAACTCATGCACCTTAACAAACAGAAAGCAAATAATCCAATTAAGAAATGGGCAGAGGACATGAATAGACACTTCTCCAAAGAAGAAATTCAGATGGCCAACAGGCACATGAAAAGATGCTGCACATCGCTAATCATCAGAGAAATGCAGATTAAAACCACAATGAGATATCACCTCACACCAGTGAGGATGGCCAACATCCAAAACACAAACAACAACAAATGTTGGCGAGGATGTGGAGAAAAGGGAACCCTCCTACACTGCTGGTGGGACTGCAGATTGGTTCAACCATTGTGGAAAGCAGTATGCAGGTTCCTCAAAAGACTCAAAATAGAAATACCATTTGACCCAGGAATTCCACTCCTAGGAATTTACCCTAAGAATGCAGCAGCCCAATTTGAAAAGGACAGATGCACCCCTATGTTTATTGCAGCACTATTTACAATAGCCAAGAAATGGAAGCAACCTAAGTGTCCATCAGTAGATGAATGGATAAAGAAGATGTGTGGTACATATACACAATGGAATATTATTCAGCCATAAGAAGAAAACAAATCCTACCATTTGCAACATGGATGGAGCTAGAGGGTATTATGCTCAGTGAAATAAGCCAAGCCGAAAAAGACAAGTATCAAATGATTTCACTCATATGTGGAGTATAAGAACAAAGAAAAAAACTGAAGGAACAAAACAGCAGCAGACTCACAGAACCCAAGAACGGACTAATAGTTACCAAAGGGAAAGGGACTGGGGAAAATGGGCACAAAGGGAGGGATAAGAGGGAAAAAGGGGCATTATGATTAGCAGATGTAATGTTGGGGGGGCACGGGGAGGGCAGTACAACTCAGAGAAGACAAGTAGTGATTCTATAGCATCTCACTACGCTGATGGACAGTGACTGTAATGGGGTTGGTGGGGGGGCCCTGATGAAGGGGTAGTTTAATAATCGTAATATTGCACATGTAATTGTAAATTAATGATAATAAAATAAATTATATTAAAAACAGAAAAAAAAAAAGAAGAAACCTAAGATGACCATCTATTCCTCTTACCTTTTTTTTTTTCATATTTGAGGCTTAATTTACTTTAAAAGTTGAGGTTTTTTTTATTCCTTAAATGGTGTTACAGCATATCCACATTTTGGTTATTAGTAGCATTTTCCAACAGTAAGAACCAGGGTTCCTTGGAGAAATGGACTGATTTGAGGGCTGGGGAATGAAATAAACAAGATGGCCTGGTGCACCTTGTAGTGCTAGAAAGTGAGGAAGGACTTCTGGAAAGATGGCGGTGTGAGCAGGGCGGCGGAAATCTCCTCCCAAAACCATATGTATTTACGAAAATACAAGTACAACTATTCCTAAAAAAGAGATCAGAAGATACAGGACAGCACATAGCCTGCAGCTACACTTGAGAGGACACGGCACCCCACGACGCGGGTAAGATACGGAGCCGGGACGCAGCGGGACCCAAGCACTCCCCCACCCAGTGCACCGGCAGGAGGACAGGATTCAGAGCCGGGAGGGAGTGGAAGTACACCCCGCGAAATAACCAGCCCCGGTGATCTGGGCTGGGACCGCTGACAAACATTGCACGGTGTAGCGGAAACTGGAGAGACAGAGGGTGCAGGCTCTGAGCCTGGGAACGCGCCAGGGTGCTTGTAGCTGGGTCCCGGGAAGAGAAAAATACCACACGCTTTTTTCAGCGGTCTTAAAGAGACAGGAGCCCAGCGGAGGAGCCGGATCACCCCGGCACACTCAGCCCAGCAGGCTGCAAGTCCTGGGGAGTTTCGAACGCTTTAGCTGGTGACTGGGAAAGGGTGGCCGCACTTAGAATTCCCACAGAGATAACTGCCTCCCATTGGTTTCCAACCTGGCCAGAGCTATAAAGGGCCCTGCAGAGCGGTGTGGCCACTGCTGCGGAATAGTGGAGCAACAGAGCCACATACAGCATACCCACAGAATCTACACCCGGTGGGACTTTGTTTTTCTTTGTTGTTGTTCTTCTTCTTTTGTTTTGTTTTTTGTTTTTTCTTCTTTCTTCCTCCTTTTCTTTTCTTTCCTTTCTTTCTTTTTTCTTTTCCTTTCTTTCTTTCTTCTTTTTTTTTTCTTTTCTTTTTAAAGTTTTAAAGAGCCCAGCTGACAAACGTGGCACCTACCAGCGACCACTTCTATCACCATGAAAAGAGAGAGAAATATGGTCCAGACTAAGATCAACCAGACAACCACAAAGGGGGAGCCTGAAGGGATGGAAATGCAGTCTTCCTGAAAAAGAATTCAGAACAAAAGTCATAACCATACATGGATCTACAGAGAAATGTGTGAGAGCTGAGGGAGGAAGTGAGGGAAGTGAGGAAAGACATTGCAGAAATCAGACAAGCGATCGACGGGCTTAACAGCAGACTGGATAAGATGCAAGACACTGTTAATGGAATAGAAATCAGAGAACAGGAATACAGAGCAGCTGAGGCAGAGAGAGATAAAAGGATCTTTAGGAATGAAAGAATATTAAGAGAACTGTGTGACCAATCCAAATGGAACAATATTCGCATTATAGGAGTACCTGAGGAAGAAGAGAGAGAAAAAGGGATAGAAAGTATCTTTGAAGAAAGAACTGCTGAAAATTTTCCCATGCTGGGGAAGGAAATAGTCTCACAGTCCACGGAAGCCCACAGATCTCCCAACACAAGGGACCCAAGGAAGACAACACCAAGACACATAATAATTAAAATGGCAGAGATCAAAGATAAAGACAGAGTATTAAAGGCAGCTAGAGAGAGAAAAAAGATCACCTACAAAGGAAAACCCATCAGACTATCATCAGACTTCTCAACAGAAACCTTACAGGCCAGAAGAGAATGGCATGATATATTTAAAGTAATGAAACACAGGGGCCTCGAACGAAGAATATTGTATCCAGCACGATTATCATTTAAATATGATGGAGGGATTAAATAATTTCCAGACAAACGAAAGTTGAGAGAGTTTGCCTCTCATAAACCACCACTACAGGATATCTTAAACGGACTGCTATAGAGGGAAGCACCTCTAAGGCTAAATAGATGTCACCAGAGAAAATAAAACCATAGCAAAGAAAGCAGACCATCCAAACACTAACTAAAGGCAAAGAATAAAACACCTAGTATATAAAGAAGGGAGGAGGAGGAATAAGAAGGGAGAGAAATAAAGAAACATCAGACGGTGTTTACAATAACTTAACAAGAAAGGTAAGTTAGATTGTTAGATAGTAAAGAAGCAACCCTTGAACATTTGGTAACGACGAATCTACAGCCAGAAATGGCAATAAGTACATATCTATCGATAATCACCCTAAGTGTAAATGGACTGAATGCACCAATCAAAAGACACAGAGAAACAGAATGGATAAAAAACCAAGACCCACCTATATGCTGCTTACAAGAGACTCACCTCAAATCCAAAGATATACAAGACTAAAAGTGAAGGTATGGAAAAAGATACTTCATGCAAACAACAAAGAGAAAAAAGCAGGTGTTGCAGTACTTGTATCAGACAAAATGGACTTCAAAACGAAGAAAGTAGCAAGAGATAAAGAAGGACATTACATAATGATAAAGGGAGAAGTCCAATAAGAAGATATAACCATTATAAATATATATGCACCAAACACAGTAGTGCCAGCATATGTGAAACAAATACTAACAGAATTAAAGGAGGAAAAAGACAGCAATGTATTCATCTTAGGACACTTCAACACACCACTCACTCCAAAGGACAGATCAACGAGACAGAAAATAAGTAAAGACACAGAGGCACTGAACAACACACTAGAACAGATGGACCTAACAGACATCTACAGAACTCTGCACACAAAAGCAGCAGGATACACAATTCTTCTCAAGTGCACATGGAACATTTTACGGAATAGACCACATACTAGTCCACAAAAAGAACCTCAGTAAACGCAAAAATACTGAAATCCTACCAACCAAATTCTCAGATCACAAAGGTATAAAACTAGAAATAAATGTCAGAAAGAAATCAAAAAGGCTCACAAATACCTGGAGACATAAAAATATTCTCCTAACTAATCAATGGGTTAACGACCAAATCAAAAGAGAAATCAAAGAATATGTGGACACTAATGACAACAACAACACAAAGCCACAACTCCTGTGGGACGCAGCAAAGGTAGTTCTAAGAGGAAAGTATATTGCAATCCAGGCCTATTTAAAGAAGGAAGAACATTCCCAAATGAATAATCTAAAGACACAATTACTGAAATTGGAAAAAGAAGAACAAATGACACCCAAAGTCACTAAAAGGAGGGACATAATAAAGATCAGAGAAGAAATAAATAAAATTGAGAAGAATAAAACAATAGAAAAAATCAGTGAAACCAAGAGCTGGTTCTTTGAAAAAATAAACAAAATAGATAAACCCCTAGCCAGACTCATTAAGAGAAAAAGAGAATGACACACATAATCAGAAATGAGAAAGGAAACAATGACAGACCCCACAGAAATACAAAGAATTATAAGAGAATATTATGAGAATCTATATGCCCACAAGCTGGAAAACGTAGAAGAAATGGACAACTTCTCAGAAAAATACAACCTTCCAAGACTGACCAAGCAAGAAACAGAAAAACTAAACAGACCAATCACCAGCAGCGAAATTGAATCAGTAATCAAAAACCTACCCAAGAACAAAACCCCCATCCAGACGGATTCACCTCTCAATTCTACCAGACATATAGAGAAGAAATAACAACCATTCTCCTTAAAGTTTTCCAAAAAATAGAAGAGGAGGGAATACTTCCAATCTCATTCTATGAAGCCAGCATCACTCTAATACCAAAACCGGGCAAAGACCTCACCAAAAAAGAAAATTACAGACCAATATCCCTGATGAACATAGATGCAAAAATTCTCAACAACATATTAGCAAACCGAATTCAAAAATACATCAAGAGGATCATACACCATGATCAAGTGGGATTCATCCCAGGGATGCAAGGATGGTACAATATTCGAAAATCCATCAACATCATCCACCACATCAACAAAAAGAAGAACAAAACCCACATGATCATCTCCACAGATGCTGGAAAAGCATTTGACAAAATTCAGCATCCATTCATGATTAAAACTCTCAAGAAATGGGTATAGAGGGCAAGTACCTCAACATCATAAAGGCCATATATGACAAACCCACAGCTAACATCATACTTAACAGCAAGAAGCTGAAAGCCTTTCATCTAAGATCAGGAACAAGACAGGGATGCCCACTCTCTCCACTGTTATTCAACATAGTACTGGAGGTCCTAGCCACGGCAATCAGACAAAACAAAGACATACAAGGCATCCAGATTGGTAGAGAAGAACTCAAATTGTCACTATTTGCAGATGACGTGATATTGTACATAAAAGCCCTAAAGACTCCACTCCAAAACTACTAGAACTAATATCTGAATTCAGCAAAGTTGCAGGATACAAAATTAACACACAGAAATCTGTTGCTTTCCTATACACTAACGATGAACTAACAGAAAGAGAAATCAGAAAAACAATTCCATTCACAATTGCATCAAAAAGAATAAAATACCTAGGAATAAACCTAACGAAGGAAGTGAAAGATCTGTACTCTGAAAACTACAAGACACTCCTAAGAGAAATTAAAGAGGATACTAACAAATGGAAATGCATCCCATGCTCTTGGCTAGGAAGAATAAATATTGTCAAAATGGCTATACTACCTAAAGCAATCTACAGATTCAACGCAATCCCTATCAAACTACCAACAGCTTTCTTCAATGAACTGGAACAAATAATTCTAAAATTCATATGGAACCACAAAAGACCCCGAATAGCCAAAGCAATCCTGAGAAGGAGGAATAAAACAGGGGGAATTACACTCCCTGACTTCAAGCTCTACTACAAAGCCACAGTAATCAAGACAATTTGGTATTGGCACAAAAACAGACCCACAGACCAGTGGAACAGAATAGAAAATCCAAATATTAACCCAAACATATACAGTCAATTAATATTTGATAAAGGATCCTTGGATATAGAATGGGGAGATGATAGCCTCTTCAGAAGCTAGTGTTGGAAAAACTGCACAGCTACATGTAAGAGAATCAAACTGTACTACAGTCTAGCCCCATACACAAAGGTAAACTCAAGGTGGATCAAAGACCTGAATGTAAGTCATGATCCATAAAACTCTTAGAAAAAAACATAGGCAAAAATCTCTTGGACATAAACATGAGTGACTTCTTCATGAACATATCTCCCCGGGCAATGGAAACAAAAGCAAAAATGAACAAGTGGGACTATATGAAGCTGAAAAGCTTCTGTACAGCAAAGGACACCATCAGTAGAACAAAAAGATATCCTACAGTATGGGAGAATATATTCATAAAAAACGTATCTGATAAAGGGTTGACATCCAAAATATATAAAGAACTCATGCACCTTAACAAACAAAAGCAAATAATCCAATTAAGAAATGGGCAGAGGACATGAATAGACACTTCTCCAAAGAAGAAATTCAGATGGCCAACAGGCACATGAAAAGATGCTCCACATCGCTAATCATCAGAGAAATGCAGATTAAAACCACAATGAGATATCACCTCACACCAGTGAGGATGGCCAACATCCAAAACACAAACAACAACAAATGTTGGCGAGGATGTGGAGAAAAGGGAACCCTCCTACACTGCTGGTGGGACTGCAAATTAGTTCAACCATTGTGGAAAGCAGTATGGAGGTTCCTCAAAAAACTCAAAATAGAAATACCATTTGACCCAGGAATTCCACTACAAGGAATTTACCCTAAGAATGCAGCAGCCCAGTTTGAAAAAGACAGATGCAACCCTATGTTTATCACAGCACTATTTACAATAGCCAAGAAATGGAAGCAACCTATGTGTCCATCAGTAGATGAAAGGATAAAGAAGATGTGGTACATATACACAATGGAATATTATTCAGCCATAAGAAGAAAACAAATCCTACCATTTGCAACAACATGGATGGAGCTAGAGGGTATTATGCTCAGTGAAATAAGCCAAGCCAAAAAAGACACATATCAAATGATTTCACTCATATGTGGAGTATAAGAACAAAGAAAAAAACTGAAGGAACAAAACAGTAGCAGACTCACAGAACCCAAGAACGGACGAATAGTTACCAAAGGGAAAGAGACTGGGGAAGATGGGTGGGAAGGGAGGGACAAGGGGTAAAAAGGGCATTCAGATGTAATGTTGGGGGTGCGCAGGGAGGGCTGTACAACTCAGAGAAGACAAGTAGTGATTCTATAGCATCTCACTAAGCTGATGGACAGTGACTGTAATGGGGTTGGTGGGTGGACCTGATGAAGGGGGTAGTTTAATAACCATATATATTGCACATGTAATTGTAGATTAATGATACCAAAATAAATTATAAAGAAAAAGAAAAAGAAAAAAACACTTGCAAAATATATAACCAACAAAGGAGAAATAATCATAACTGAGAATAAGCTCCTACAAATCAGCATAAAAAATACAAATATCTAAAAAGTAAAATGGTAACAAATATGAAAAGGCAAGTCACAAAATACATGTCAATAAGGAGATAAAAGCATACTCAATCTCATTGGTAATAAGGGAAATGCAAAACGGAGCAAGGAAATGCCTTTTCATTCACCCATCAGAGTAACAGAGTAAAAAGAATGATGTGATAGCTTCCATTGACAATCTACACTGTTGGGAGATAAAAATTTATGCCCTCTTTGGGGCTGACAATTTGATGGTTATCTATTGATATTTATCATGGACATGCCTTGCAACCTAGCAATTCCATTTCTAGGAATCTATGCTTTGGAAAAACTTACACACATGGACAAAGACACATGTACGAGAGGGTTCACTACAGCGTTCTCTAAAATGGTAATAAAGTGTAAGAAATCAAAAAAAAAGTGAGGAAGTTCTCAAAACATACACGTACTGTTAAGGATATGTCAAAGTGTCAAGGGACACAGGAACCTGCTTAAAGAGCTCCCAGTAGCAAAGATGAAACCATCCAAGCAAAAAAATAAGTAGTATCAGATTATAAACCAAAGTATAAACTAAGTATCCACGAGTCCATGCTGATAAACGATATAATAAATAAATGAGGGAGAAAAGACAAATCTTCCTTGCAGAATAATCCCAAATAATGTATGTATATATGACTCACTCAAGGAAGGGCAGTAGCATAACGCCCCCCCCCCCACCCCACCACATGAATGTGAACCATGAAGAGTGACTTTGTAGTGAAGAAACCTGAAAGACACCCTCTCAGCCAGGTGACTGAGGTCACCCTGAACAGTTTAAGTCATGCTGATAGTTTGTACCCTTAATCCCTTGATAGTCTGTGATCAAAATATCAGTTTATCTGTGTTCTTCCTCTCAAAATCTATAAACCCAGTCTAACCATGAAAAAAACACCAAGCAAATTTCAGTGAAGAACATTTTACAAAATATCTGACTAGGAATTCTCAAAACTGTCAAGGTTATCAAAAACCAAAGTCTGAGAAACTGTCACAACCCAGAGAGGTCTGAGGAGACATGACAAATAAATGTAAAGCACTCTCATAAATGGCACCCTAGGACAGAAGGACATTAGGCAAAAATGAAGGAAATCTGAGTAAACTATGAACTTTAGTTAATGTTAATGTATCAGCATTGGTTAATTAACTGTAACATATATACTATGCTTATATACAATATCACTACAATGGGAAACTGGGTGTGAAATATATGGGAATTCTGCTCTAGTCAATTTTTCTGATAACCTAAAACTATTCTAAAAATTAAAACATATATAAAGAATGGTTATTATTAGACTAAGAGCTTTTAGAAACCAAATGAACTTAAATAGATGGACTTTGAAAAATATCTGAAAGCTGTATGCTAAGAAATATTAACGACTGAAAAAAATGCCAACGTAAGTACATACTAACATTTTAACTGCCTTCAAAATCAATCTACAAGATGCAACAACACAATGAGGTAAAATTCAGCTTCAATGACCACACTTGTTTATATATAGTATATGGGAGATGACACATTGATTTCAAATCCTGTTTGGTTCCTGTCTAACACTCTGTAGTATTTGTAGTGTACTATAAATCCCCAAATGAAAAGCAAATATCAAAGGAAGGATGCATCTAAGTCCACTGCTATAGTGTTTTTGTTGGCATGGTGACCCATTTTTCCTCATTAATTAACCTAACATAGGGAAATCAGTTAGCAATTTCTTGTGCACCCGTAGCAAGTTCCTTCAAGAGCAAACTATTAGAAACTGAAGTACCGAAGAGTTCAATTACTGAAGCTGTAAGGGGCATGCCACAACCCCTAACCCATTAAGCTAAACGCAAGCACCTCAATGCCAGCCCTTGGAGTAATCTTGTTTATCTTAAAATAAGAGGTTTAACACTTCCCACCAGGCAGTGCGCTACGGTCAAATCAGGTTAGCCAAGAAACAATCCAGCCTTTATGAAGAAAATATGTGAAAAAAATATCCTTGGTGACCTAAGAAACAAAAAATTATTTAAAACAAAAGAAGACACCTCTCTTGGACTCTCAAAACAATTTTGGGTTTTTATTACACGCATTTCCTTGTACTTTCAGAGTACACCTTATATGGGAAGAAATCAAAATAAAAGAATTCAAAATTAACTGAATTTGGAAAAAGAACTCTTTTCTGTTGATGTCTCCTCAAGCGGGCAAGTGCATTGCAAATGCATTTCCTGCGCCAGTGGATTAAACTGCAACATTCTTTTAACTCTGTGTGGCTTTAGTGCGACAAACCAGCCATTATGAGATGCGTTCCTGTCTCATTAATGAGTTAAGCATGTGAGCCCAGCATTTTGGAAATATAAGGAGACCAATTATAATGAGACCACTCAGTGGGGAGGCCAAGATACACCGTCTTCTCTCAAAGATATCATAATAGACAGCTATTTAACAAGTGTGGGAGTTTCCTGGGAATTCACCAAAGACATCAATAAGAAAAAGAAGATTTTATATATACCAATAAAAGTTAATAGACATATCATATAGGTAAGTTTTCACTGTAAGCAAAATTTCAATGCTTACTATTTTTAAGTGGAAATATGCTTGCACTCTATAATTATACTTTGTCTTCTGCTAAATATAAAGAGGACATTCCATGTAAAAATGAACAAGTGATTACTGTTTTCTCACATAAAAGTTTGCAGCCCTTTATACATTTCTTATGTGGATTTTGTCTTTATTCTCAAATGCCACACTTATTTATGAAATAATACTTGGATTTTTATTGAGAAACTGAGGCAGAATAATTAAGAGTTTTTGGGAGAAAATTTTCACTTGGGAAAACATTCACCAATTTTATAATTCTTCTTTCAATATCTGGTGATTACAACTATTTAGAAATTCCCAGACAACACTGTGGCATGTACGTAGGCATTATACGCATTCGTCATTCAGAGCAGAATCAAACAGAACTGGAATGCTGGTAAGATCAACTGAGTAGAACATTCTGGGTTTACTGAGCAAGCAGAGGAGGTCATCACCTATTCTCTCCCTCACCCCTCCTAAGAGAAAACAATAAATGAACGACCTTGCCCAATTTTCAAATACACATCTGAGCAGTAAAGGGCGTTATGGTTACTGGAATCTATTACAGTAAAACAAGTCTACTTCCAAATCTTTGTTGGGCCGGTTATTTGGTTTACTCCCCTTAATACAGGAGGATGTAGGGAGCACAAAGTAATGATACCAGCAGTAACCGAAGGCGAGTTATTTGAAAATACCTGAAAAACAAAAATTGGGTCTATGGATGGGTGATACAGGAAAAGATGAAAAACATAACGTGAGTTTTCATGAAAAGTCTTCCTTTACACCTATGTATCTTCTTACTCTGAAAAGTGAATTTCTCACTGAAAATTCAAACAGTGAACCTAGATAGCAATATTTATTATAAGTAAGTGGGATAACTTTCTACGAGCTCCAGTCAATATCTGTACCATCAAACAAACTTGTTTTAAATTCATACCTTTATTAGCTGGAATTAATCACCAAAAAGGTGACCCTCAAATAATACCTACTTTATGAATAATAAACCAGTTGCATGTTCATGGTGCACGGACACAGAAATGACTGATTGGGCTGCCAAGTAGCCATGAGCAATGTTTGGGAACGAACGAGAGTACTGAAGTTTTCCAGTTCAGATTCTATTTTGACAGTCTCTCCTAGAGGGTCTTCTTGCCACAAGCAGCTTGGCAAGAGGCAATTTTAGGAGCCTGGTGGTGGTGGCTACCAATCTAAACAGATGAAATCGTGGGTAATCTACCTAAATTTTTTCTTTCCTTCTTTTTAATGTAAATTTTGAAATCAAATTTTAATCATGCACTAATTTTAAAGATCATATACGGGAATTGACGTGCTCAGAAAGTTCACAGGCAACTGCGTAAGATTTTGAAACAGAAAGGAACTTGAAAACCGTCAAACCCATACAATTATTACAGGATTTGTCCTCCGCTTGAGTGAGACTTCAATACAACCCAAAAGTTTGATCTTTCTTCAAATTAGAAAAAGAATTCTTAATTTATTAAATACTATATTAAGGGCCATTAAAACGCTCCCCATTAATCTTCCTTTTTAAGCATGTCCATCCAGCCTTTGTAGCTGTCATTAAAGTACTATATTTTGAATCATTCAGACTGTGTCAAAACCTGGCATTTTTTCCCATTACGATAAATAACGTTGATTTTTAGCATTTTATCAATTAAAAAAAAATAGAAGTAAGATTTGCAGCAAAACTCTCATGAGTCTTCAAAACATATTTGGATAATTCTTTCAGCCCAGCACAGCTCCAATTAGCCCTAATCATTGTCATGTTCTAATTATTTAAAATTAAATAAATTGAATTTACACGTGCAAACATTTTGCAATTCACCCCACATCCACTTCTCTTTTAAATTAACTCCTAAGATCAGACAACTTGTTCTAATAGATTATTATCATTGGATTAGGTCCAAAAAGCATTTCTCTAATGGGAATTCTGTCTGCTTTAACAGTTGAGGTTTAGTGAAGGCTCTCTGACTAAACTGTCAATCATTTTTTTTTGACTGGCGACTGGCTCTTAGAACCCTGCTGGGAGACAAGCTAGAAGTTTTTTCCAGATGCAAGACAGGCACTCAGTAAGGAAAGGGTAACTGGAAGGTGCCGCGTGGCTTCTTGCTCCCTGCTTAGCCAGCCCTTGTTCAAATGCACTGGTGGTCTTTTTCGCTTCACGCTGTGTCCTGTTAGGGACCTTCAACACAGCCATGAACACCAGCAACACTTAGAAGGGCAGCAGACTCATGCAAGCCATGCCATAGGCAGGTCAAACACTAATAAAGCCAAAGATGAGAAAGTGTAATTGTGCTATGCACTTTGACAACCAGAAAATAATAAAAAGTGCAGGATGTGCAACAACCTTTTCTAGCCTCTATAATTCAAACATTCCCTTTTAAGTAACACCAGGCAATTCCATTGTTGAATATGTTCCATAACTCCTAAACACTCCAGAAGTTTCACAGTGATATTTCTTAATAAATCCATTTTTGTTCTATTCTGCACCGTATCTCCAATCAACTGACACATCTCATTCCTTCAACAATTTAAACAGATGCAGGTCAACCGAGTGATACAAGAAAGTGAGTACAAATTACACTCCGTTGTATTTTCTGTGAGGCTAGATATTATGAGGAAAGAGAAAATTGTGTATAATTGCCTAATGAATGCAAACACCTGTTAAGTCATAGGATCCCTCCCAGGTAAGGTCCTGCATTGAAGAGAACAGTGCCTAGAAAACTACATTCTGTTCTGTCATTATATTACACTACAGAATGTGAGGGAAATCATTTATTAGTACTAACTGACACTAACTGTGAATGTTTATTAAACATTCTACAGAATGACTTTCCAGATATTATCTCAAGTAATTCATTCTGAAACCTTACGACATTTGTAAACTTTGTGAATCAGTATTTTACAAAAGGACAGACAAAACTCGGGGAATTTAAGGGTGTTGCTCAGAATCCCAAAGCTAAGGGGTAGCAGAACTGTAACTCAAAGTCACGCCCTTTGCCTCTAAGTCCAGATTTGATCATATGCCAGCAACCCATCCGAAAGCACAAAGTACCTGCTTCATAACCACCGTCTCCACTTCTTCACCAGCCAGGTTCCTCAACCTGCTCTCAGCCTCACCAACGGCAAGGTGATATCTGACATAAAGACCACTAACTTCTACAGGAGAAGCTCACAAAGCACTAGGTGGGTAAATGATGAGGGATCTAGAGATCAGAAATATATGGAAAATCCCAGAACTTTGGAGAGCATCTCCTCAGTGTTTACTCTGCAGTGAGGAGACTGACGCCTATAGAGCTTACATATGTTCCCCAAGGACAGAGCTATTTGGCAGTGGCCAGGCCCAAGAATTTCATCTTCTTGTGTGTTCATGACATAGTAATTTAAATCCCCATTTGTTTGTTTTTTTTTAATCACTAGTCTTCATCAAATATCTACACTAATTCTCTAAAACAAGAATCATTAGATTTCAATATCCTTGGCCTAGTATTCAAAGCTGTCTAAACTTTGGCCCATGTTTACTCTCTATAATTCAAAATTCCTTAAGTAATATTAACATCTTTATTGGTTGAAACTTCAAAATTCTCTCAGTGGTATATTGGTCTCATTATTCTAGATATAAACCAAATTCCCATCCATCAACCTAACGTGGTTACCATCTGAAATGTGCTCCATTGCCTCCAGGTTAAATTCCAGTTCTTCCACAAGACTTCCGCGGTTCTCCAGGCTCCATCAATCCCTGTCTCCTCAAAGCTCTCTAGTCTTAATAACTTCTACCATATATGAAAGATAAAGTATACTGTAAAGGTCAAGTCTGAAATTGTTAAGGTCCAAAGTGACACTAAGCATAAATTACCTTAATGAGTATCACACTCTTCAGAAAGACCTCACTGCTCCCAGATAAATACAGATGCCTAGATGGCAAGGAGCTGTTTGCTGAAGTATACTGTCCAGAGCAACTAGACCAGCAACTGTCAGAGCGCAAGCATTCAGTGTTAGACAGATGCATGCACAGACAAATGACTGAGCAAGTAACTGAGTGGGCAAACAGAACAACCATAAGCCAAGACAGCAGTCTAGAAGGGAACTGGAGCATGGTATGTGACAGCGGCTATAGATATATCAGCATCTGAATACAGTGGTCAAGTAGCACCATCTGGATTCTCAGGTCTATGGACAACAGTCTGGTCATAGGGCAATACACAGAGAGGGTTCTTCACCCTGGGGTTGTTTTGAAGTCTGCATGGCTAGGTGACACTACAGGTGCTCATTTCCTTGACTTATATACTTATGGTGGGGTTCACAGCTTCTTTAACAATTGGATTTTGTCTCCAATGGACACTACAATGGATGTTAAAGGGATGGCAACACAATTAAAGCCCCTGTTGCAAATAAGGTCTGACCCTTTCTGTAGAAAAAATTTCAACTGTATTTTAAATATACCTGCACTATGCAGCCAGGTCAAATTCCTACATCCTAGAGCTGTTTTTAACCAATAGAGAATAGAAGTACAATGCCTTCAGGCAAGAAAGGAAAGAAGAAGAGAAACAAAAGGAGGCAGAGAGCCAAGGAGTGAGGAGAAGACAAGGCGTTTACTCACTAGGCTTGCAATATTACCTGAATAATCAAATTATGTAATACCTACTTCTGGGCAGTCTCAGCTCTAAAAGTAAAGCCTTAAAATACCCACTTGACTTCCTGAGACCTTTCAGAGGTGATCTGAAGCATCAGGACGATCTGGAAACAATATACCACTAGACAAATGTAAAAGGTTGCGGATATGAGGGACAGGATATTCTTGGAACGGCATCGCCAGTTTCTTCAAAAGGACGCTATTGTGGGATCTGAGAAACTTCTATGTAATTGCGCACTTCCCAGTAAACAGAGACTGTGGTCCCAGGGAGGAAGCCATTTTTACCTCATTTCTAAATATCCTTGTTAAAAACACAGTCACTGCCTAGTTTAGTGGTACAGTGAATAACAAAATTTAATGGTTGATAACTATAAAAATGGACTAATATCCTTGCAATGTTACGTAATAGTATCAGGGTAGTCAATTTACTGCAATTCCCCTAAAGAACTCTGACTCCTAAGAAGATAAAATAATAATAGGAACAACCAAAACAGATGATAGTTATGGCACATATTTTTAAATTAGCCAATCTGTAGAGAAAGTCACCATCTTAACATCTATAAACTAAAAACGGGCTATTAACTGAGCACTTACTATGTACTAGACATTCAGAGATTCCTAGGTATCAAATCATTTACCCTTCAAAGCACCCTACATTTGAGATGTATTGAGGAACAAAGAGGTAAAATCAGAATTCTCAGATCCTGTACCTATTAAAGCAGTAGGCACTGTTATTTCTCCAGCAAACCAGCTGTCTAATTAAGAAAGGGAAGAAAATATTACAAATCGTTGCAAAAAATTCTGAAACAGCTTTGAAAAGGGCCAACTAGAAAGTTGTACTCAAAAAGAACAATTAAACAATTCTTATGAGAATTATTAATAGAACATTCAGGATTTCAGAGTTTCGCTTGATGAGTTTGAGGGGAAAAAAAAAAAGATACCAACTTCCCATTGATCTTTGCAGATTTACTCATCTAGGATTTTTAAAACCCTGAGCCACCAATTCTAATGGTATCTGATCGCCTTAAGTGCTGTTCATTCAGACAGAACAAAATAGCCCATTCTTAGAGTCGGATGAAAGCTGTTACCCCGGGCAACAGTGCCCCATCGAACTTGCTGCTACTCCCACCCAACTAGGCTACGACCACCAATAATACAGTGATCACCAAGATATTATAAGTCAGTAAATACATTGCTGCCAATGCCAATCATGTCCTATCTACTTGGGGGGAAAACACAGTAAGAAACACACCACCATTCCACAACCACCATGAACTCTGGCCAAGAAAAAAACTGTTCTTAAACTGGTATTTACCTTCTATTTTTTTCCCCCAGTGACAGCTCTCTTTCCTGATGAAGTGCTTGGCATTTGTATTAAGAGCACTCAATAAATATCCTCAACAAAGCTAAGTAATTTGCAAAAAAAATCAAGGAAGATGAAGTGAAAGAAAAATTCAAAGCCCCTTATATTACAAGCTAAATTTCAACTGAAGATGTATTTTTACAGCTGCTCCTAACTTCTAGAACTGGTTATTCTTGGAAACCACCCTCTGCTTACTTGGGCTTCCTTTTGGGGGGGGGAATTGTTACCAAAGTATACTTTGTATGATTCTTTTGAATGAATTCAGTATCCAGAGAATAGACATAGTGCTAAATTTGGACTTGAATTTACTTTCAAACTTCCATGTTCAAGGAGATCCTAGTAACACAAAGCAGGATTGGAGACCCCTGCTCAGTGAGGTCACTAGTACTGTGACAGAATGTAAAGCAGGGCAACAGAGTAAATATCCTGTGCTGTCTGGGTCACCTCGGCCAAATACCACTCTAGGTTTCCTCAACTGTAAAAAAGGAAGAGTAATATTCTCCTGAGAGAAGCATTAAAGATCTGGGTACAAGAAGTAAAAATGAATGAATTTAACTTGTATGAAATTGAATGGTTGCTACTACTATAAATATATTGTCCTAAACTTAAATTTGGAGAGCCTGTATGGCTTACTATACATGGGTGTATCAATTAAATTACTAGAGGCAGCAAAATATTGCCTGGGGGGCCAAATCTGGTGCCTGCTTGTTTTTTAGATAAAGTTTTACTAGGACAGAGCTACACCCATTCATTTATAGTAGGTCAGCAGAGTAGAAGCTGTCATGGAGTCCACATGGCCTGCAAAGCAGAAAACATTTACTGTCCAGGCCTTTATACTGAATGTTTACCAGCCTTTGAGATAAGAGAATAAAGTATGGTGAGTTCTCACTCAAGATCACTCTTTGACATTCAATATTATTTCTTTAGTTTTTTTTTTCTTTTTTAAAAAATTTCCCTACGGAGAACAGCAAATTCATTTTGGTATTTAAGAAAAACATGATATTGTCTTGCAGAAAACAGGATCAAACTCCACTTCTAATTACATGCCTAAATGATAGCACAGCTAATGTAAGATGATATAATGAAATAATTATGTAGATGAGAACAGAGAATGAAGTAGTATAGACTCCTGAGACAATCCCATCCAGAAAGTGAAGAGTTAACTATATTTGAATTTAAAAGACAATGAAAAAGATAACTTCAAACAATGATAAAAAGGGAGATAGATATTTTATTAAGAAAGATTCCTCTGAAAGGTGAAGAGAAACATACAGCCCACTTCAGTGTGCAGTAAACACCTCCTTCTCAAAAAACATTATTGGAAGTACTTTGGGATCTGGTCTTTTGTTTCTGGGAATGAATCAAGAATTTAGTATCTGCACAATAATCTTTCCAAACAGATTATTTCAAAGACAAGGAAATTGCAATTTTACAAAAAAAAAAAAACATTAGCAACAAATTTCTTTTTAATTATGACTAAAAATAATGATATAATTTGGATCTTAAAGCATCTCCAGAAACTCCCATATTAGGAAAATAACCTCTGGAGAGGTTAAATGATTCGTCCACAATTACACAATGAGGTATTGGCAGAAACTGTGTGAGAACGCAGGCCTCCTGATTAGAAGTGCAAGATTTATGTCATTATGCCACACGGCCATACTTTTCACAGCATGTTCCCTTTATTTCTGAAATCACAACTTCTCTCCAATGCCTAACATTTTTCAAAGGCTCTCGTGTAATTAACCTAGAAAAAGGCTACCAGCTGGACGCAAAGGTGTAGGTTCAAACAACCTTTATATAAATCTGATGTAAATCAGCAAATGTCTTAATGGCACATTGAGTTTTTATAGAATCATTCTTCCCTAATTAACTTTATGTTATTGCTCTTTTAAAATTGCTCAGAAGTGAATTTGCCTCTAGGAAGTAAGCTTGGGCATATTTTAGGATGGCCATTTATTTAAGGGGGTAAAGAAATACTCCAAATTCAGTTCCACTTTAAATATGTTTAATATGTCTAAAAATATGTTTCCTTTTATCAAAAAGTAAGGGAATGGAAATTGGACTTATCCTAGATTTTACAAGCACCTTTACATTTTGATAAAACTCCTAGTCAAAGCTAAAAATAAGTAAATTATACGTACTTAGATACAACCTAATTACTTCTGCATGTGTAAGACACATGTAACACACTGACAGACAAAACAAAAGTATGGAAAAGAATAAGAAGTACCCAGATTCATATTTACACTAAAAAATCACTGTTACTCATTCTAGAATCAAGGGCTGCCTGTACCAAATATACAACCAAGAAACCAATCAAATATTGACGTCAGATTCCTACTCCAGAAAATCACATTGATGCAGGGACCTACAATTTATCAGTTTTGAAAAAACAAAATAAGGATCCAAGCATTTTGACCCAAACACAACCCAAAGAGGATATCCTGATTACTCAAATTCCATTACCCATCTGTTAAACAGGGAATGAGACAGGCAAGCATATTAAAGGCACCAGTGAAAACATTCAGGGGTCTCTGTAGGAATTTAACCAGGTTTACTGACCCACGTGGTTTGAGGTCAAAACTTTTTTCTACAGATTCTGTTAAACTTGAAAAGTAAAAAAAATAAAACTCTGAAAAATAATACCTACAGGTCCAAACACTCCTAACCCTAATTTCAAAATCTGGAATTAGGATTGCAGTGATCGTCACAAAAACTCCGTGAACACACTCAAAACCAATCAATTGTACACTTTAAATGGGTCAATTTTATGATATGGGAATTACATCTCAATAAAACTGTTTAAAAAAAGTAACAAACATAAAACCCTGACCTGAACTGACATGAGGCTATTTATCATCTTCATCTATTCTATTCATTATAAATATTCATATATTTCCCTTCAGCAATACTAAAAGTTTACTTTGAAATGCTGTCATGTTAGGGGTATTACATTATACAGAGTTTACGCACCCTATCACATTTGCATAATTTTTTTTTAAAGTCAGAATCACATCTGGCCTCAAGGGCTTGAGTATTGAATTTGGTAACTTGTAGCCCTTTTTTACATAGAGGAAAGCTCAGATTACAAAAACAGTGTTTATAATCCACATCAGACAAGACCTGACATCCGGTACAATTTAGGACCCACTAGGACACAGAGTCACTCCTTGGTATCATAACATTGCTTGCTATTCTAAGCTTTTTTCTATTTTTAAGGCAATTTGAAGGAAAAGGAGTTTTTTATATTAATTATAAAGCAATCTCTATGGCACAGACACATCTTCTCCCTTATAAAGCCATTAGGAATGCACTGTCAAGGACACGTAAATAAGTTAATATGGTTTATTAGCAATATGCAGCAATATGAAATTCGGAACTGAACCAAATGCTTCAATGTGAATTGACTCCAGATAATTATTTTTTGCGTGCTTCTGAAAAATACCATACATTGCCAAGGTAGAGGAAGTTGACAGGAGCTTTAGGAGGAAATCTCACCTGTTTGACCTTGAGGGCTATATGTACAATGCCTCTCTTTTAAATCTGTACAATGTAAGGCAAGATCATGGGAGACATGATATGCCCTCCCGGACCAATGCTATGTTGATGACCAAGTTCCGAATACCAAGATCTCATGTCTGTTCTCTTCTGGTGCAGGGGGATTCAAAAGAAAATGAGTATCTAGTCCTTGGTCTCAAGTTAGTTTCTAAACTCACTAAACACACACACACACACACACACACACACACACACACACACAAACTACGACTACTCCTACTACTACTCATTAATACCTTATATAATCAGGCCATTGTTTACTTGAAGGAATTCAACTGAGAAACAGTGATTTGCACTGGAAATGCCGACTGGAATCAAAGCAGCTTTGCGTTTGCAATCCAGTCTCACTTCATGCTGATCAACTGGTGGGAGTTCACTCAACCTCCTATAAAATGGGCTACACACAGTGACCCCACAAGGGTTACTGTGACAGTTCAGTTAGGAAACAAATGTAAATTCCAAGCAAAGAAGAATTCTGTTTTCTTCATTACTTTACCCTTAGCATCTGGAATGGTGCCTCATACCTGCAAGACACTCAGTCCATACTTTTCAAACAATGAAAAAATAAGCATCTAGCAAATTTCTTCTCACATTACAGGCATTGAGGAGGAAAAAAATGGACTCAAATGAAATGTACCAGCATGAAAAGATTTTAAATTCTAAAACAATTAAAACAAAACAAAACAAAATCCTGGATGAGCTGACCTACACACATGCCCCTACTTTTCCGGTCACTCTCTGTGACTCCTTCCCACCAGGCTTGGCCGTCAGACACGAGCCTCAGTGGTACTCTCTACAGAATCCTATCGGCACTTAGTGCAGAGTGAGAGAATTAGTGTATACTCGTCTTCTACTTTCTAGGGGTAGGCATAACATCCCCCTTTGTGTTTTAGTACCCATAAAACTAACGGTTGCAGGTGAAATGCAGATAATTTACATTTTAAACTACTCTACATAAACAGCATTGGACACAAGTCCAAGTTATATGAAGGAATGGTTGTTTCTTTCACACTACTGTTTGGTTTTTCTATTTTAGCTAAGCCTGTGTAATGGGAAGGCCATGAGCATTGAAGTCAGATATCTGGAATAAGATTCCTACTCCACTGTGTATTATCTGTGAATCATTGGATAAATTATTTCACTTCTATAAATCTCAGTTTCCTTATCTATAAGTGAGGTAATACCTACTCTCATAGAATCAAAGAAAATAACGCAAAGGCACTTTGCTAGCACACAGAAAGCCTTGATAAATGGTGGTTGTCGTTATTATGCTGTGTATATGCAAATGAAGGGTAATGAATTCAAATGGCTTATTTCTCTTCCTCTGAACAATATAGAAGTCAGCACAGCCATAGAGAAGATTACGCTGCAGAATGCAAGAGAATCAAAGACTATAAATTATCTTGTCCAAGAACCAGAAACTTTAGGCGGCTGCTTTGACAACTTAAATCCAGCCCTTCTCTCATTTACCCAGCCCATTTTTCAACTAGCTCTTCTACATTTTCTCCTTTCTTGCTATTTTACCTCTAAAATATGTTCATTTTTGGAGTCATCTTCACTTTGACATTAAGATTGTCAACCATTTGAATATTCAGTCAACAATGAGATACTTCAATCATACTGATTGTCAAAATAAATCTTAAACATCTTGAAGATACTAGTGGGGTCATTTTCAAAAATCTCATCACAATTCTTGGAATTACAAGAACCAGGGTGAATGACATACACCCAGTTGTTGTGTCTTCTGCTAATGCCTACAACTTTCCTTGCTCCTGAGGTAGAGCAGGGACATGGGATAAGTACCATGATTAATTTTTCCTCCCTAGGATGAAAAATACCAAGATATAAATAGTTTAAGGGACTCCATCTTTAAAAGGCTAAGATTGCATTTTAAAAACCAGGGAGCTAAGAGGTAAGATTCCTAACATATTTTATGTTAATCAGCCAATAATCTACCCTACCTTAAGGCAGGGCAAGCAATTCTAAATGGTATTTCCCACTGGTTGAGGGTAACCATTATCTTTGAGAAGAACAGGATCAAGAAATCCCTTGAGTTAAGTTTATCTTACAGAATATCTAGAGGACTGACTGCGGATAATGACATAATGCCTCTCACTGGAGACAGACACCATAAAACCACAGGTCAAGCCTACGCCGCCCCCTCGCCCTTTGGCCCATTCTTGAAATCCTTAAAGACGGAATCTTAAGCTTTTCAGCATGCCTCCTCTCTGAGGCTGCCCTCACTCCCCTTTCTTTGAGTGTGTACTTTGCCTTCAGTAAAGCCGTCTCATTGCTCAGCTTACTGGGTTTTGTCTCCGTGCTATTTCAAGCCTCTTGGGAAGTCAATAAGAGACCCCTTTTCCCAGGGGTAAGCATCTTTATTACTTTGCTATTTCATTCAATTTTCTAGACTTAAGCACATCTTCACTCTCTGTTCTATTTCAGACAAGTTGGGAGGGGCTACTGAAATTCTTGATTTGGGCTTGCAAGTTCCCTTCACCTGGGTGACTCAAGTGGGACTACAGCTGCACAATCACACTCTTTAGTAGCCTTCCTTTGTTTTGGGAAGTTCTACAGATATTATCTCACTCCATCCCGTGATCTGTGGTTCCCCCAAATCCTGGGGTGGTAGGGGCTTAGTTCCCATGGCGTGCAGATTCAAATGGGCATTGGACGCCAGGTGGCCCTGGCTTGAAGACTTGGCAAGGGATTTTCCCTATGCTGAGCAGGAGTTCAATGAGCTTTCCTTCCCTCCCTCTCTGCTCTTCCTTGCTCTCTACTGCCTGCATGGCTGCTGCCATTCACTACTACTCTCCCTTCAATGAATTCCTTCCTTACCTACACCCATCCAACCTGCTCATCAGTTCTTTCTTAATCAGAGTCAAGAACCCTCCCCCGTCCAGGCTGCGGTTTCACCTGGTGCACAGGGAGACCCCACCCCACCCCACCCCCAATGTAACTGCATGACAACACTCCCAAGACTATGCAGTGGCGCCTTGGAGAGCCGAAAGAGCATAATGAAAAAAAGCTGCCCCAGGATTTATTAATTATCCACTTCTAGACCTATCCTGGGTTCAGCATCCTTAAAGAGAAGATCACTCCATTGAGAGGTAACCTATTTCAAAGAGCAACACTTTGTTAGGAAAGGAAATTAACCAAATTAGGAAGAAAAATGAACCTCGATTTTAATCTCTTTGTGTTAAGTTTCTGGTAGCTACTAAAGTAAATACTCCATTTGAATGTTGGTTTAAATCAAGCTGGACAACATGAGGAGAACAACATGCAAATACTTAAGCCCCCAACTGACACTACTAAGTGGGCCCAGGGACAGGAAAAGGAGGGCCCTGGAGGAGGGAAACAACAAAACAAAAATAAAAACCTCAATTTCAAAAGATAATCTGGAATTATTTACATAGCAAAGGAGAACTCAGGGTGAAACAGGAAGGGCAGAATCTTACTGGTCATGCACTCGAGAGATGGGTACTAGTCCCTGGTCTTAAATGGCAAATAAAAAAATATTTTCATAGTAACAGGTTTTTGTAAATTCGAGGCAGAGAAGCGATAAAGGCATTAGATCTGGAGGAGGAGGCCTGGCATAGTGTTGTCTCTGCTCTCAACTAAGCCTGTGCATAATTTCTGTGAGCCTCAAACTCAGGAGAAGAGGTGGGGGAGCAAGTAGTTTCTAATATTTCTCTCCAGCCACAACATCTTGTGTTTTTATGAAAATTTTATAATGTCGAATGATATTGGGTGGGGCTATCAGATTCTTAATGTACATGAGTGAGTCCCAAACCCAGCTATTCATCAAAATCACAGGGATAGCTTCTGAAAAGGAGTTTCTTTCCTGCTACCTCTACCAGCTCCCTCTCACTGCCTCGGAAACAAAAGACACAGACCGAAAGATTCTTATTTAGTAGCTTCCAGTGTTGTGCTACTGAGACAGGGAAGTGACCGGGGCAGCCCCTGTCCAGTTGGAGTAGGATACAGGCCCATGGAGAAGGGCAAAACCTTGCTGAGGCTTCAGGAATGTGAAGGAAAACAGGATGCTTGCAGTTGAAACAATGTATAGGGAAAGTCCACCCTAGCCCAGTGATAGGGAACAGTTTGCTAACCATAATCATGTAGACATACGAGTTTAAAATAAAAGTGATCTTTACTGTGATTAGTAAAAACATAGCTAGCATTCTGGAGTAAACCAATCGACAACAAACAGTTTCTCTCCCTCACCGATGCAACAGACACAAAACCCCTAGACCTAAGCCAGTAGCAAGCGGCAGCCGTGCCCCTCACAGCATGCGCTGGGGGTTCTGTACTTTCCTTTCTCTGAATAAAACCTTTTCTCCTGCTTGCCTACCTTGAGCGTCTGTGAAGTTCATTCTTTGACTCCATGAACAGTACCCCATTATCAC
Source organism: Smutsia gigantea (assembly GCA_032199065.1). Taxonomy (NCBI): domain Eukaryota; kingdom Metazoa; phylum Chordata; class Mammalia; order Pholidota; family Manidae; genus Smutsia; species Smutsia gigantea. The sequence goes on along the minus strand of JAVSCE010013192.1, from coordinate 66,401 downwards.
TACAATCTCTGATTTAAAAGTTCCCCCGCGAGAGGCTGATAGTCGTCCCAGTTAAACCCAAAATGGATCCTATAATCTTTAAACCGTCACCATCCCCCCAACCTACCCTGTCAACTAAATCGACTCTTATATACCAGATTTTCTAAAATCAAAACCAATTTCACCCACAGACTTGTTTCAGCAAGCCAAAGTTACTAGGATATAGGTTTCTGTAAAAATCATTTGGTCTGAATGTTCCTAAGACATCCAAAATATTTAATAAGATCTTTGGCAGCCAGAAAATAGTAATAATTTCAAAACAAACTTCTTGCCTTCTGTTCTCTCCCTAGGAAGTAGGGAGGAAAACTAAACTGTTGAACAATAAAAACGAGCCTCAACGTTTCCTTGAAAAGGTTTGTTATAACAGAGATCCTGGAATCTGCTGCAATAGTGCCTTCCAGGCTGGGGAAAAATAGGACCTCCTCCCAAAAATGTGACGTGAATACGGCAAGCTATTGCAGCTACTGAAGTGATGGAAACCCGCTGAAAGGAAAGAGGTAGAAAACAAGGCGGAGAGGAGAGAACAGGAAAGCCTGTCTCCCCTCCACTGTGGGATACATAAGCAACAGCGCCATCCTGGGCCGGAAGCAGAAAAAATCATATATAAAAGTATAAATCATTATAAAAGTATGACATGATGTCAACATATTAGCAATGAAGAAACATGAAGAAATAACTTTGAAAATTAATTAAGGGAAACCTCACAAACATGGCATTTGGAGGCCAGCAGGGGAAGTTCTCACGCCCACCACTCCTGAATCCCAGAGCAGAAGAGACGCCCCCTCACACTGTTTCAGTTACCTTATTGGCTGGAAGGAGGAGAGGCTTCCGCCCGCCTCAAAGGCCCAGCAAATGAGAGACTGTCACTACCCAGCCAGTGAGAAGCCACCATACATGTGGGACTCCCCCGCCCCCCCCCCCATTTCCTTCAATGGACTTTTGGCTTAAAACAACCCTTCCAATTGGGCTCTTTCCCCTATACAAGAGAGGTCCTCTCCTTTGTTCTCCCGACAGCTGATGGTTCTGTTGCAGCTTTTGCATATCCAAAATTGCAATTCTCTGCTATTCTTGACTAAACCCATTTTTGCTGGTAAAATAACTTTCATTTTTATGGTTGACAACATATATATATCTATAGCTATAGATGTATAGATGCAGGTTGTCACTCAAAACAAAGATTAATATTCAAATTGTGTTTTTTGTAAGAATTATCCTTGGGCAAGGTTTTTTTCTCAATATTCTTTTAACAGGATAGCAAAGACTCTTATTTTTTGTTGACATTTCACCCTGCATCCCATTAGAAAAGCCACAGCCACACTAAATGAGTGCCCTGTAAAATGACAGACAAAAAGTTCACTACTACTGAAATGCTGTGGAAATGCAGTGAAATACTGATGACCACGATGGTATCAACCACAGGGATAGAACTTGGCTGAAGAGTATACATTTATTATATTCATACCTAACAACAACCCTGCAAGGCAAATACTGTATTTCTATTTTACAAACCATGTAACTGATGTTCAAGATGTTTAGTAATTTTGCCAAGGTCACAACAATTTAAATTTAAATCTACAGGCTCCAGGCCTATGACCTTTCCACAAAAGCCTCACTTGCATGTATGCATGAGAAGATGAACCAAACACCAAAACAAAGTTAACAGCTATTGTTTTTATACAGTATGAGATAGATTTAACTTTTTAACACACTGTGTCATGACATCTGAAGAAGAGGCCACACTCAGTGGAACAAACTGGAAAATTTTTTCCTGAGTCTTCAAATTAGGAGAAATATAAATTCTAGTAATTTGGAGTTTTTCATTTCACAGAAGTTATGGAAATACTCTCAAACCATTCATGTGTAACCTTGGTATAATCTGAATACACAGTACAAGCATGCACTCATGCAGTGTATTCTGATGGAACACACTCTCATAGAAACCCTTTCATGGAGTAGGGCCCTCAGTGTCTGTACATTAAGAACTAAGATAATGCCTTCAAAAGGCTGGATTGGTACTGCTAACAGGTACAACTCAAAACTCACAAAATTAAAGTACTAAGTTTTTTTCTTTTTTTAAGTTTTTAAAATTTAATTACTTTTAATTGATATTGCATATAATCAACGTCTATTAAATGTACTTGGTATGCAGTTATGTTTAGCAATATTTTAACGAACATTAAATTCTAGCTACACTTTCCATTTCTTCACTTACTAACAACTCATTTGTTTTTAAATGTCGTTTATTTTTCTCATGTTGGTCCCTGCTGTTTTCTTTGAATCTTACATTAATTATTTTCAAAACGACAACTGCATACCAAAACCCAAGTATTGCATGTTCCCCTATCACATCAAAGAGAAATATTATGATTTTTGCATTTTATCTGATCTGAAAGTAAATGAATAAACGTGGAGAAAGAAAGTGTCCTCTGGAATGGAAACACTGACTTCACTAATCAAGGCCATAATTACTGAGGAAACATGTATTAAATTCTGAATTCATGCTATTTCACTTGATGCAAGAGTTATAATCAGACCAACAGAGCATACAGGAGCCATCTGGGTGCTGCAGTTGTAAAGACAAATCCAGAGAACAAGGGCACATCGACCTTCCAAGCCCCAATCATCACAGATTTGGGCATCAGAAGGCACTGTTCTTCCCTTTAGTTTTTCTATTATCCTTTTGAAGAAAGGAATACTGTGATCAATAGGTATGACAGCAGATGTAAAAAATAAAAGTTAGCACATTATGCAACCTTACCATAGTATTTACCTTTCATACATCATAACTACCAATGCACTAATATTCAGTTTTATCCACCCCACCTCCTATCCTGTCCATGCCTCTTAAGAAATCTCCAATGCACTCCTGGAATCTGGCTTCCTATAGCTTACACTCCATTTGAAAAATAAACACTAAACTCACATTTCCATTGTACCAGATATTTAAGACAAGAATTGCACTTCTAGGCAATGACAATAGATTCCAAATTTGTGTAAACCATACAGTTTTCTGTAAAGCTGACAGTACTGAAGTAGAACATGAGTAACCTGATAATCAAGATCGGCGGCAGTTAATCTGATGCCTTTAAGGCAGGTTATCAAAAATTAAGCCGAGTGATGTAATATACATCCCAGACAGTGTTATGAGAACAGCATAGATTTCAATGAGACTCACTACTTTTTCTTCACAAGGTCCAGTTTGCGTGTCATTTTCACCGACGGTGTACTGAGTTAACTGTTTAACTGGCTTTAAATTCAGTGCTGATAGAGTATTTTATTCTGTATTGCAAAAAGACCCTTTCTAAAAATGTTTCTGCCTTCCTGTATGAAAGAGTGCAAAACGAAGAAGGATTTTGTACTTGTGGCCATTCAGGGTAATGTTTTAATACCGTTCAGCGATGCTGGAAGAACAGACACAGAAGAAAGCCCTTAAAGATTCCATTTTTTTGTTGTTGTTGTTGTTTTTTCATTAGGACTGTATAATAATATGTCAGATTAAAATCAAAAGTAAAATAATATTAGTCTTCAGAAAGTAACTTTTTTTTAATGCTAAAGAACGAGATAAACACTGATAGGAGACACACTGAATGATATGACTTCACTCCTGAATCTTAGTTTCATCACCAAAAGGATCTTCTCTCAGGTTTAGGAGAAGGACAGAGAAGTAAATCCCCACAAGCAGCAAAGTGGAGCTAGCCTGTACATCCCCAGGCTTCTCCCAAGGACCAGAAGTGTTAGCACATTTAAAAACCACGCACTGTCTCTCAACATCATTGACCACCATTATACACACACTAACTGTCCCAATCTACCATTCCTCATTCATTTTCCCCTACAAATTCATGCACTCCATGTATCTGCCCAAATGACTGCTCAGGAGTCTCCAGTAACTTGTTATGAATTTCCCTCTGTGTCACCCTCCATTTTTCTCTGTTTCTCCAATTATAAATGCCTGTATCAGAGCTATCCTTCAGAACCCAGCTCAAATATCTCTACTTCAGAAGGTGCTTCCTGATGCCCTTGGCTGAAAGTAAGTTCTCCTTCCTCTAGACTGCCCTCACACTCCCACTGCCTCCCTGAGAGCTGGCACCACTTTCCAGCCTGAATTTCAGTCTGTCTTTACATGCATTGTCTTCAGCTTCCTACCACTGTAAAACGTCCTTAAGGGCAGGATTTTGACAACTCATGTTTGAATCACCAGAAGGCCTAATACAGCGCCTTGCACAAAGATAGATCCTTTTTTAACAATAATTTGTGAATCGATCACATTTCCAAGTATTAACAATCTAACGCAAGCATTACAGAAACTTTCAAGGGCACTCGGCTTCTACTACTACTCAACTGGATTTAAATTACTCAGCTTGAACCTAAACTGCAACGAGAATACAGACATTTCTTAAATCAGCTAAGCAAAGAAGCCAACCTGTGGGATTGAAATCCCTTATTAATCTTTGACTTTCTGAATTGTAAAATATTTTTGAACCTCAGCTTTATTTGCAGTATTATCTGGTTCACAGTGTTGGCAGCTGTTCAGAGCTTTAAAGTGCTGCAGGTCATGAACATTAAACGTTACAACAAAGTTTATTGGGAGCAAATCCAAATTCATTATTGAAAGTGCCCTCCAGTTTCAATAATGCTAGGAAATACTGTGATCAGAATCCGAGTATCTTGCTGTATCTGGATTCTCACAAAGCCAAGTGTAAGGCAAATAAAGGGGAAGAACACAAGAAAGTGGGAACACTGCTTGAAGTAAAGTGGCAGAGACGTGATTGAAGAGAATCAGAGGCAGCAAACATATTTTGTTCAGTGCCATCGACAGGAGAGTCATATCTTGAGTAAAACCACAACCCAGTCTAGAGAGAAAAGGGGCAAGGCCATCAGTGATAACATCCCACCAATGCCACCCCCAGCAGCTAAGCAAATAAAAAAGCACCTGTGGATTCAATGTGCAAAGACCTGTAGGCTATGCATCTGCTTTTCATGCTCCTCTCTACACGGCAAGTCACATGAAACAGTCAGATATGCAGAAGCACAATGTTTAGTATCTCTAGTGTTTCAACAGTGATGAACCAAAAACTTTCAAAAGAACCTTCAGAAGCATTTTCACCATAAACTCTCTTTCTTCTAAGTGACTTGGAAATATGGAATTGTGTGTAAATTTGGGGCCATTCACTACATCCTGACATACAACCAAGCTTATGTAATACCCAAGACAAAGGTAAACTCCTTTCCCTACAGGCAACCTCCATCGCTCTCACCCTGCTTAGCATTAAAATACCAAAGTTATTTCTAGACAAGATGACTCGTTTTTCAAAGTGGTAATGCCTCTCATTTTCCTCTCCAATAATATGGTCTTTTTATCTTGTTTACATGAAATAGAGCTACAAAATTTAATTTTAAGAAAAGGAACTCTCCAGATAATGCACGTCTTAGAAGCAAGAATAGCAAAACAAAGGTAGTCATCTTTAGAGAAATTATTAAAAGATCAAACTGAAAGGGCTTCATTTTTCCAAATTATCTTGGGCTATTGTTAGAATTGTTACACTGGCTTTCAGAGTTCCTTTTTTTTCCACCTGTAACTGAGTAAGTGATTATGAGGCTGATAAAGGGCAGAAAGATGTTTCCACATTAAAACAGTTAACAGATGTTAAATAAGCACAGCAAATAGCCACTAGGCAACTGATGACTGATCCTGGGTAAGTAAGAAAAATGTTGCTTTGCTGATTTTATTACCCATGTACCTCCTGGGGTCATGGGAGGCTTGTAAAATATTTTGTGGGCAGATAAAAGTCTAGCATTTATTTGCAAGACTAGTTGAAGTGTATTCAAGGGTTTTTTCCCCTCCTTAACTTTGGCCACATAAAACTAAGTAAGTAAAAGTTATCTAAGGAAGGCTAAAACAATCATTTGGTGAGAGGTCAAGAAAACTCAGTTTTTGACATTTTTCTGACATTTTTCCAATCGCACCTTCCAGACCCCACTGAGTAGGAATGAAATCTTCATTGTATCAAGGAGAGACTATAGGATTTCACTTGAACCTTTCAGGCCCATAATTTTCAAAGGAAAATCTTAAGCAAGTGTGAATGTAATAATATACGGAGCACCTACTATGTGCCAGATGGTTTCCTAGATACCAAGGATAATGTAGGAAACACATTAAAAAGAATGTTGAAGCTAAGAACTAGGATTTGAAAATTTTGTTTAAAATAGTTATGAACACTAATTTTGTTCATATACATTTCTGAAGATTTTGTTTAGTATTTTCTTACAAACCTTCCTATTGACAACTATATTATTTCATGTCATATTCAACCATATTATTTCATAAATCAGATTACTTGCTCAATAGCATGTATCAAATAAATATGTTAACATTTTCAGCATATTCATAACACTGCCTGGCAGATAAAACACCAGACATGTTTATTAAACACTAAATAAAATATCTGTGGTATGTCAACTACTTGCTATTTTTCACATACTTCACCAAAGGGGGAAAAAAAAAACTTTCATACCTCCTTTGCAGAAGTGCAAAAGCCTAACACATAATATGGACATGTGCATCAGAAGTCAAAACACGGCGGCCAAGAATTCTGGCCAAATGCAGCCATCCCAAGGATTGTCTGGCCCAGATTGGGTTTATTTGTTTTTAAATTAGCAACCAATATTAAATAACAGGAGATGTCATAGAAAAATCCAGATGCTTGTCTTCTTAGAAACATCAGAAACCCTACCAAACTGAAACCTGGGTTTTAATGAGATGCAGAGGAATACTAGCGGTAGTTCATAACCTCTGCTTTACCTCCGTCCCTTCTGCTGGCCCTGGTTCACATCTGAGTTTGGGGGCCGGGATCGATAGGAACTGCAGAACCCAAATCACCAACACTGGGAGAAAGCAGCTGAGTGTGACTGCTAGGAGAAAAAGATTACTGAACAGAGAGCTTGCCCTCTGGTCCTAACGGTGACCAGCTTTGAGAGGAGCATCACTTTTAGGTTTTGAGTATTTGGCCAGTTCTCTAGTTTGCGTAATGGAGTTAAACATTTGTGCACCGGAGTTTTCTGCTTCTATATGTTATGTTTTAATAGTGCAGGGCAGTTTATTTAATCTGGCAGACCATGATGAATATGATTCAGAGTTAATTGGTTAGATATTTAAGGTGATTATTCTTTTAAGGTTGAAAAGGACCTTCTGAAGTCTTTTAACCCACTTCCTTCAGAGTGCCTTCTAACTCCCCCTGGGGAACAGAAATCCGTATATTTTAAAGGTAGAATATGGAATTTTCTGTAACTTCCACATGTAATCGATGCCAGCATTTACAAGCCCCAAAGTCATGAAATTCTAAGTGAATGTTTTTGCTTAAGTATTCATGCTTTCAGCTTTAGTCAGTTCCTAATTTGGCTTTCAAACCACTGGACATTTAAAGACTACTAGAAGCTTGTCTTTTGCCCTTCTCTTTCCTAAGAGAAGGGATTATGATTTCTACTGCTCTTTCTTCTTTCCCTTCCAGTATTATGCATCAGGTGCCTTCCAGATACTGGGCACCCAGCTCACACCGAACACCTAGGTCACCATTTTCTATCATCTTCGCAACATCTCCAGGAGGGAACATTAACTACCTCCATCTCCAGAAGAAGAAACACGTCTGTGAACCAGCACAAAGATACCAGCAAGTGTGAGTCAACATGCAATCCCATATTATTTTCTTCTCTTTGTGCAGTCATTTAACTACATCTGTTTTCTCATCTTCACAGCACAGTAAAAATATCACCAGGCACAAATATGTACCCTGGTTTTAGTGATTCTCCTATTATCTGGGTGACCTTCACATCTCTGGTTCTCTATACCTCAGAGGGAAACGAGAGGGCTAGCAGAGATGGTCTCTATGGTTCCTCACAAACCCATAAAATCTGTTACCCTAATACCCTCATTAAGCTTATGGGCCCAAAACCTGAGAAGGAAAGAGAGAGCTAAGTTGAGATAGTAACTATCAGATGGAGGGATTTGCTGCCCACAAGCAGGGGCTGCCAGACAGTCTAGGCAAGTTTCCATCTGGACACATCTCAGGGCACCGAACCTTCAAAGTATTCAGTCCTTTCCCAGAGCATGGGGGACTTCACACCCTCTACTGTTGAAAGTTCCCTTCCCAGTGGCATTTCTGATTTCCTCAAGCAGCAGTTCCGTGAGTAAGGCTGCCAGATTAAAATACACTAAGCCCAGTTGAAGTTTAATGTCAAACAAAGGATCACTTTCTATTACAAGTATGTCCGCCTACTACGTGAAAAAATAGTCATTAAAAAAATATATTGTACGAGACATATTCACAGGAAGGGGCTCTATCAGCGACTATCTTCCCAAATAAGACTGGAGAACTGGAAATTTCTCAGAAGAGAACTTCAAAAGGTCCTAAACGCAAGTCTTGAATTGACACATCAAAATAATTTCCTAATTCAGGACATGGCAATATGCAAATTCCTAAAAGAAAAAGAAAAAAACACACAATGTTTCACAGGCTATCAATGCAAGGCCTTGTAACACCCAGAATCTACTTTCAAATAGATCTCACTCTCCGTAGGACAAGGACCACAATTTATACCTATTTTATCTGTATTTCCAGTAAAACAAGAAAACTTGCTATTATTGATGACATGGTTTTAAAAGAAAACAAAAGATTTTTCTCCCAAAATCTCCTTGAAAGAATAAATGATTTGAAATTAAGTGCTTAACTTTCAAACCATGTTGTTTTCAAGCATCAAACTATCCAGCCAGTTTTCTTTTGAAGTTTCTTCACTTAATTGAAATCCAAAGAACTCTATTAGCAACTTGATACTTGAGTTCTAGCTGAAAAGGTTATGCTTTCCCACAGAGGAAGCCCGGGAGTAATTACTCCGCCTACAACGTGAAAAAATAATCATTTAAAAAAAAACAAATAAGTGTTTCCATTTCCTTCCACTTTTTTTCTTTACTTCATTTTCTTCCCAATTTGATTTTAAGTAAAATTGGGAATTAAGGGGGAAGAGATAAGAAACCCTGACAGCTTTCTCATAGTAAAATCCTAATTCCTCAAGTCTCCAAAAGGAAGGAGGTATGGACCCATACCATGGCTGAGATTTCCAAACACTGGCCAAGTCCAGGCTTTATTCTTGAAGTCCACGCCAAGGGGAGTTTATTGTGAATGAGGGAAAATGTGGAGATGGGAATTGGGAAGGAGGCAGTGTCTCAGGACGCCTCTGTCCACCCAATGCCTTAATACTGTAGTACAAACGGCTCAGTTCTAAACTTCATGGGATCTGAAAGTGTTTCTGTGACCTTCAAACAACATTGCATCTGAAACCACTAAGGGAATACAGAACAAGTATTAAGAAGTGAGGCAAAGTTCTTAATTGGCCTCAGGGTAAAACTTACAATAACCACTTTCTGTTCTGACTCCTATTCTAATACCTAGAATGAAAAGGTGAATATGATTCATTGCGTAAGAATTTGAGTTTCCACAAGACAAGGATGCCCACTCTCTCCACTGTTATTCAACATAGTACTGGAGGTCCTTCCTAGCCACAGCAATCAGACAAAACAAAGACATACAAGGCATCCAGATTGGTAAAGAAGTCAAATTGTCACTATTTGCAGATGACATGATACTCTACATAAAAAACCCTAAAGATTCCATTCCAAAACTACTAGAACTAATATCTGAATTCAGCAAAGTTGCAGGATACAAAATTAACACACAGAAATCTGTTGCTTTCCTATACACTAATGATGAACTAACAGAAAGAGAAATCAGAAAAACAATTCCATTCACAATTGCATCAAAAAGAATAAAATACCTAGGAATAAACCTAACGAAGGAAGTGAAAGACCTGTACTCTGAAAACTACAAGACACTCCTAAGAGAAATTAAAGAGGACACTAACAAATGGAAATGCATCCCATGCTCTTGGCTAGGAAGAATAAATATTGTCAAAATGGCTATACTACCTAAAGCAATCTACAGATTCAATGCAATCCCTATCAAACTACCAACAGCTTTCTTCAATGAACTGGAACAAATAATTCTAAAATTCATATGGAACCACAAAAGACCCCGAATAGCCAAAGCAATCCTGAGAAGGAGGAATAAAACAGGGGGAATTACACTCCCTGACTTCAAGCTCTACTACAAAGCCACAGTAATCAAGACAATTTGGTATTGGCACAAAAACAGACCCACAGACCAGTGGAACAGAATAGAAAATCCAAACATTAACCCAAACATATACAGTCAATTAATATTTGATAAAGGAGCCTTGGATATACAATGGGGAGATGACAGCCTCTTCAGCAGCTGGTGTTGGAAAAACTGGACAGCTACATGTAAGAGAATGAAACTGGACTACTGTCTAGCCCCATACACAAAGGTAAACTCAAGGTGGATCAAAGACCTGAATGTAAGTCATGAAACCATAAAACTCTTAGAAAAAAACATAGGCAAAAATCTCTTGGACATAAACATGAGCAACTTCTTCATGAACATATCTCCCCGGGCAAGGGAAACAAAAGCAAAAATGAACAAGTGGGACTATATCAAGCTGAAAAGCTTCTGTACAGCAAAGGACACCATCAGTAGAACAAAAAGACATCCTACAGTATGGGAGAATATATTCATAAAAAACGTATCTGATAAAGGGTTGACATCCACAATATATAAAGAACTCATGCACCTTAACAAACAGAAAGCAAATAATCCAATTAAGAAATGGGCAGAGGACATGAATAGACACTTCTCCAAAGAAGAAATTCAGATGGCCAACAGGCACATGAAAAGATGCTCCACATCGCTAATCATCAGAGAAATGCAGATTAAAACCACAATGAGATATCACCTCACACCAGTGAGGATGGCCAACATCCAAAACACAAACAACAACAAATGTTGGCGAGGATGTGGAGAAAAGGGAACCCTCCTACACTGCTGGTGGGACTGCAAATTAGTTCAACCATTGTGGAAAGCAGTATGGAGGTTCCTCAAAAAACTCAAAATAGAAATACCATTTGACCCAGGAATTCCACTCCTAGGAATTTACCCTAAGAATGCAGCAGCCCAGTTTGAAAAAGACAGATGCACCCCTATGTTTATTGCAGCACTATTTACAATAGCCAAGAAATGGAAGCAACCTAAGTGTCCATCAGTAGATGAATGGATAAAGAAGACGTGGTACATATACACAATGGAATATTATTCAGCCATAAGAAGAAAACAAATCCTACCATTTGCAACAACATGGATGGAGCTAGAGGGTATTATGCTCAGTGAAATAAGCCAAGCCGAAAAAGACAAGTATCAAATGATTTCACTCATATGTGGAGTATAAGAACAAAGAAAAAAACTGAAGGAACAAAACAGCAGCAGACTCACAGAACCCAAGAACGGACTAATAGTTACCAAAGGGAAAGGGACTGGGGAAAATGGGCAGGAAGGGAGGGATAAGAGGGAAAAAGGGGCATTACGATTAGCGGATGTAATGTTGTGGGGGCACAGGGAGGGCAGTACAACTCAGAGAAGACAAGTAGTGATTCTATAGCATCTCACTACGCTGATGGACAGTGACTGTAATGGGGTTGGTGGGGGGGACCTGATGAAGGGGTAGTTTAATAATCGTAATATTGCACATGTAATTGTAAATTAATGATAATAAAATAAATTATATTTAAAAAAATAAAAATAAATAAAAATAAAGGAATATATCGCTTACCGGATATTACCATGAATTTTGAAGTTAAAATTCATGCCGTTTGTACTACAAAAGGTATCCCATACCCTCTCTGCTCCCTGCGAGGTGGCAGAAGGCGCCACCCCAAGTGCAGAGGCTGCGTGACACGGGAGCCAGCTTGGGCCCTGACCTCGGCCACTGGGCCTGTGAGGAGCGATCCAACCAGCAGAGAGTGGTGTCATCTTTTCAGACCTGACCTCCAGGTAATCCGCATCACTTTGACCCATCCCGCTGGTCACAAGTAAATCGCACCGTGGCCCAGACTCAAAGAGAGGGAAATGAGGCTGCCCCCTGGAGGAGTGGCCAGACCCCCTGCCGCCCTGAGGGACGGAGATGGCCTTGCAGCACTGGGGAGCACAGGCTTCCACCCAGCAGGCATCCTTTGCTGGGAAGCTGGTTCTGGCTGAGGAGCAGAGGCTGAGCGATGAAGTGCCCTGAGGGCTCCGCAGCAAGCGGAGGGACAACGGTGGGGGGAGGCCTGGGGGGCTACGGCAGACAGGGCTGGACTGGCCCGGCTAAGCACCTGTCTCACCTCAACCTAGCCCCGATGCCAAAGCAGGAGCGGGAAGAGCCCCACACACGAGTGGAAGGGAGCCCAGGGGCCTGGCTGCTGGACACATGGCAGCTGGTATCCAGGCCCTGGGATCCAGGCCACCAGTTGGGAGCCTCGTGAGAAATTCAGAGGATTGAACAAGATGCAATCAATTCACGCAGCCTCCAAGCAGTCAGTTGTGCAGCCAGCGCTGTCCAGACAATATCAGGGTAGTGACCGATGGCTGCATTCCTACCAGCCTCGGAAGGTCTTCAACTCAGCAAGTAGCCGAATGCAGTCACCTTCGGCTCCACACAAAGGCCAAACCCCCCGGGAGGCAGCGGAGAACCACGACAGGCTGCGTGCTTAGGCCTCACGAGCTCTTTGTTTATTGACTAACCTCGTTGGAGTCCTGTGCCAGCTCTGTGACGTACTCCCTTGCTAATGAGACAACTGAGGCCCAGAAAGGCTGAATAAGCTGCTGCTCATTTAGGGCAAGCTAGTTAGTGGCCAGCTAACTCCTAACACTCTTCCAGCGTGGCCTCCTCTCTCCTCCTCTGACTCAGAGGCAGCTGTGGGTATGTTTACCCAGGTCTCTCACTGCACAGCTCTGGGGACTTTATCCAGATCGTGGTTTCCAGGGCAAGTCCCTCCACCTGGGCCTGGACTGCCGGCTCCTGCAGGACCCGTGGCATCCGCTGCTCTCCAGCTCAGCTGCACTCATTCTCCTTCCTTCCTTCCCGCCTTACAGACAGCCTCAGCCCACCTTTTGCTTCCTGTCCTTTCATAAAAAGAACGTCTGAAAAGGGAAGGTGGCAGTCCTCTATGGGGCCTCCCATTCTTAACTCTTTGGCCATCTGGCTTTGGTTTTGCCCCTGTAGAACTTTCCTTCTCTGTCTCTGAATATCTGGGGAGCTGAATCAGAATAGCGGTGGCCCAGTGAGTCACGCCACTACTCCACCTCCTCAAATTCTTAAATCCTTGTCCTATTGGAGAAACCTCCTCCCGGGCGCAGGAGACAGGGCAAAGGGGCCCATGGGTTCCCCCACCCACCCATTGATCCTCCCAGGCGCCTCTCATGGTGTCTGTTAGGGCAGGTTTCTCTGGAAACTGTTCTGTCTCTTAACATCCAGAGCAGAGGCAAACATGGACTTTGTGACCCCACAGTCCCCATCTTCTGGAGCGCGGCAGGATGGCCCTCAGGAGGAGGTGGGAGCAGCAGCCTGTCTTCAAGAACCGAATTTCCCGGGAGCTCATCAGTGTGGCTGACTGAGTGAGACCTCCTTAAAAGCCTGGTGGACAGTTTCCCAGGTCAGCAGCCTGCTTCAGGATATGGGCTGTTAGCAAACTCTTGCTTGAGCTGTGTGGTGCCTGTCCCTGGAACAGGGCATGATTCGCACCACCCTTGTGAAGCTCATACTGTAGTTGTTATGGGAATTTTTCTGTGGTCTGTTGATAATATCAGACCCTTGGAGACAATTGCATTTTATAGGGCACACATCCCCTAAAGCACTGTCTTTGTGGAAAAATGTGTAATGATGTGCCCAGGTAGAGTGAGCAGTTGGCATGGATCCCATTAAATCAGACTCAGGCGATTAGATTAGTGTCACTTATGGCTTATTGCTTACATTAGGGTAATGGTAATGAAATTGGGCATAAAAACACCAAAAAGTGGAGTCTCTGAAAGGCATCAGGCCAAGGGTCTTTTTATTTTTAATTTATTTATTCTTATTGCAATAAAGTTGATATACAGTATTATGTTGGTTTCAGATGGTTGCTGGATAATGGTATACATTACTAGATATTTGCCATAATAGGTGTAGTTACCCCCTTACCATACCAAGATATTACAATATCATTGGTTAAATTCTGTATGTTGTAGTTCTATTCCTATGTCTAACTTACTTTACAATTTGCAGTTTGTGCCTCTTTATCCCCTTCACTTATTTCACCCATTCCTCCACCTCCTTCTCTATGGTAACTAGTCTGTCATCTGTATCTGTGGGTCTACTTCTTCTTTGTTTGTTTTTTAGATTCCACGTGTAAGTGAAATCATATGATATTTGTCTTCCTCTATGTGACTTATTTCACTTAGCATGATACCCACTAGGTCCACCCATGTTGTTGCAAATGGCAAGATTCTCTTCTTTTTTTTGGCTAAGCAATATTCTGTTGTATATACATACCATATCTTCTTTATCCATTAATCTATCGATGGGCATTTGGGTTGCTTCCTTATCTTTGCTACTGTAAATAATGCTGCAGTGAACATAAGTGTACATATGTCTTTTCAAATTAGTGATTTTGTTTTCTTTAGATAAATTCCAAGAAATGGAATTGCTGGATCATACAGATTTTTAGTTTTAGTTTTTGAGAAACCTCCATACTGTCTTCCAGCGGTTGGACCAATTGACATTGATTGTTTATTTGAGCGTATGCTTGTTTCTTGACATAGGCCTGTATTAACTATAAACTTACCTCTTAGAACCGTCTTTGCTGCATCCCACAGATTTTGAACCATTGTATTTGTTTCATTTGTCTCCATGTATTGTTTGCTTTCCTCTTTGATCTGTTCCATGATCCACTGATTACTTAGAAGCATGTTGTTTAGCTCCATGTGTAAGTGTTTTCCCTGTTTCTTTTTCTTGTAATTGCTTTCTAGTTTCATAACATTGTGGTCTAAGAAGACGCATGATACAATTTCAATCTTCTTAAATTTGTTGAGAACTTTTTTGTGTCCCAATATATGATCTGTTTTTGAGAATGTTCCATGTGCACTTGAGAAAATTGTGTATTCTGTTGCTTTTGGGCCGAATGCTCTGTAAATATCTGTTAAGTCCTTCTTGTCTAATGTGTCATTCACCACCTCTATTTCCTTTTTTATTTTCTATCTGGATTATCTATCCATTGATATAAGTGGGGAGTTAAAATCCCTTAAAAATGATTGTGGTGCTGTCAGTTTCTCCCTTTAGGTCTGTTAGTATTTGGTTTATATATTTAGGTACTCCTATTTCTGGTGCATAGATGTTCACAATTGTTATATCCTCTTGTTGGACTGTTGCCTTCCTCATTATGTAATGTCCTTCTTTGTCTCTTGTTACTTTCTTTGTTTTAAAGTCTATTTTTTCTGATATAAGCATTGCAACTTTTCTTTCATCCCTATATGCATGGGATATCTTTTTCCATCCCTTCAGTTTCAGTCTGCATGTGTCTTTAGGTCTGAAGTGAGTCTCTTGTAAGCAGCAAATAGGTGGGTCTTGTTTTTTTTATCAATTTAGTAACCCTATAACTTTTGATTGGCCATTTACATTTAAAGTAATTATCGATATGCATGTACGTACTGCCATTTTGTTAAACATTTCCTGGTTGTTTTGTTGTTCTTCTCTGATCCTTTCCTCCTCTCTTGCTTTCTTCTCTTGTATTTTATGACTTTCTTTTGTGTTGTGGTTAGGCTCTTTTTTGTGTATGTATTGTAAGTTTTTGGCTTGTGGTTACCATGGGGTTCTTATATAACATCCAATGAATATAACAATCTATAATAAGCTGGTGGTCACTTACGTTTGAACACATCCTAAGAGCACTACGTTCTTACTCCTTCCTCCTCCCCATTTGATGTATATAGCATCTTCTTTTACACCTTTTTATTAAGTGATTCCCTTAACTATTAGATATAATTACTTTTGTTATTTTTGTCTTTTTGACCTCCATACTAATTTTCAAGTAATTGATCTACTACCTCTGCTGTATGTTTGTTTTATCAGTGGAAAATTTTCTCTTTCTTAAATTTCTTGCTCCTCCTTAAAAAAGTCCCTTTAACCTTTCTTGTAAGGCTGGTTTAGTAGTGGTGAACTCTTTCAACTTACATTTATCTCTGAAGCTCTTTATCTCTCCTTCAGTTCTGAATGATAAACTTGAAGGGTAAAGTATTCTTGGTTGGAGGTTTTTTTCTGTTCAGCACTTTGAATATATCATGCCATCTCTTCAGGCATGTAGAGTTTCTGGAGCAGTCAGATGATAACCTTATGGCATTTCCCTTATACATAATTCATTGCTTTTCTCTTGCTGCTCTTAAGATTCTCTCTGTCTTTGATCTTTGACATTTTGATTATGATGTGTCTTGGTGTGGGCCTCCTTGGGTTCATCTTGCTTGGAGTTCTCTGTGCTTCCTGGTCCTGAGACTGTTTCTTTCCTCAGGTTAGGGAAGTTTTCAGCTATTATTTCTTCAAATAAATTTTCTACTCCTTTCTCTTTCTCCTCTCCTCCTGGATTCCTATAATGTGGATGTTTGGATGTTTGATATTGTCCCAGAACTCTCTTACGCTAACCTCATTTCTTTTTAGTCTTTCTTCTTTCTGCTGTTCATCTTGAGTGTTTTCCATTACTCTGTGTTCCAAGTCATTGATCAATTTTTCTGCATCCTTTAGACTGCTGTTCATTCCCTCCAGTGTATTTTTTATTTCAGCTGTTGAATTCTTCATCTCTGATTGGTTCTTTTTTAGATTTTTCTGTCTCCTTGTTGAGGTCTGCCTTGAGTTCTGCTATTGTTTTCTCAAGTCTACTGAGTACCTTTATAATCATTATTTTAAACTCTCTATCAGGTGGATTGGTTAACTCTGATTCACTTAGCTTTTTTTCTGGGGAATTTTTCTTGTTCTTTCATTTGGAGAGTATTCCTCTGTCTCCTCATTTTGTATGATTTTCTGTGCTTGGTTCTATGAATTAGTTGAAAAGGTTTGCCCTCCTGGTCTTGGAGGACAGGTTCTTGTGTAGGAGAGTCCCCGTGTGCCCTGTGGTTTTGGCAAGCTGGAGGCTATGTAAGTGTGAAATGGGTTTTTTCTGGGACTGGGTTTCCCAGGGTGTGGTTCCAGGGGCATGGCCTTGGGGGTCTTTTAGAGGGTCTCCTGGGTGGAGACCTGTGGCTTCTGTGCTAATTGGGGGAAGGTGGTGGGCCAGAGGTGGATCAGGGGTACACTCCTAGTAACTCCTGGTGGTGCCTACTGAATCCCCTGTGCCTCCTTACCCAAATGCCTGTGTGCACTCTGGGCTGCTCAGGACCACTCCAGGGAATTCCTGAATTGGGTGCCCACCAGGTCCTGTTGGTGGCATGGAGTCAGGTTCTGTGGATGTTCCCCTTCAACACCTTAGTGCCCTAGACTGCTTCCGAGTATTCCCACATAGGTGCCCATGGACCCTGCTGGTGGCCAGGATCAGGCACCATGCATGTGCACACCTCCCTGAGTTCCCTGAATGCTCTGGGCTACTCCTGGGAATTCTTGAGTTGGTGCCCTTTGGTCCACCGGTGGCTGGATTCAGGCACTGTGCATGCACATGGGGAGGGCTCAGGTACTGCTTGTGTGCTGCCCTGGGGAGTTCCTGAGTCACAACCCACTAGGTCTCACCTGCAACCTGGGTCGGGCCTGGCCCATGAGCTCCTCACTTGCTCTAGGGAGTCACCTTGGTGACACCTGCCCACAGACTCATGCACCTTCCTTGTGAGCTGGGGAACTTTCCAGTCCTGCTGATGGAAGCTGGGTCACTGGATAACAGCAAGCAACAGGATGGGACAGCTGGATGGCACCCAGATCCTGCCTTCAGCCACATCAAGATGTACAGAAGGAGTGCAAACAATAGTGCTGGCAGCTCCTCTAGTCCAGGGTTGCCTCCAGGGGTCTTCTTGCCAAGCAAGGGGTATTAGTTCTGAAACTTAGATTCTTTCGATTATGGTCTACTTGCACTTCAAACAACAAGGCCTTTTTCCTGCACCTCAGGGCAGACAACCGATGCCTGGCTTTCCCAGTGATATTCCTACCGCTCCGCTCTGCTAGTGGCTGTGCTCACAGTGGGGTTCTCAGGATTACTATGTCCCTGCCTCTCCTGCCATTTTTGGCTTTTTAAATATTTGCTCTTTCTGTCTCTCATTGTATAGAAGGTGTTCACTTTGGTCTTCGTTCTTCAGGGTCAGAATCTCTGTATGTAGGTGTAGATCTGGTGTGCAGGTGGGAGAAGGTGGATTCAGGCTCTCTCTACTCAATCATTTTCCCAGAATCCTAGCCAAGGGTCTTTTTAAAAATGTTTTATCTTGAGATGGTTGTAGATTCCATGCAAGAAACGTGCTCCCATGGTGACATCCATCAAAACTGTAGTATACTATTGCAGCCATGATATTGACACTGATGTAGACAATACACAGAACGTTTCATCACCAGAGGGACCCCTCATGATGCTCTCGGACAGCCATGCCCCCTTCCTTCCCACTCCTCTGTCGCCCCTGGTAACCACTAATCTGTTCTCCATTTCTGTGGTTTTGCCATTTAATGCTGTGTGAGTGGAATCATAGAGCATGTAACCTTTTGAGATGGGATTTTTTTCCTTAGCATAATTCTCTGGAGATTTGCCCAGGTTTTTTGTGTATCAGTGTTTGTTCCTTTCCGTGGCTGAGTAATGTTCTGTGGCATGGGTGTGCTGGTGGTTGTCAACCCATTGGAGGGCATTCGTGTTGTCCCCAGGCTTTTGCTGTTATGAATAAAGCTGCTATGTACAGATTTGCGTGTGAACACACATTTTCATTTCTCTGAGAGAAATGCCCAAGGACAAAGGGTTTTTAACCCTCAATATAGCTGTTGGGGGGAAAGATATGTTATAGTGCCTGAAAACCAGAAGAAGTGATTTCTGAGGAAAAGGAGGCAAGAGCAGGAAGCAGTAGATGTGCCAACCTCTCCATGTTGTAGTGGTGCACAAAGAAACATATTGCTGAGCTCATTTGTATTTCACAGTCTACATCTCAGTGTTCTCTTAGTCTGTGCTGACACAGATAGGAAAAAAATAGCTAGAGAAGTAGAAATACAATCTGTGAAACCTCCACTTCAAAGATTAATTTTAAAACACAAAACTGAGAACTTGGCAATCACTACATCACTTGTGATAATGGCAGTGACAACAGCATGTGAAGGGCTGGTCCTGTCTCTATGAAGAACTCCTTCAGGTATTCCTAAGGGGAGTGATTGAAACCAGGGCTTTGTTATAAAAGCTGAGTCACAGTGATTATGTAGCACCTATAAAACTCTCAAAGAAAAGGGCATCCTCTGAATATCAATGTATCTTATTTGTTGAAAAGCAAAAGAAATTTTAAGAATATTTCACTTTCATATTAATTATGCCAAATGATAACTATAAAAAGGTAAGTATAGGACCCTCATGTGAATAAAAAACACAGTAGTTAAATAAAACCTTACGTCAAAGGCAATGAACAGACATTCGTTCCCTAAAGAAAATCATGTGGAGAAAATCTTGAAAGTCACAACACAGAATAAGGGATTAAGAAGTGCAGAAATGGTAGATAAGGTTACAGACATGGAAGAATTTGAACAGAAAACTATTCTAACAATATTCCCCAAAATGAAAAAGAATAAATGAGGCAGAAACAGTATTTGAATATAGAAAAGAATTTTTTAAACCAACGTTTCAGACCTAATAATACTTGAATGTGAAAAGTAATATGGCCAAAGTCTTAACTTGATTAAAAGGTGGGGACACCTAGACTTATCTAAACTACATTTTAAAAAAGTCAAATGCTATGAAAGAATTTCACAGATATTCAGGTAAGAAGAAAAAAAAAACCCAAATGTGTAATGTGTTATCTTCAAAGAAATAAAAATCAGATTAACTACAGACTTTTCTGCAAGTTCAAACTAAGAAAATTTACTTTGAAAAAAAGTCAATAAGATGATACCCTTAATAAGTTTTCATCCAGAGAATTTGTAATTGATATTTTAAGTAGAAAGCTGAGAAACATTCTTAATATACAACCTCTCCTGTAATACAATATCAAAATGCCCTTTCTACAATACAAACTTATAAATCTTCTTAAGATTCCAGACATAGAATAATATTTAAGAATGATTAAGTTTTGTTGAAAGAAATTGGATAGGTGATAAGGATTTTAATCAGTTAAACATATAGCTAAATCACAATAATTATTTTAAATTTACACATGAATTTGAAATCATAAATAATAAAACCAATAAAAAATAAAAAAACTTCAATAATAATGTGATGTGGTTTATGATCTCAGCTAAAATTACAGAAGATTGGATCATGCTGGAATAATAACTCTGAGATTGATAATCTTCATTTTCCATGAAAGAATGTAGAGCGTGCTTGGTTTTTCCTTCAGCATGAAAATATATAAGCAAAGTTCAAGACTTTTTTTTTTGAAAAGCTATAAATACTTGTAAAACTGAAATCAGATTTTAACCTTCCAAATTTCTGAAGAAGTAGAAGCAAATAAAACACAGCATTTATGACAAAAGAAAGAGAAGAAAATGAAAGGGGAGAATCTGAAAACACATACAATACTAGAAAAGATGTAACAAAATCTCACAGCATTGAAAGTGTTTTCTCTCTTATTGACTAGCACGATTTGTATTATATTTTTAAAACATCATTAACTAGCTTTGTATAAGAAAACCAGCTAAAGAGAAACAGAAAGATACACATAAAAAACTTGAAACCAAAACAACCGTAATAAAAAAGGACAGGTATGGCAAAATTAGTGTCAGACAGTTTTAGGCAGAGAAATGTGAAACAGGACTCAAAGTCACTTTATATATAAATAACAGAGACACTCATGTGTGGCTAAGCAACATCGCAAACTACAGCTATGCGCTGAATAGCTTAGTGTGGAAATTTAGAAAAATAAAACTTTTTTTTAAAGTCATATTTGAATGGGAGACTTAAGTACTACTCTAAAGAGCTGTCCTGCCGTGGAAAATAAAGCAGCAGCCTCCACATTTTACCTGCAGTTTCACTTTCCACGATGTCAGTTCCTTGTGGTTCATCGTAGTCTGGAAGCAGGTGACCCTCCTTCTGACTTATCATCAGAAGGTCAGTAAGAACCTTAAGCTACATCACAAAGCCTATCATTCACCTCACTTCATCTTGTCACGCAGGCATTTTATCATCTCACGTATCAACAAGAAGAGGGGTGAGCACAGTATAGTAAGATATTTTGAGGAACAAAGAGAGACCACATTCACATAACTTTTATTACAGTATATTGTTATCATTGTTCTGTTTTGTTATTAGTAATTATTGTTAATCCCTTACTGTGCCTAATTTATAAATTAAACTTTGTCGTAGGTATGTGTGTATAGGGAAAACATAAAGTTTGATACTATCCACAGTTTCAGGCATCCACAGGAGGTCTTGGAATGGATCCCCCTTGGCTAAGGAGGGGCTACTGTATTTGAACCGTCAAAGGAGTGAGGGGAATATATATTTTTTTTTCCCTCATTCCTTTATAAATATATATATATGTGTGTGTATGTGTGTGTGTATTCATATATATCTAAAACACATGGTGCTCTATCTTATTATTTTCAAAAGAAGTAATATTAGTTTCATAAGACTGAACTTTTGCACATGAGATTTTGGCCAAGAGCCATTTTGGAAAAACAAATTCTGAATCTTTTTGGGCTAATTACCACAGAATTTCTTTGACAGTTGCTCTTCTCCGGGGTTCACGCGCAGCAGCCCTGGCTCACCCACTGCTCCTTCAGTTCCGAGGCGCGTGGTGCCGCGACACAGAGCCAAAGGAGCCCAGTATTTGATTCCTGCAGCTGTTCTTGTGCCATGCCCAGAGTCATGCCAAAAAGCTCCTCTTAGTTATTAGTTGTTATTATTAATCTCTCTCAAACTAAAGTTGGACTTCAGGGTGAAAATGTGTTTTATCTATCAATGTCCAAACAGCCCAGTTGATCTGGGACAGTTAAAAATCTATTTTTATCTTGATTTTGGGGGGAAGAAATTGTTTTTTAGAAGTATGCACAGGTAATACATGAATGCGTGTATTGAAATAGCTTCTTCCTGTAAAAGGCAGAGAGATATATCAGTACAGTGAGGAGAATGCAAGTTCATCTTGCCCTCCTCCGCGGCATTCTGTCCTGGGCTTACCCACTGCCAAGATTAGAGTTTACATCTTTCCAAAGCCAATTCTGGCTCATACAAACCCTTTTAAAAGGATACTTCTTGTTTTGAGATGATTATAGATTCACATGCTGTTGTAAGATCCTGGGTGGTTCCCCCATAGCAGCGTAACTACACGTTGCAATAACTACAGTGTAACATCACACCAGGAAATTGACGTTGATCTTATTCAGATTTTATCAGTTTGACCTGCATTCATTTGTGTGTGTGCTTAGTTCTGTGCAGTTTTGTGGTGTACATAAATTTGATAACCACCAAAATAAAGGTACACAGCAGTCCACACACACTGTTTGAGCTCTTTATTGAAGTACAATGTAAATTTAGAAAAGTGCCCAGGAGTGGACAGCTAGATAAATTTTCACAAATGGAAACTCACCCATGTAGACAGCACAGAGAGACCAAGAAATGAAACATTACCAGCACCCCAGACAATATTTTCTTGCTCCCACCAGGCACTGTTCACTAAGGGCACCCACAGTTCTGACTTCTAACAACACAGAGTAGCTTTGCCTTTTTCTAAAAAACAGAAATGGAACCCGATGACATATTCCCTTTTGTGTATAGCTCAGTTCATTCAATATTATGTTTGTGAGATTTTAACAATCTTGCATGGAGGTTATTTGCTTAAAAAGTGAGTAGTAAATTCACACTGGGAATATACTAGAATTTATTGACCTATTATTCTGTTTATTCTGTTTAATCTGCCTGTAATTGTTCTTTACTCCTGATAACAAGTCCTTTGTTAGGCATGCGTGATGCCAGTGTCTTCTCTTAGTGTCCATCCCATCTTTTCACTCTCCTAAGAGTGCCTTTTGAAGAAAAGAGGTCCTTAATTTTAATATAGTTCAACTTATAGGCTTTTTGGCTATAAGGTCAATGCCCTTTATATCCTGTTTAAGAAATCTTTGACTACTCCAAGGTCATGACGATGTACTCTTCTGTTTCCTCCTAAAAGTGTTCTTACATTGTGTGTCACAGATGGCTCTGCAATGTATCTGGGGTGATTTTTTCTGTTTGGTGCAAGAGAGGAGCCGAGATACATTTTTCCCCCATGGGAGAGCTAACTGATCCAGTAAAGGTCATTGAAGAGTTTCTTAGCCTCCCAATTCCCTGCTTGTCATGTCACTTTTATCACAAATCAAATGACTGTCTACCTGTGGTCTGTTTCTGGACTTCATTCTACTCCATCAGCCTGTCTGTCTGTCCTTTCCTGTATCCAACTACACCCTCTTCATTACAGCTTGGTAGGTGGGGAAGCTGGTAGTTGGTCACCTCGTCCTGTTCTTGCCTTGCCTGCCCTTGCTGAGCAGCAGGCCTGGCAGGTCCTTGTACCATGCATCTTGAAGACCTTTGGGGATTTTAAGGAAGAATTTGATTTATGCAGATTTGAATTTTTGAAAGTTGGTCTGGGTCACAGTGCAGCATAGAAGGGTGGTCAGACTGGGTGGGCAGCTATCGCTGAAGTCGTGAAAGTCGTGACAGTAGCTGTGGGAAGAGCGGGTTACCTGGAGTCACAGAGGAGTCCAGCCCCGCTCTCCCCACCCTGTGCTCCCTGCTCCCTCCACCCCAGCTCCACTGGCCTTGTCTCAGCCCTGCTTGCTTCCATGCTCCTCCCTGCCACTGGGCCTTTGCACATGTGATTCCATCTGCCTGACATTCTCTACCCATCACCCTTGGCCTTGTTCACTGTTCCTCATCCTCTAAATCTCAGCTCAGATGGCTTTTCCCAGAAAGCCTTCCTTGAGGATGCTACTGACAACAAAAGCAGTAACAGCAAATTTTTATTCAGCGGCTACCAAGTACCAGGTTCTCTTCTAGAAGCTGGCAGTTTCAGGTTCTATTCCAGATGCTGAGGGGGCAGCAGTCAACAAAACAGATAAAGTTCTTGCTGCTGCATGTTACATGTAGTGGAAGAGACAAGCAACAAACAAAAGAATATGTAATATATTAGATATCGAAAAGTCCCAAGAAGAAAGCTTTCACCATCTCTGAGACTTAAAAAGCAAGTTACTTAACTTTTCCGAGATAAGGACACATCCCCTGCCCGTGCTGCAGTCTCATACTGGGATTAAAATGAAGGACAGATGCCCACATTATTTTAAAAGGGGTGACGTGCTACACTCGAGGTGCTGTTAGCTAAGTCTCAGAGTCCAGCAGCTTGTCTACTCTGCATGTAAGCTCTGCTCTGCTTGCCAAATTCCTTTTAATTGGCAGATATTACAATGACATACTGGTTCAGGATTCTGGGGGTACAGTGGAGGCCTGACAAGATGTGACCTCCCACCTTGCAGCGCTCCCAGCTCACGATGCAGCCATTAAGTCTGACTCCTTCAGAAGCGAAAGATTTATCCCTGTGTTGACCATACTCAGCACATCCCATCCAGGCCGTGCTGGGGAAGAAGCAGCCTGATAGATATTTTTATTTTCATTTTCTTCAGTTTCTTCCAGGAGATGAAAAAGCTTAATTGCTGAATATGTGGGTTTATTTTTCTGTTTTTTGCTGCTGTGAGATATTTTAAGATATTCTTTGAGGAGAACTAATTCCAAAAAAGAGCCTTCTGGTGTTGAAAACTCCATGATAAATGTGGCATAAAAGCATAAAAGTAAAAAACAGACTCTCATTTAATTTTGATTGCTTCTGAATTTCTCCAAAAAAAGGCCATCTGCCTGTGCAGTTTTAGGCATGGAATTGCTAATGTTCACTAATGATCAATAGGCTGCTTCTGCTTACAGTTCAGGATTCCTGGAGACACTTGGAAGGAAGAGCTGGTAGGAGCCTTCCAGATCTGGGAGGGCAGGGACTTCCACCTCCAGCTCAGAGAGGGAACCAGCCCTGTTCCACACCTCACTCTTTCCACCTGTCCTCTGGGCTGGTTTCCTCCACTCTCCTGATGACAGGCTTTTGGACCTGGCTATGAGACTGAGGGTCTGGAGTGAGTCAACCTCTGGGTCAGCTTGTACAGCCAAAGCTGATTCCTGAGAGCCTGGGGAGGGAGGATTGTCAGCTCACGTGGCTTAGCAGCGCCTCCTCTTTGGGCCCTGTTCCTCTAGGCTGACCCATCTCCATCTACTTCTGTTTTGTTCTTTTCTTTGAAGATTGCCTATCACGCCCATTCTTGTTTTCAAATTTAGTTATGGAAAGTAAGAAATGAAAGAAGAACTACTTCTCCCTCCCAATCTGTTGCCTAGTACATAGCTACTCTTAAGAGGTGTTAGGTAGCCTTCTGAATTCACCCTAAATTAATTCAAATCTAATTATTTTATATTCATAGGCAGGCACATGTAAAACAAAATCATTATTTGTGTATGTGGTGTGTGCACATGAACAAAGGTAATTTTTTTTTTAATTTATACGTCACGGACATGTTTCTAGGTCAGTGTGTGTAGATCTGCCTCATTTGTAATGCCTAGAAAGTGTTCTGCTATTCGACTGTACAGTCATTCTCCTCTGTTAGGAATGGAGACACTTCTCCAGTTCATTCTCCTCACTGACTTTTACAGTTTCTGTCTGCATTAACCAGTCTATAATATTCACAGCAAAGATTGCTTCAGAGGTCAGGATTTGCCACCCTGCATAACAACCGGAGGTGCTCATTTGCCTGAAATCTCCTTGATTTTGGAGGTCCAACTACATGCCATGTACTTGGATATAATAAAGAAATGAATCAATGAACTTTTTGAAATAAGTGTTGTGTTCCTGATGAAGAAGTATCATGCAAGACTTGGTTAATTCTTTCTAGAACAGTTAAGAATGACAAGGAGGCCTAACAATCACCTAGTACCCTTTTTTCATTTATTCTTTCTTAGAATAAACATTTTTTCTATTTTATGGATGTTTTTCCATAGAAATACCACTTTGATTTGTTGACCAGTTCTGCTTTTTCATTTTCTCTATTAATTCTTCTTGCTTTGTCTTTGCTATTTTCTCACTTCTTGAGTTGAATGTGTAGTTTTTAATGCATTTCAAAGTTAATGTACGTGTTGAAGGCTATGAATTTACCTCTAGGGACAATTGTGGCTGAATTTCATCTAGTATTCTTATTACCATCTTCTAAATATTTTCACTGAAACTGTGATTTCTTTTTGATGCAATTTTTCATATTATTACTCTGGGCAGTTGGTAATGTCTTGGTTTTATTTTTCATTGTAGTTAAACAACATAGACCATTTGTATTTTGTTGGAACTTATTGAGATTTTTTTATGCATATGAAGTATTAAAAATGAATGAAGAAATCAATGAAATAAAATAGGAAGTTTACAGATGAGAAATAAAATAGGAAATGCATAGATTCCAGTATGTTTGAGAATTGAATATGTGACAAAGGCAATAGTTCAAACACATCAGAAAACCTTCATTGCTCACTAGATAGTGCTGGCCTATCTTTATGCAGAAGAAAATAAAACTGGATCCCTGCCTTCCTAATAGAACAGTCACTGTGGGCCTGGTTCCAGACCAAAGCAAGGGATGCTCTCTATCGAGGTGTCTTCCGTGGGTGCTGGGAGCAGAGCTGCCACTGGTATATGCCCCGAGAGGCCATGTGGAGACCACAGTGGTGGAGCCCAAGGAGGAGACCAGGGACCGAGGTTTCTCCAGGGGGCTCCCAGGGCCACCTGGAAGGAAGCTGCCAGGGCTGAGACCTCACAAGGCAGAGGAACTTTGTCCCACAATTGTTTCTGTTCCGCCGGCTGTGGGCGCCTGAATTAAACTGGGTCACAGTACTTCGTGTTGCAGATATTTGTGTGTGAACCTTATATTCATTACTAAATTATGAGCTCCTTGACAGCAGAACTTACTTCTGCTTCAGCCCTCGTCACACCAGAGAACATGGCATGAGACCTATGCAGAGCATGTGCACAAGATGTAAATAACGGTGGAATGAGTTAAGTTTTATTCTGATCAAAAGACCCAACTTCACCTTCTTGTCCTAATTTCTGTCATCTTTTGCCATGTCTATCCCAAACCTGAGTCAGCCCCAAATAGCCATGGTCTCTGTCTATGGGGCTACTCAGGTGTCCCCTACCAAAGCGCGGCCGGCTGAGGTAATAAAACTCAAATGTAATGAGCCCTTCGTCTTCCTGCTGTGTCCTGTGGATTTCAAAGAGCCACTTTCAACAGGTCCTCACGGTGTTCCACAGCCGGCAGGCTGAAGGACTGGTTACGACTGGCTCCCCTTATGGGTAAGCGTCAGGCTGTCCAGTGTCTGCATGTTCATACTTCCAGTCCCAGACTTGTTTTGACACATTTCGCTGCTTGCCAGGAAAAGATGATTCTAAATTATTTCTTTCTGAAGTGAGTGAAGTTTTTGCCAAATCATTTCTTTCTCTTTGCTGCAAACTCTAGCTTTTCTAATGTGTAACCATTTTTTGCCATTATTCAAGGACCCAGACCAGTTGCTACAAATTACAAATAACAAATTGAAATATGCCTTGTCTTTGGATTTCCATGTCCTGTGTGTGGAGTCCCCCAACTAAAGGACCCAGTGCTTTCTAGGTAAAGCCCCTTGGTAACCGATCCATGTCATGGGAAATTGCCTGATGGAAGTTAAAAGAAAGAATGTATCCCTCTTTCTTTGATGTTCCCTGCTCTCCGCCTACACTGACCCCTGCCCTCTGCCTGCCCTGTTTCACACCCTGTGACTCACAGGACCTGCGTCTGCCTCACAGAGAGCCCCATAGTGAACATGCTTGCTTGGAGACAGTTCCTACACGTGCCTCTTAAATATGGGAGCAGATGGTGGAAACTGCATTTTCTAATCTCTCAGCTTTGAAAGAACCTGACGTGTTGAAGCCTTCAGAGACCCCCCTGTCCCCCACCCAGAGACCTCAGAAATGCTGTTCTCTGAGTTGAAGCTCTCTCTTCCCCACAGGTGACAGTCTCGCACCCACCCTTTTAGCTCATAGCAGAAGGAATTTCCTAAAGACAAACAACTCTGGTTGGAGGTAGATTCAGACACAGGCTGAACACTTCCTGCCCCACCGCCTCCTGGCAGGGGCTGAGGGTGCTGTCTCCATCTGCCCAGCCTCAGTGGTGAGGAATTCCATAACATTTCTCACTGGTTGGTGACAAACCGAAGCTAAGTTGTATGGTTATCAGAGGGGTTATGCAAAAATCATTTCCTGACACAATGTCTGAGGGTTTGTACCGCTGCACGACTTAAATTGTCTTTCCTTATCTGTCTTTATGGTGGAATGTAAGCTTCCTAAGGGCAGAATGCTGACTATCTTGTCCAGCCTTTTGAATCATGCTTGGTATGCAGTAAGGGCTCAGCTGAATATTTGTTTGTTCTGTTGACTGACCTTTCAAAATTAATATTGAAATGTCCTAAGCTCAGAAAGCTAATGGAACCTTTTCTGCTACCTTTCCCTGCCGGAGCCACCCATTCTCACTCCACGATGGTAATATGATTTTTAAAAATTTGTCAGACCCAGTGTTACACACGTTACATGGGATGACCTCCTTAGCCCGTGTAAAACCCTCGGCGTTCGCATTGTTATTATTCGCATCTTTACCACCGATGAATGATGACTTCCAAGCTTTCCTGCCTAGAAGTGGATGAGCAGGAAGGCGACCCCAGATCTGGAAGCGGCAGAGTCTGTATCCACCCCTTGGTACCTGTCCACAGGTGAAATATACAACCCACACGGTAACCTAAAAGAAGTGACCTTTTATTAAAGTTTCAACAGGTCTCAGTGACTTTTCATTAAATCCAAGTGGGGTACATCAAGATTGCTGTGACCTTGATGGTCAATGACAGAGAAACCCATGAGGATGGCCAGCTCAAGGCCGCACACGCCCCCTCTGGGAAAGAACCACATTCTGAGGAGTAGCCAGCACAGGCCCAGGACTCCACAGAGTAGCATTTATTCCAAGAAGATTCACCTGGTGGGATCAGCAAACTAGGTCGCCCGGGAGCAGAACTGCCCTCATCCTGACAGAAATACAGGCTGGCGCCCCTGTACCCCAGCTCCCCTGACTGTGGCGGCTGTCTCAGGAGCCGCGGGATTCCTCAGTCTCCCAGCCTGCACCGGGTGAGGGCTGGCGGTTCCCCTGCACCTCAGTCCTGATCAAACACTTCAGGCCCCCTAGGTTTGGTATATGCAGTGTCTGCATCCCTTCGTTAAGCTTAGATAAGGATGGCTTTTTGATGTGAACGTTATCAAAGATTTTATACACACACACCCCCCCTACTGAACCCAGAGTTCTTTGCCCAATATAACTAGAGACAAGCAGCATCTAGCCATACTTCAACCAGATTGAGAAGAAATGCTGGCACTTAGACCAGCATTCCCCTTCTCCGATCCTGACCTGGCTGAAGTAATGGCAGGTCCGTGGCAGATGGACTTGGAGCACATGTAACAGACATTTGCTTTGCTTTTAGAATGTCAGGGTGCAGACCTTGACTAGAAACTTTACAGTCTTCTCAGGTTTGGCTTGTAGAGGTGTTTCTGATTGGTTCTGTAAGGACCACCCCCGCTTGTGTCCTGCACTGAGCAGTTTTAGCCAGTTTCCACTCCATGCTGAAGCAAGCGGGAGGGGCTATTCTAGCAGCCTCGAGTACTGCCAATATGATTCTTATCTATACTTCTACTTTGAATGAGTGACTCTGACTTCTTTGTTCTAACAAGTCTGCATTCCAAGCATCAATAGTTCATTGTGGAAGTGGTAAGTCTAACATCTAATGGTTCCTTTCAAAAGTGTTAACATTTAACAATGAAGACTATTCTGGTTTACCTACGGTATCTGTATCCTTCCATCATCTTGTACAGATTCAAGAAAATCTAATCACTTTGCTTTTGGAGCTGCTTGATAATCATACCCTAGTCTTTCTTTCACTCTGTGTATTCTTGAACCTCCAGAAAGATATATTTTGGTCTCAAATATATTTCTACTCAGTCCTGAACAAACCCCAAATCTAGAGGGGGCACCAAACCAAATTTTTAATACAAAAATAAATTGTTACTTTGTTGATTCTTGTTTCAATGTTTTAATAAACATCTCCTTTTTCCACCAAAATACCAGAGAAAACCAGTTGGCATGCAGTGAGCATCCTCCAGCAGTCTCCCCTTGTGTGGCTCAAGCACGATGCCATCCGCACTCTCTTTTGTTCAGCCAAGGTAACTCAGTTTTTCCTATCAACAATAATAAACGATGAAACCTCATCTGTTTTGGAAATGGCAACAATGGACTTTGAATTCAATTATGTGCTATAGTTATTAATCATCTATGAAATGGCTAACGAATACTGTTGCCTAAAGCACTGTAAATTATTTTGACCAAACAGTGTTTACTTAATCAGATTTTACAAATCAACTAATGGAAAAATAAATAAAAATGTGTGAGTCTCTATACTGGGTATGAGGTGGTTGAAACCTGTCCTGTGTTGAAGGATCTTACAGTCTAGTTGATGCATGATGTGGGTTTCCTGAGGATGATGGCAGAGCACTATTCTCATTTACACAACGACAACATAAATCACCCTGGGCCATTTTTGAAACAAAGACCTCTACATCTGCCTGTGTCCAATAGGTACATGCACAAATTAAATCATAAAATAGAAACACTGTGTATCTTCATTGCAAGGTGAAATTTAAAATTAGCCAC
Organism: Smutsia gigantea; assembly: GCA_032199065.1. Lineage (NCBI taxonomy): Eukaryota > Metazoa > Chordata > Mammalia > Pholidota > Manidae > Smutsia > Smutsia gigantea. The sequence continues at coordinate 35,495 of JAVSCE010013192.1, read as the reverse complement.
ATCTGGGAATCCATAGGGGCTTTCTGCAAATGTAATGATGACAAGTCTAGACAGAGCAAACCACTGATTTCTGGGAAATGCTGCAAATCCAGAGATATGGGCACCTGTGAAGAAGCACGCAAGGTCCTAGAATGCCCTTGTGCCCTCTCATTTAAAGGGAGGGCTCCACCTGGGGTTCCCCCAAGTCCCTCCCTCGGCTTTGCTTCCCATCTGCCCAACAGAGGCCCGAAACTCCACCCGGGTGCTGAGCTAGCTCCTGATGGGTTGGCATCTTGGCCAGAGGGCCTGGGCTGTGTGTGTTTGTATGTCAGTGTGCAGGTGTGTGGAAGCAGATGTGGGTGAGTGGTGTGCTCCCACACGCATGTAGTAGGTGTGAGTACTTTCCAAGGAGCTTCTACCAGCACCCCTCTGGGCAGTGAGACTGGAGCCAGAATGAGACAGAGCTTCCTGGCTGCCTGCACTGACCTGCTGGTCTTCACTGACCCCCCCCCCCATCTCTCCCATGAGGCCACCCCAATCCCCAGACTTCCGGATTCCCAAACAGGCAATCAAGTGTCAATGCTTCTCTTGCCTAGGGTGACCAGATAAAATACAGGATGCCCAGTTAAAATTGAATTTCATATAAACAAGAATTTTTAAGTAAAAGTATGTCCCAAATATTCCATTGGATATGCTTGTACCGAAGAACTTTTATTGTTTATGTGAAAGTCAAATTTGACTGAGTATCCTGTTTTGTTTGTTTTTGCTAACCAATCTACCCCTGAATTACTGAAATGGCATGAATACCAATCTCAGCAAGGCAGTGCTAACTGCATGGGCCTTGGGAACAAACCGTAGGGGCTCTAACCCTGACCCCACCTCTCTGGGCTACAGAACCCTGAGCAAGTCACTGACCCTTGCTGGGCCTCAGTTTTCTCATCTGTGAACTGGGGATAATAATAGCACAAACACACACACACACACACACACACACACACACACACACACACACACACCACCCATATTTTTGTTGACTCAAATACGGAGAGCAGGAGATCAGGGTGGTCAAGGCTGGGGTTCATGCTGGTGAATGATGAGAACAGATTTGAACTGTAGGGCCGAAGCAAGTTACTGCCCTGACCACTGTATATTCCCAATGCGGAGGCATGTTCTAACTACCAAGAACATGTAATCAAGAGGGACTCATCTGTGGGGTTTTTTTTAACAACAACAAAAAATGGAATTCACACATTGTAATATAAACAGATAAAGTCTTCTGACAAATTGGCAGAATTGTAGCCCCCACACGGGAAAATGTTAATGGAAAATAGCAGGTGCACGCTTACCACAGCAGTGCCCACATTTGGTCCTGCTGGTTCCTTGGCAGCCACGCTGGAAATTGTGAAAATGACTGACAAGTCTATTTTCATGTGTTTGTCTGCCAAGAATGAGACGAGACTAAAGCCATTGGAGTTTTCACTACAGACTTGGCTGCCCAGTGCCGAGAGAGCATCGAAGGTAGGAGAGGGTCATGGTGGCCTGTCTCCCCTGCTGCACTGATGCAGTCTCTCTCTTCCCAGACCAGATCATACCTTGGGAATACAGATGTCGTTGCAAGTTTACTTCAAATCTCTGAAGATATTTGGACATTCTGGTACCTCCTCCATTTCTCCTTCCCCAACAGAGATGTGTGCTCAAAAGCCAGTACAAAGAGTCAAGGGCAAGGAGCTGAAAAGAAGGTTGGCATCCCAGCCAAGTAATGCTCATGAATGAGGAATAGGCAGAAGCAACATTGAATTCATTCATAGCGAAAGGATTTCTTGATCCAGGCTCCACTGTGTACAGGTGGTGTGTGGCCTTTACATTCTCCTGGGGGAGCCACTGATCAAGGATCGGGGTGGGAGGGGATGGGCTACATTTCAGAAAAACCAACGAGAAGTACCTTGCTCATCACCCTCTACACCATGCTCTCCTTTCAAAAGCGAACAGGGATCTGTGTGATGTGTAAAGTAACTGATTATAATTGTCACATGCAGCTCGTAACACCGTCTGTGTCCAGGTTCGCTTTCCACGTGAACATTCATGCTCTCTCATCAGGAGGTGGGCTGCCCCTTTCACACCATCATTCCATACTTCATATTTTAGCATTTTAAACAAAGGTTTCTTGTAATTTATTAAGTGTTATGCTTGCCTGGATCTTATAGAGAACATGAATCAGGTATATTCTCTAAAGATAACCTTTGTCTTCTTTTTGAAGAAAAATTATCTCCAAGAAAGGTAGGCCCTTTGGGTCTTCCAGAACCTGCTGGTGTCTCTGGAACAGGCTGAATTGCTGTGGATTTGGGATTCTTTGGTCAACTTGTCAGAGCATGTCCTGTGTTTGAGCGGCACCAGCTTATACACAAGTGGGCATTCAGCTAGACTCTCCCAGAGGTCACTGCAGATTCTGCCAAAGCCCTTCAAAAGGGAACCCTGGGCCAGTTCCAGGAAGGACAGAGAAGAGCAGGAAAGGTCAGGGGTTATCAACCAGTGCAGGGCCTGGAGAGCCAGGGGCAAGCCTCGGCTCAGAGGCACATCTTTGGCTCTTGATGTAGTCAGGACTCCAGGGAAGGTTTCCTCACCATGCCCCGCTCTCTGCACAGCATGGCAGACTGTGCCAGGAACAAGCACAAGCCAGGGGATCCCAAAGCCACCTGTCTTGACAGGTGGCTGGGCTGTGGCTGCTTGAACTGTCATCACCCCTCAGCCAGCGGCATGGCAGCTTTCTCTACTCTGGGGTGACCTGGGAGTGTCAAAGATGGTCACTGGGCTTTCCCTAAGACCTCTGGTTTTCCTCTTTTCTCCTCGTGGACAACTGTTTCCCCTCTATTGTCCTGAAGTGGAATTGGAGTTGAGGCGGACCTTGTCACAGAATGAATTAGGGCCACCTTTGTCCCTCTGAATGAATGTTGCAGTTCTGGAACTGTGAGAACTCGGGCGTGTCCAGGCACCCAGGCAGTTGCCCGGGGATTAAGGATGCACTGGCACAGAAGTCAATGGTGGTGGTCTGGGGCCGTCCTTCGCTCCTTTAAAAAAAATTTTGTTTTAATTGTATTGTATATACTTCAGCAAATACAGATCAATTTAAAAAATCATATATAAATCACCTCCTAAAAGGAACTACACAAGGTTTTGATGCTTAGTGTTTTCTACCTATTACCCATTTATCTACATTTTCTAAACAAAAATGGCCCATGCCCTGTGCATTGTTTTGTACCTGTGGACTAATACATGAAAAGATGTCCTCTAGTGGTAGTTTAATTGATCCCTGCTTTCATGTGTGTACTACTCAGTCTTAGATCAGAAGATGGGTTTTTGGAAATACTTTGAGGCAAAGAGGTAAAAAGTTGCCAGAGTTAAAGAGGCAGAGCTCCCCATAAGGGCTGTCCACCCTGAGACGAACTATTTGCACGGGCTAATTGCTCTATGTCCGAGATACTGTGATCACAGAGTCTGCATTCCCCACCTCCATGCCCTTACAGAGACCCCCTCACCTACAGGGTTTCCAGGACAAGGAACCATGGCAGAAGGCAGATGATACTGGGTAACTGGACAAGCTTGCATTTCCCCCTCTTTTTTTTAAAGTGTTGAGAATAACCTATCTGCAAACCTACTGATTTGGTATATGTTGAAACCAGTTGATTAAAGTTATCTATCGACCCTAAGCCACAGTGTGATATACTTCTTTGTAAGTCTGTCTGTTCTCCATTTCAAATGTGTTTTACTTGTGAACAGGCCTCAGAAAATATCATGTTTAGGGTCAGTCTTGGCAGGCTTATGAATCAAAAGTCTGGCCCCCTGTGGGTCCTGGTCCACTCTCTGCATCAGAACAATCAACCTGAAAAACAAAAGCTGTAATTGTCCTCCTAAGGACTAAGAGCAACAGTGTGAAGTGGAAAATGAAGCAAAGACATGTTTCTGAGGCTTCCAGAACCAGCCAGCCCCGGGGCTCTGGTACATGATTCACTCTCCTCCCTGTTATTAGAAATGCTTCTCATTGTTGAATGCCTGGTACTTGCCAGGGCTGAGTCCTTTCCTCTAAATAGTTGAGGGATGAGTTGTTAGTTTAAAAAATGCTTAATAAGGAAAAGTGTTGTTGCCTGGTTTCATATTTTAAAATATGGTGGCATTGCTTGTCTCCCACTGTAGGTTGGCAGAAGGAAGGAAAGCCCTTAGAAGCTACACAGCTAATTTCATGGGTGAACTGGATGGGGGAGAGAGTGGCACCTGGAAGCTCTTGTCACAGCAAGTTAGGGTTCTTGTGTAAATGCCCTGAGGTTGAGTCTGCCCTCCAGTAAACCCTTTCCCTACAGTCACCACCACCTCACACAGCATCCAGTCTATGCTGTTGTTCGCTGTGTATTTGTAGGAAACTGCCTTCTAGATGTGCTCCCCGGATGAACCATGAGCAGCTCAGAGCCTTCTGTGCTGGTGGAAAAGAAATGAAACAGCCAGCATATGCCCCAGGGAGGAAGAAAGCCCTTGGAGCAGAGAAAGAGGCTGGAATTACTTGGAGCAGTTGACCAAGAACTTGGCACCATAGAGAACCTGATTGCTTCCAGAATCAGGGGACACAGTTGCATGGAACAAGAATCAAAGGGTCCAAGAGACCCAGGGGACTGGGTCCTGGAGAACTGCTTTGCCCAAGACCAGAAGCCAAGGGAGGGAGATGGATACAGATGGACCCAGATGGGATGCAGACTTCTCAAGGAGCCACACGTGAGATCTGGGCTCAGACACTTGAATTAGGTATGACCTCTAGTAAGACATATTTGGGTTCAGGGAAGGCTGGATAATGAACATTTTGTATGAACTGAACCAGTACCTTTCTTAGAGTTTGAACCCTTATAAAGTTTTGAATGTACTATAAAATAGCACATTTTACCCTATTTAAGAACAGGCTAAAGGATTCTGCTGAAGATGTGTTTCTGAAGAAAAAAAATGAAGATGAAATAGAAAGTGCCTTAAAAAAATCTTTTTCCTTCTGATTCCTCTGACTGTAGAAAATTTGTGAAATACAGGAAAACATAAAGAAAAAATAGAAAGCAATCATATATACACCAACCCACAGTAATGACTTTCTATTTCCCAGCCTTTGTCCAGTGAGTTTTAATGTAGTTTTTATCATATTAAAACTATAGTTTGTGTCCTACACATTTAGATTAATGTTACAACACATGCATTTTTCCTTTGTTATTGAGAATGTACTTTAAAAACAAAATTCTTAATGAGTGTAGACCATCCTACTCTACTGAGCACCAAATTTTCTGATCTTTACATATTTTTGAACATTTAAATGCTTTCCAACAGTTTAATAACTTCAACAGTTTTGTAGTAAACATATTTATACATAAGCTTTAACTACTAATAAGGATTATTTCCTTGGAATTTCATCAGAAGAGTTAAATACTGTAAAGCATTTTGACATTGTTCATTTATACTACCATGGGAATGCTGATTTCTTCTCAGCCATTACTCCACACTTTAAATAAAATACGAGTTGACCATGGTCCAGCAATCTTTAAAGCATTTAGGATTTCTCTATACTAGTCAGGCTTTTTATATCAGTTAGAAATTCCTTTCAGCTACAATAAAGGAAATCAGTTAAATAGTGACATTGGAGGGTTTATTTCTGGCCATGATAGAAGATGGAGTTTAGAACGTCCAGGGGTATTATTGCAGCTCCACAAAGTCATCCAGGAATCCAGGCGACTTTTATTTTCCTGCTTTGTCATCTCTGCCATTTCAGCTTGTGTCTTTCAGTCTCATGATCACAAGATAGCTGCTCTGCCTCCTCCATCTTTGTACATTCCGTGCAGGTTGAGGGCAAAGGAACTTAAAGTTTTGTATATTACACAAGGCAAGCCCTCCCCGGGGGCTTTTGCTTATACTGCATGACTAGAACTGTGTCACATAGGCACCCTTCACAAAGGAAGCTGAGAAGATAAACAAGCACATTGCCATTCTGAAAAGAATCTGTTGGAATGGAGGAAGGGAAATATGTATGTTGGGTAGACAGCAGTAGTTTCTGCCACACATATAATTTTATTTGAAAACTAACATGTTTTTTCCCAAAGTTAAAAAGAAATGTAAGGATTTTGTAGCTGTTTTGAAACATTGATCTAAAAATCTGGGCAGTCATTGGTAGGAAGGAGCCAGATTTTAGCAAATTAAATACAAGTATCCCTTGCTTTCAAAAGTTCACTTTGCAATACTTTGCTTCTACAAAAGACCCACATTAGTACCTGTTTCTGATAACAGAAAGAAATCTGAAGAGGATTTTTGCTTTTATGGACAAAAAAGTGAAAAGCAAAAATAGCTTTGGCATGAGTTTTGCAGAGAGCTGTCGCAGGGGCAGTGCACCCCCTGAGCAGCGAGAGGGGCCTGCTGAGCTCCTTCCCGGGACCCACACTCAGTGTCACAGCGTCAAACCGCCAGAGCTCTGAACTGTGTACGCACCTGTGCTTTATCTTAATGTATTTTGTGCGTCTGTTGACAAGATGTGTCCTAAGGTATCTGAAAAGCCTAAGAGAGTTTTTTCCTGGGTCTTGGAATGCTCAAAATTTTACATACAAATAATGGGAATTGTTTCTTAGCTTTATGCCATTTCATTTTTTGAAAGGTTTCATAGGACACCCTACTTTTGGACGGTGTGGTAAGCCTGTGTCAAGGCCTTTTGGGAGGCAGGAGGAGACTTGTGAAAAGAGTAAAATTTAGAAAATATTGTGCCAGCACATAGAAAGAAATGTGAATACGTAACCGGAAAAACTATAAATCTCAAGACAAAGGCCATCCCCGGAGGGCTCCCCCTCAACCCTGCCCCTCTGTTTGCCACTCACTCTCTTTCTCCTCTGGAGGAATTTACATACATAAAATTCTTCTCCATTTCTTGTTTTTCTCTCACTTTTTCCAGATCAGGGTTTCTCACAATTTCTGAAATATTATTTCACCATATCTAGGCATCTAATAGAATGTAAAACCACCTCTGCAAAAGCACTACACATCTCACCCTAAAATATAACCTTCTGGAGGTTTTTAAGTGTTTTTACAAAAATTGAACAAACTGTCATTAAAGACATCGTTGAACTCATAAGGAACCTTATTGTCTGAAGATTGGGAATTTTTTGCATATTTATAACGTGTCTAGCTGCCAGACAGAGCAGAGGTCCCTTCCCTCTTACTGCGCCATCTCCAAGTCAACTTTGTAAGGTTACTCCTTCTTGCTCCTCCTTCTCTTCCCCCTTCCTTCTCTCTTCTTTCTTCCTTCCTTCCTTTCCTTTCTTTTTTCTTTCTTTCCTTCTTTCTCCTTCCTTCCTTTCTTTTTCTTTCACAAAATACCTTCAGCCTCTGTATGACTTGGTTCTAAGCAGGTCACCCACCAAACATTTCAAAGTCTGGATATCGTCAGCTATAAAATGTAAAGTGTGGGCCAATCTTTAGTACTCCTTATATTGCAATAATTGATGTATATTTATCACCAAAATCTTGCAATTCTAGAAGCCCTAGAGGGAATCTCTTCATATTTTGGCAATTCGGGATCCAGAGAGCAGAACTTTCCGAAGTGGCGCTGGAGTCTGTAGCAGCCCCGAGGGTCTCAACCAACATGGATTTGAATTTGCCAGTGTGTGTCCTGGGCTTGGTTTTACCAACAACAGCAACAAAATCAAGGTTGTTATTAGACTTCCTCATCTCTACTGTGCTCATTATTCAAACAGAAAAACAATCATCTTTTTTATCAAGCCACTCAGCATAAACAGAAATTACATTAGGTTATTTTGTCTCTTGTCATAGTGTTAGATCTAATGTGATGATTTAAATAGGCTTTGGGTGTAATATTATCTCCTCGACTGAAATGATTTATAATAAATTTTTGAGATCCTCTTGAGTGATTAGGTAATTAAGATTAACATTCTTTTTTTAAATCAGCACTTGAAGCTTTTGAGACTCTTTCCTGGATATTGGCTTCTTTTAGTAACGTTATTGGAAGAAAGATTGTGAGTCATGCCATTAATATGTCATCACACATGAAGAATGTTTGGTGTGTATTGTTTGACCATCCATACGGCTCTTCCCCTTCTCTCAGTCTCATTCTGAGAGTGTGGCTTTTGCAGGAAAATAGTAATTCAGCCATCACTCTGCCTTAGCTGACCCTCAAAGTCATCTGAGCCCAAACCCAGCAAAGTTCGGAAAACCCGCTAATAGCCACTGAATACTCTAGGGGAAATGTATTTGAAGACCAGCTGGCTCTTTTTCCATGTTCTCAGCTTCTCAGCCGAGCTGATTCTGTAAGGAGGCCGACCAGGAGAGGCTCTAGAAGGCCTGGAACTCAGGCGGGGAGGGCAGAAGGCCCCCCTTGGCCAGGCCGCCGGCCCCCTGCAGAAGCAAATCCCCTATGGACAAAACATCCACAATACATGTCCTTGGGATCGCCTCGAATTACATGCAGATGAGCATAAATTCAAAACAAATTCCAAAATGTACAAAGAAGTAAGCCTCGATGAGGGAAAGCAGCGAGTCACCAACAACAGAATGAGTTCCCCAAATACTTCAGTTACTGGAATTATCACATTCAGACTATAAAATAGCTGTTTTCGTCCAAAGAAATGAAAGAATGAAAATGGCCACAAATAAGGAAGAACTAAAATTTCCAGGAATAACTTTTAAATAATCAATTTACAAGTGAAATTATAATAATAAAGTGAAAAACTCAATAGATAGCTTACAGGTAGATTGAATACAGTTCAAGAGGGAACTAAAAGGCAGACCTGAAGGAATTAGCCGATATTTAGCACAGAAAAACAAGACGGAAAATACGGAAGAGAGACGAAGAAAAACAAAATAAAGAATGAGGAAGGGTAAAGTGCATTTAATCAAAATTCCAGGTTAGAGAGAAGAGAAGAGAAGTACTTAAAGAGATAATGGCTCAGAGCTTTCCAGAACTGAAGAGAATATGAATCCCCAGTTACTGAAAACACCGTGAATCCCAAACTGATTAAATAAAAAGAAACCCACACCGTGCCCGATTACAGGGAAATCACAAAAACCCAACAAAACACAATAGATCCTAAAAGCAGTCAAAGTTAAGACATTGATCACCAACAAATGACAATTCGATTTCCAGGAGACATGACAGTGGCTGCAGCGGAAGCCAGAGACAGTGCTCACTCAGATTGTCAACCCAATAAACTAACTTTTAAAAACAATGGCAAATGGAATCAAACTTTATAGGCAAATAATAGTTTTACCACTAAGAGACTTTAACCAAAAAAACTCCAAAATACGTTCTCCAAGACGAGGACATGATTCCAGAAGGAAGGTCTGATGGTGAAGAAATACCAAATCAAATAATTTTCAAGCAAGTGGATGCATTTTTTAGTCTAAATAAAATAATGACAATAATGTAAACAAATAACAAAAAGCTGGGAAGCCATAGGTAAGTCCGGAGGCGGAGGGATCGTTCAGCAGTGGCCAAGATATTAACTTCAGGTACAGTCAAGGCTCGGTAAGCTGGAATTCTAAATGCAACCACAGAAAAAAGTAAAATGAAACAACAACAACACATTAACTCATTCAAACAGAAGGAAAACACCACATAGAGAATTAGCAGGGCACCTAGAAAGCACAAAGATGAAGTTGGGAAAAGAAGCCTCCATATATAGTGATTACAATATATAAAAATGAACTCAACTTTCCATTGAAAATACAAAGATGATCAGTTTGGGGTAAGAAAAACATCTACTATGCTCTATTTCAGTGAGACACTCCTAAAGCATAAGGGTACTGTAAGTTAAAATAAGACAATTAAAGATATAGGGCAAAAATTGATAGAACTAGGAGAAATTGACATATTCTTCACCAGGGTGAAAGGTTCCAACTTACCTTTCTCAACTGTTAATGTGTTAAATACACAACAGTGTTAGTATACAAGAGCTGTCCCACACAAGTTAAAAAACCCAGTTTAACAGACCTTCGATATCCTAGCATTCAGCAATGGGGAAATATGCATTCTCTTTACACACAAATGGAGTATCTACACAAACTGAACACGAAGTAGACGATAAAAGCAATCCCAAAACAAAACACAACAAAAAAAATCCATATCTTGCAGATCACGTTCTTTCACAATGCAAACTAGTTAGAAACTAACTTTAAGTATATATGTTTTTTTAGACTTAAAGTCCCATGTATTCCGTAGACAGAGTGTTCCATAGGCAAAGGTATCTGGGAAACACTGGGTTAAATCAAGTCTAAGGAGAAGGAAGTAGAGAATTTTTTTTTTTGCTGCAGGAGCACTCCTATGCTTTAACAGGCTAATAGATGCCATGCATTTCTAAGGGAAGATGTTGGTGCAGGGCTTCATGATCTGTCGCACCACACCGCTTTCCATAGAGTGACTCATGCCATGAGTGTTCTGTGGAACATGCTTCGGGACATGTTGCTCCGCCGCTGCCCCAGGGGCATACTTCATATGAACCATATTCTTCTTATTGACCCTATTTAACTTCCTCTGGCAACTGCGAGGCCGCATATCACATCTCCCAGGATGCATCCCAACAAAACCATGAGTTGAGGCTCTCAACCAGAGGAGCGAGGCTGGATCTTCCACAGAACGCTGCAGCGAACAGAGCAGAACCTTCCATAGGGCGAAGGCATGCGGATATAGGAATATTTGTGTTTTTAAATTGTCCTCATTTCCCAAAAACACTTGGGCAACTCTACTCCATGTCAAAGCTCTGAGACCCCCTTACACAATTCCTTCAGTGACTTCTCGAACTTGTCAGAACAGCCGGGACTCTTTTGGGTTTGACCCTCATCCCCAAAGCTTCACTTTGTAGACAGTTAAGAGACCTGACTTTCTTTCCAGATCAGTGAGGATGTGACAAGGCTATGAATCACTCTGGAGATGAAGAGTTAACCCATCCTGCCATCTGGAGCGATAAGCCATTCTGCCCCTTGCCAGGTTTTATATGCTTTCCCTTTTGCATGGAGATAATTCACTAGTTCTACTTTATCGGCACCCACATGTACCATGTTAATGAGCAGGCAGAATGGACCAGAAGGACAGAAAAGCACTCTGGGGCTGGGACAGTGCTGAGGAGTGAGGACTTTTCTACCAGAAACTTACATTCTAGGATAAGAAATAAGCTTACACATTTTGCATTCACTTGACAGTATTTTCATACACCTGAGTATATATATATGTTAACCCAGGGCAGAGGTTTTTAAAATGTTTTTAGAAATTCTCGATATTCCTCTCTTCAAGACATGGAGTTAATTCTCCTCCCCATGAGTGTGAGCTGGACTCAGGGACTCACTTCTAATGAAAGAATAAGGCAGACGTCGAGGGATGTCTCTGCTGAGACAGGTTATAAATGACACCGGGGCTCCCACCTTGGGTGTGCTCTTTCTCTCCCTGGCATACCTTCCTCTGGGGGAGGCTACGTCAGCAGCACTCTCTGGAGAGATGCACACGGCAGGAGATGGTACCCTACAACAGCCACATTGGAAGTGAAACCCCCAGCCCCGGTCAAATCTTCAGAAACTGCAGTTCCTGTCAACCTCATGAGAGGCCCGGAGCCGGAACCACCCAGCTAAGCTGCTCCAGATGTCTGACCCTCAGAAACTATATGAATTAATAAGTGTTATCGGTTTGTGGTGCTAAGTTTTGGGGTAATTTGTTATGCAGCAATAGCCAACTAATATAGCTAGTGATCAGAGCTGTTTAGGGCATAGGGAAGCCATGGCAAGACCATCTCAGGTCACCTGCATCCATCCACTCCACATGGCTGGGGCTGGGCTGGGCTGCCGGGGAAAAGGAAATTCCCTACAACTGCGGCTGAATTATTGGGGAAGTAGCAAGGATAGAAAGAAGCATACGGGATATAGGAGTGGTCTAGTAGCTCAGCTCTCTAAGCAAGGCAGAGAGGAGGGGTGGGATCCTGAGCACGTGGACACAGGAGTAGGGTTGGCAAAGTGTTGGAGACGGACGAAGTGTTGGCAGAGCTGTCAGTGCAGGCCGTCTTACCTGGTGCCAGGGAGTCAGGGTACCAGTGTTAGGTTGGCTTGGCTGGTGACAGTGGTTGTGGTGGTCAGGGGAAAACTGGAATGTCTCCAGCTAGTCCCATCCGGGCCTTGCCTTTGGTAGACAAGGCCAAGCAGTCCAGGTGCTGGGGGCCTTGGCAACAATGGTGCAAAGAACTTTGCAGAGCATGAAAATGAAAACCTAAGATACACCTAAGCTTTTAAGGCTGGGATTTACTTAAGTTTCAAGATACTAAACGGAAGGGGTCATTCTTTATCATCTCTCCAGTAATTTATGTAAAGATTTATTGAAAGAACAAGAGTTAGAAAATAAATTTAAGCAATCTTTCTGCCCCCAATTTCTATTTCATGAAAATTAATTCTAATGTGGTGGTGTTATATAATATGGAATCAGTTTTCCATTCCCACACTATCCAAGTTGTCCAAGTGCTTTCAAGTTAACACTGTAATAATATTTTTCTGGGTAAAGTAACTGATTCATTATTTTAAAATCTGTTCCAAGAACAGATTTTGCACTGACTGAGTTTCACTGACAGTAAAAACATAGCGACTCTACAGTAAAATATCAGAGTATTTATCTAGCGCTTCAACAGATGTTTCACTGGCCGTCAACCACATGTCAGTTAATGCGTTAAACACTTGGAAGGCGAGTAGTGAAGAGCTGAAACCAAGCGTGACTGTCAAGAGGAAGGAAGCGCAGCGGTGATGAAAGTAATGTTCCTATTGCTGCTGGTGACAGCGATGAGGGTTACTATTTACTCAGTACTTTATGCCCGTGCTGTACTAAGTATTGCATAAGCATTATCTCACAATGACACTATGAAGTTGTTACAAATAAATTCCACATTTTGCAGATTAGACAAAGAAGCTTATTAAATTAACTTGCCCGAAGTCATACCCACAAGCTGGAGCCTATACTGACAAACAAGATCTGATTCCAGTGCCTGTGTTTTTAATTTCCACATTAGTAGGAGAAACAGAAAGGGAGCTGTATGCACTGAGAAAATATTATTTGAGATGCCTGATAAAATTACGGAATTAAACTCTGCACGTGGAAGCAGTAAACAGAAGAATCAACATCTGTGATGTGGAGAACCAGTTGAGACATTCCCTCATAATGCAAATGAAAAGGACAAAAAAACTGAGCACTGGAGAGTGTGAAAAATATCAGGATAATTGGAATATCTGTGGAAGAGATCAGAATCCAGGGGAAAGAAGTAATAGTATATGATTAAAAAATTGTGTGTTTAAGAAACACCAAATTCTGTACCTTGAAATTACTCCCTAAGTACAGAAAATTATCAAAAAATAGAAATGATGTGTTCTCTGTGTTTTTATTTTTTAGTGAAATACAAGAAAATGCACAGATCCTAAGTGATTGGTTCTATGAGTTTTGACACATAGGCTGGATAGAAAATAATTCCAAAACTCTAAGAAGCTCCTTCATGCTCCCTTCTAGGCAATCCTACTCCCAGAGGCAATCCTCACCATAGATGAGCTTTGCTTGTACTTGAACTTTATCTAACAGAACTCTACAGTATGTAACTGTCTAGTTTCTTTTGTTCACCATATGTCTTCACGATTCATCAATAGTTTATTTCTTTCTGTAGCTGAGACATATTCCATTGTGTGAATAAACAACAATCTGTTTGTCATTTCTCTTGCTAAAGAACATTTGGATCTTTTCCAGTTTGGGGTATAATAAATAAAGTTGCAATGATCCTTCTTGTGCAAGACCTGGAGACATACATTTTCTTCTCTCTTGGGTAAATACCTAAGAGAAGATTTGCTGAGAAAGGGCAAGCTTATGTTAAACTTTATAAGAAACTGCCCAACATTTCTACAAGGTGGTTGTATTGCTTCATGCTCACACCAGCAGCATTTAGGGTTCCAGTTGCCCACATCCTGGCCAACATTTGGTGCTGTCGGTATTTTTCATTTTAATTTGGGTATGAAGTGGCATCTTGTAGTTTTAATTTTCATTTTTCTGCAGACTAATGATGTAGAGCATCTTGTTGTCTGCTAGTGGTCATTGTCTTCTTTGGCAAATTGTTCAAATAATTTGCCCATTTTTAACACAGTGGCCTCTCATGATACCAGGTGAGAAATTCCAAATACTGGAACTGACTTAGTTGTGATGGTGATTAAGAGAAGAATATACATTTAACAGATATTTAGGAGGTAAAACTAACAAACCTCATAGCTTCCCTCCCATCCCCAGCTCAGGGGTATCTCCTTTGGCCTCTGCTTAAGGAGAGAGGTTTTCTTTTGCAATCAAGGCATCTTTCCAGAAAAGCCTTAGTACATAGGTTCAACATGGTTTGATACACATTTATAAGATATTAAAGGGAAACTTAAAGGTTAAACATCTATATATAATCAACAACAACAGAATCAGTGGAGAGGACAATGAAGGCTGGCCGACAGGTGTCTGTGGTGAGTGGGTAAGGATGACAGTGGTGACCCCATTTAGACCCGAGGAGTTGTGGTCCCAGTCATTTTAACACTCCTAATACTATCCAACAGAAATCTTGGAGGAAGACTTCTTTCCACCTAGCCTTCACCCAGTTGCCATCACCAATCTCTGCTGTCTATATCGCTTCTACGTATGGTACCATCTTGGGAGCACCCCAGCTGTAAAACAACTGTATTAAATTGCAAGCTTGTAAGTGCATCAATTTCATCCCTATTAATTTGAAGGAACCTAAATGCTTCATTGGCTCAAAAGTTTCTAGAAGATCTCCATGGGAGATTTCTTTTTTTAAAAAAAGATATTAAGTATTCAACGTCAACAAAAACTACCCTAAAGTTTTGTATATTTATGCCTACTGATTTATGCCCATGTTTAATTTAGTTTGTATTTTTATGAGACGTATTTCCTTATCTAGACTCCAAACAATCCTGCTCCAGAACACAGCTCCCTTGTACACACTAAATAAACATGAGTGGCATTTTCTTGGAGTTGTTTGTCACATACATATGACGATGTTTGCCACATAATTTCCATGGGGACCAAACTTCAGGTAGAGTGAATACACTTCTCAGCTGACCCAGAACTCCTGGATCCTGTAAGTGTGCATGCCTGGTTTAGAACAGGCTTAGTCACAGGGTGGTTGTAGTTCATTATAAGAGCCTCTGCAGAAAACATTCCTGGGTCATTTCCAGGGACGTCCTGATGCCTTTTTTCGTCTTCTGTTTCCATTATTTCCCTTCATTTGAGCATGCATTTGAACACATGACTTATTATAAATGTTTTTAAGTGGAAGTTCCCACAGCAGGAAGCATAAAATAAGCTCAGTTAGCTTCATTGCAAATAGCTTTGTTTTCACTTGGCTATTAATGTCTTATTTGACATAAGTTTCCTAGTAATCATATTGGTTAGATATAAGAAATAAGTCTGTACAAAATAAGACAAATATGAGTGAATTTAGGATAGTATACAAGTAAAAGGATAGTCTAGTATCTTTCAGACTGTAGCATGTATACCATGGATTCATGAGTTGTGACCTCGGTGTGCCTTTTATTTCTGTGATATCTTGCTTCATTTTGCCCTGAGCAGTATGGGAAGGCATGCATTACTCAACTGTAATAAAATATTGTAGTAGAGCAGTTCATTAAAAAAAATGAGATTTAGAAAATATAAATAAGGACCAACTCTAAACATAAAACAAATTCTCAGAAGCAGAAAATGTTGTAAGGGGAGTAGAATAACACAGAAATCATACAAGAAAATTTCTCTTATCCACACACAGACACAAGTCCTCACACTGAAAGGCCCACCAACATCAAGAAAAGCACATGGAAGGAGAACCGTAGCCAGTAATGATGGATTCAAGGGTAAAGGGATGTTCTTTCTAACATCTAGGAAAAGCATTTTAAGGTAAACACATAGATTGGCATCAAACTTATCGGCTATAGCACAAAGTACTAAAAATCAGCACATTAATATCTCTAGAATGTTGAGGGAAAATTACTATAACCCAACAATTCTATAACTTATCAGGTTATTGTTCATATGTGAGAGTAACATATAAATTCCCAGATATAGAGGAATTTAGAAAGTATACTGTATTCATTTCCTATTGTTGTTTTAAATTACCCCAAACTTAGTGGCTTAAACAATATATATATTTTTTGTCTTACAGTTTCAGAAGCCAGAAATCAAGGTGTTGGTAGGGCTGCATTTCTTCTGGAGGGTTGAAGGGAGATTCCAATTTCTTGTCTTTTCCAGCTCCCAGGACTCCTCCACTTTTCTGTCCTGTGGTTCCTTCTTCCACCTTCAAAGGCAGCGAAGTCCTGTTCTAACCATTTGTGCACCATCGTGAGCCCCCTCTGACTCTTCTGTTCTGCCTCCCTGTTCCATTAAAGGACCTTGTGATTACACTGGGCCCACCCTGATGATCCATAGCCTCCTCATTCCAAGGTCCTTAATTCAATGACATCTACAATGTCCCTTTTACTATATAAGTTAACATGTTCACAGGTCATGAGGATTAAGACACAGATGTCATTCAGGCTTGGGTACCATTATTCTGACTACCACACATACCACATAGGGCCCTTCTTGAAAAAGTAAAGATCATATAAATTTAAAATTCAATTATAAATCATGAGAACAGTCAAAACATTTTTGAAACCAGAAATGGAATGATTGGGACATGTCCTAATAATTTCTGACATGTTAGGGTTACAGTACTATTAACACCAGAATAGACAGACAGATAGAAAGTCCACTAATGGACTTAGAATTTAAATCCATGAGAAAATGAGGAAGAAATCCAGTACGTATTAGGAAAACATCATTTGAGAAACAAAAGTGTAGATCCTAAATTCGTATCTTATACCCATAGACAGTAAAGACTTAAATACATATATATCTTGAAAAATGAAACATGAAACTATTGGAAGAAAAGTTAAGTGAGTAATTCTGTAATTTTAGAGTAAAGATAAATTTCTAAATATAACTCCCAAGCCAGAAACCTCTAATGGAAAATAATGGATGTATATGA
Organism: Smutsia gigantea; assembly: GCA_032199065.1. Lineage (NCBI taxonomy): Eukaryota > Metazoa > Chordata > Mammalia > Pholidota > Manidae > Smutsia > Smutsia gigantea. Next base: position 18,426 of record JAVSCE010013192.1, on the reverse strand, counting down.
AGACACGAACAGTTAAATAATAAGAAAATGATCTCTACTTGACCAAAATATCTCAAAGTTCGTAGTTGAAAGCCAATGATAATTTTTTTATAAGAAAAATGAAAAAAGTTAATATATAAAAATATTTACAAATCAATAATTAAGAGAGAATCACCATGAGAGAAAACTGGGCAAAGGACAGAAACAGACATTTTGGAAAAAGAATCGAACAGAACCAGCAAACATGAAAAGTGCTTCACCTGTCAGGTGAGGAGGCAGGGTGTCCCCAGCACGGACTGCACAGAGGCCCAAGTCAGGACTCGCGCAGGCTCCCTTCATCACGTTCCAACCCGCCCTCCAAACGGAGTAACAGACAAGGATCGTTCTGCCTGAACATCTCAATGATTTTTATTAAATGGTAGTGTTCAATTCTGGTGTGAAAAATTGTAATTGGTTCAAAATTCCTGCAAGGTAACTTAGCAACATGTATAAGAATTTCAAATGTGCATATTCTTTGTATAACTCTTCACCAGGTGGCTGGGGTAATGCCTAAGCCGCAGGGGCAGGTTGTGCGGCTCCCTCTGGGCTCGCCTCTCTAGTGATGGGAGAGAACCTCGTTTTCACTATGGTACCCTTGCTCTCTCCCTTGCCTTCCCTTTCCACTTGGTCACATGTACTGACCAGTATATCCCTTTAATTCACGCTCAGCTGCCGCAGGTTTCGGGGGCTGGGGTGGGCAGTCATGGGCCTGGAAGGACAGCATAGTGGGCAGGCAAAACGCATCCACTCCTGTGCCCGCTGCCCAGCGTGGGCAGGATGTGACCCACCCACGACCCTCCACTAATGCATGGGCTCTTGTTAGGTCGCCAAGCACAGCCACGCCTCTTTTTCCTCTGAGTTTGAAAAGTTAATGGCAAATGGCACTACTTTCTACTCTTCTTTCTTCTTTTCAGGAAGATTTTTGGCGGTTCTTACTCCTTGGCCGTCAAAAGGAAAAAAGAGGAGATGGGGAGAGGTGAATCTCTTAGTTAAACCTGAAATGCAAATACTTCCAGATAGACTCTAAATCCTAGCATTTGACATTGCAACGGCCTCGGGTTTTTTATCTCTGTGCTTAGAAGTTTACACCTTTGGAGAGGCAGGGCTGTCAATCCCCTGGGGAAACCGTCTGGTGTCTTTAAAAATGAATTAGTTGCTGCTTAGCCAGCACATGCCAAGGGCAGAAAATACATTTAAAATAAATTAATCCCTTACATAATTAAAATATTAATGCTAACTCTGGGGCATGCACATTCACACATACACAGACACACACTTTCTCTTCCAAAAATCAGGCATTTTAACATTTGCTGGACACAAAAGATCCACATTTAGAGATTAAAAGTTTAACACATCAAGAGACTCTAATCCACAGTTTTCTGTTGCCTTTTCTTGTAATTGGCCTGTTCCTATAATTGGCCAACTAGACAGGCCGCTTAATTCTAAGATGGAGGCTTGGCATAAATATGAGTCAACTCAAGTCTTAATAAAGCTGACTAAGAATAGCAAAGATTCTGAATTCTCCTCCATCTTTAAGTTCTTGGCTAAATTAAGTGTCACATTGCTAACCTGAAGGGGTCTCGTGCTAGATGATCTCATTCTCCACCACCCCTGAGGCCAGCCCAGTTTCTCCTCTGAGTATGGATGGCTACTCCTCCTGACACCAGCCAGAGCGGAGTGAGGACAATAAATGCCAAATGAAACTCTTTTTGTGTCTGATGAGAAGTGTAGAAAATGTGGGCAGAAAACCAATGACCTTTGACGGATTTTCTGGAGACCATATTCCTGTTGGTATTGCCATCACTGCATAAACTTCTTAACTGGGCGCATTCCTCCCGCAGGCATTTGCTGTCTTCACTGTTCCTGAGAATAGAGCTCCCTTTTTAAAGTGGACACGGATAGTGTGGGATGTACTCATGATTGTGTTCAAATACATTGAGAGCCATTTCTGATCCTCACAAGGCAGCAGGAAAACTTTAGGATATTTTCGTATGACTATTCACCAAACTAGAAAAAGGAAGGCCTCAGTAAGTTTGCACACGTGTCTGTAACTGATCTAGCCCTGCATTCTCGTTAGAATAAAATCATCCTATTTTTGATTCGAATAAGCTGTCATTTCTGCTCTTCCACTGTGATGGGGTGGGGAAGACTTGATGACTTGCTTCAATGTGACATATGTAATTTTCCTAAACAGACTACTTACACAGACACATTTCCAATCAAGGCTCCAGAGTCCAGAAAAAAATTTGGATTAATACTCCATTGAGGGTTTCAACATATGGTTCAGTGTTTAAAGGATTTTTAGATAAATCCGTTGAAGAGGATTCAGATCTGGTTATGAATATAATAGTATCTGGTTCTCTGTCCAAATGTAGCTAACTTAATACAAAGACGGAGGGCACCCTTAGTTACAGAGACTGTCAGTAACTTGAAGGTGGGAGCCAGGGGTCATTAGGAAAGGGTCGCCAGCATGTAGCTTAGTGGCCAGAACAGAGTAAGGATGATAAACACCAAATGAAACATGTTTTGTGCCTAATGAGAACTGTAGAAAGTGCGAGCAGAAAACCACTGACTTTTGACAGATTTTCTGGAGACCATATTCCTGTTGGTATTGCCTTCACTGCATAAACTTCTTAACTGGGTGCATTCCTCCAGCAAGCATTTGTCCCCGAATACGGCAAACAGCTGTGCACCCGAATCATGCCCTCTTCTCCCTGGGCACCCCAGCAGACCTTTCCCAGGCTCTTGCAGTGACTGAGGGCATGGGGTTCTAGCCAGCGGGGAGTGAAGAGACGTGTGTGTCTGCCTTTAGGCCTGTGCCTCTGAGTTCTTAAGTGTTCTCCCTCCCTTCCAGTTGGCTGGGATGGAAACAACCATGGCTTTGGACGCTGTGTGCCAAGGACAGTGGGGCTTCCTCAGCTTGGGCCCTTGGAAGGCCCCACACGCCTGAACACCTGCCCAGGACAGTCAGACGAGCCAGGAAGAGGCTCTATCACGCTAAGTGCAACCCCACCCAAAACACCAGAGATGCAAAGTCAGACGAGATGTGGCCATGCCTCCAGGGGGCACCCAACGCACCTGGATTTTGATGGGCAGAAGGCCACCATGTGGCCCTTCATGCCTCCGCAGAAGAGACTCACAGAGACAGCCCCACCGCGGCACACCCACTCTGTGAACAGCAGGCGCTCCAGAAGCCTTCCCAAGATGGTCCCGACCGAGAGGATCGCCGTGACTGCCTGCCCTCGGGGTAAACAGGATGCTGCCGCTGGCCAGGTGCACACCCTGGACATCAAGGGGGGGTTTCTGAAGAGGCCAGACTGAAGACTCCAACCCCTCAAGTCTCACCAAAGTGAATCAGCAAGTGGGTGCAAAGGAAGCCTCTCACTGGCAGAGCAGCTCTGAGGGAGGCCCCGCTCCACAGCACGAGGCCCGTCATTCACCAGCAGGTGAACTGTACATTCATTTAAAGGGCCTTGGAATCCTCCAGTTGTAAAGTCCTTTTATACGTGTTTCTCATTTAATCCTCAAGACGACTTTGCTAACCCATGAGGCAAGCTGGTTCCAGGCTGTGCGCCCGGTGGAGAAGCTAGAACTCGACTGTTCTGACACCGATTCATTCGTCCTTTCCCACCGCCAAGCTCTAGTTTACGTCACAGCTAGAGCCACACGTTCCTCAACAGTCCCCAATATTTCTTAATATCTCCTGTGGATTCATGGACCAGCAGCAGATTTAAGCTCAGTCAGAGGGCCAGGCCCCCACCCCAAATACCGCACCACCTGTGAGGCAGCTGCATGGCAACGCAGAACATCGAGAAAATGTCACCTGGCAAGATTTAAATGTCATGATATGAGTCGAGGTCTTGTGTTCTGTTCCCTGGGGCAGAATACAAATGAGGAGGACCTACGGATTGTGAAGGGGAGTTTGTAAAAAGCTGGGCTATTCGCTGAGAAAGTCAGGGTGATATTGGATCTGAGGTTTACTGGTATATTTGCATCTCAGGTTCTGTAGAAGTTACAGCCTCTGCCATTGTATGCCCCCCCCCTCCTATTATGTCACAAGTACCCCCCTCACATCATTTACTTCAATCCAGGAAAGATTTCCTGAAGACCTGCCAAGGGTAAGGCTTGCTGTCACCCACTGCTGTCCAACCCCTTGACAGCATGAAGTCTGATGTGGAAGACAGCCATTTAAAAACAAAGAAATTGATTGTCCCCAAATTCTCTAATCTGTCTCCACTCATCTGGGGGCCTTGTCCATAATGTCCAAACGAAACTACCTGAGCCTGGCCCCACCAGCTGACAGAAGTCCAGGCCTCTTTCTGGGGTTGGAGGATTAGCGGATAAACGGCGGAACGTGTCCCGTGACCCCCAACACAGACCATCTGCTCCTGTCACCCCCAAGCTCCACCAGCTCAGGCACAGATCTTTCACTGAAGGTTGGGGACAAATGAGGTGTGCTTACAGATCAGAACTAAGAATACCTTGAAATTCAGTGTTGGCGTTCCCATTCCTAAGAATCCTCTGGCCACCCCACTAAAGGGCTTGCTCCCCGAGAGCCCAGCCACTGGGCCTCCACCCGTTGAACATTTTTTTTCATATCCCACCAGTTGTGGGATGAACTGTGGCTCCCCCCAACAGATGATGTCCTAACTCCCGGCCTCTCAGAGCATGCCCTTATTTAGAAATAGTCTTTTCCGAGGTAATCCAACTAAAATGAGGTTATTTGGGTGGGCCCTCATCCATTATGCTTGGTGTTCTATAAAAAGAGGAAAACTGGACACAGAGACAGACATACGGAGAGGGCAGATGGTGTGAAGACTCACAGAGGATTACAGCGATGCATCCGGCCAAGGAACGCTGAAGGTTGCGGGCCAATCGTCAGAAGCTAGGAGGTGGCAAGGAAGGCTTCGGAGGGAGCGTGTTAGCCCTACCAACACCCTGAGTTTGGACTTCAAGTCTCTAGAATTGTGAGGCAATGCATTTCTGTTGTTTTAAGTTGCCCAGCCTGGGCACTTTGTTCCAGCAGCCCCAGGAAGCTGACACACTCTCTTCATGGAGATCCAGTTCTTCTCTCCGCCCCTCACAGTCCCCGTCATTTTGCTGCCTGCAGAAAGCACGTTTTATCAGTTCACCGTATAGGGCAAGGCTTTCCCAAAGCAAGTAGAAGTTGCATGCCTTCCCTCCACATACACACTGGATGAATGTTGCACATCCCTACAGGCAGGAAGGAGATGCTGGCGATCGTTTCCAAGGGGTGATGCCTAGAAGCCTCTGGTAAAGTAGGAGCTGAGGACCTGGGTCTCTGCCCCCCAGGGCTCTGGGGTACCCAGCTGGGAAGCCTTTCATCAGACAAGGGACCGCTGGGTGGCTGCCTTCCATGTGAGTTAGGGCACAGTCGTGCTTTCAGATTTGATGTCCAGCTCCCCAAAAACCTGAGAGTACCCTGCTACCCAATTTGGGTGTCTCTCAGGAGGCCATCCATTCTACTGCCCCACCACCACGTCCCCTTCCTTAAGGATCTGAATCAGAGCAGTGGAAATCAGGTGGTCGAATGGAGGAAAGAGATACTCAGGCTGGAGACTGGAAGGGTCACCACACAGAAGAGAGAAGAGAATTTTTGTAACAGATGGATATGGTGGGGGCCAGGGAGAGAATAAGAAAACAGAGATGGCATTGAGGCCTTATTCTGGGAGAGAAGGGAGAGCAGAGTAATACTAGACAGCCTTCGTGAGATCAGAGGCCCGGATTTGAGAGAAGTGGGGGATGAGCTCCATCTGGGACCCATGGCCCTACCTTTCTGTCCCTGTCCCAGAGTTTCCATCTCTGACCCCAACGGGAGTGAATGACGTGCATACCTGTGGTCTTTCCATAGCTGTGAAGGGAGGAAAACATATTTCTCGTCATGTAAATTCCAGTTTGCTTTCCAAAATTAAGCCTGAATCCTGAATTTCTGAATTAAAGAGCTAATAGGGGATTTGAATGTAGAAAAACACTGAGTGTTTTAGAAAAGTCATAAAGACTAATAAGCCGTCCACAAAATTGATCCCTGTGGCCCAGCATGGTCCATGACAGTTCAGTTAAAGGTCATTAACAAATACAAATTGTGATCAATTATTTAAATATGATTTAAGACAAACGTAGTGCAAAGCCTTTCCAAACCAAATACAATCGATTTACTGAAAATAATACTGTGCTTCCAAGAGACCAGCCAGGACCAAATCAATAAAATCACCCGTAACTATAAACCTTTTATCCAAGACTGATTTATCATTATCAATACCTTTTAAGCAAACAAGCATTTGATGTGCCACTTAGAGGATTCTTAGGATTTTCCTGAAAAAGTTTATAAGCAAAGGGAGTAATTTATTTCTTTGTTCACCCATGCCCTCCCTTCCAGGTGAGGTTTTTGTTCAAAGGAATCCATTTTGCTATCTCTATACTTCCCTTCTGAATAGAAACTGCAAGATTCAGTATTCAGCACAACTTGATGATCACCAGCTGGGCATCTAAACAGCGAATCTTAACCTTTCTATTCTCCACTGCAAGGCAAGTGGTGGACGGTGGTCACGCATCCAAGCCTTCCCCTGGGTGACCCTCCCTAAGATCAGGAGAGACGGATTTCAGGACCACCTTAATTCCTGCCCTTTCTCTCACACTAGGAACGTGTATCAGAGTGCGAAAGAGTGACTGTGACAATATTATAAGGATAACCTTAAATACATTCTAATTCTTGTCAATAAAAATAAAACTCACAAACTTTGATGCTTAAACTACCATTAGAGCCACTATAATGACACATTAGTGACTGAATGCTCAGTGTTTGTGATCTTTCCATGGAATACTATTTTGATGACTTTTAAAAGGGATATGCATTCAGGGGGAAGAGAGGAGGGTGACCTTGAAATCTGTTAGACAAGTAAACACCTGGTTCCTTCACGAATGACTCAAACCCCATTCTGCCTCTGCAGCATGGCTTTGCAAATCTCTGAGATCAAGCAGTGAATTTAACTCTTTGTGGGGCAAATCTGACTCTCCCAACTGTCAAGTCTTTGGGAGAACCCTTGAAGCGTGTCACCCTAGAAGGAAGAGAGGGGAGAGTCCCAGGGATTAAGTCATAGGCATAGGTGCCCAGCTCTACTTCTCCTCTGGCCATCTCAGCACACCGGGCAGTTGGGATAATGGTAGGGGACTAAATGGGCTGGAGGCAGACTAGCGGGGGTGAGTCCCCAGCTGCCCTGAGAGCTGCTTCTCAGATCCAGTGCCTCATAGTTACTTACAACATGTACCCCTTCACCCAACCCTGCAGTTCCCTCACCAAATCACATGCTCAATATACTTAGTAATTTTTTTAATGGAAAATTTCAAATACATTAAAAAGTAGAGATTAGTACAATAAACCTTATCTTCCACCACCAGCCTTCAACTGTCATCAACTCATGCCCAATCCTGTTCACCTACACCTCCAACTTCCCTCCTCACCTGGAGTGTTAAGATTTTAATTTAGCCCAGGTGCACCCATTACTTGCTTGAAAAGCTTTAGCAAATTACATCGTCCCCGTGATCTTCAGTCTCCTCATCCATAATATAAGAATATTTCCTTCTGGAGAGAAAGTGAAAGTTAAATGAGATCCAGGAATTGAGCCTGGAAGGTGGTAAGTGAAATGTTAGCCTATTACTGTGTTCTCTCCTGGAATTCTAAGTAACCAGCACATCAAACCAGGGGACCCACTGGATAGAAGCAATTTTGTCTTCCGATAGCTCTTCAAATGAATTCTGCGGCACTGGGTCTACCCCTGCTCTGAAGCAAACCTAGGAAGTCTCTCGGGTTTTCTGGCCATTCTTAGGTACCCACAGTCCCCAGCCATCTTCCACTATGGGCTTACCAGTGTGAGAAATTGCTCATGAATTCTTTCCCCAACAAACTCCAGGCACACCAGTCAGTCCCAATATGCCCTTCTCACCTGCTGCTCACCCATCAGCAGCTGGACAGCAACTTCCTGCCTTTCACATTTCCTGGGGGAGTCAGATACCAGTTCACTGGGTCCTCAAACTGTAGAAACATGCCTCAAGCACTGCCAAGTTCCTCGCGAAAACCTTCAAACCAACCTGAGGTGGAAACTATACTCCTCACCCCTCTCCCTGGCTTAAATCCCTCTCTCAACCTCCATGGATCAACCACAATATGAGTAAGGGTCTTAAAAAGCTGTATAATTGAGCTTTTAAATCTGTTGAATTTTCTGCATGGAGGTTTCATTGTTACACCGTTTTACAACCAATGAATATCCTGGATGTCACAAAGCATGTGGCCAGAATTGGAAATTTGTCTGGACCCAGCCAACCTGGCAAAGTAGTTTTACATGGGGAGAGAGACAGAGCATCTGACCACGGCTGCAGGAGCGGGTTCTCAGAGCCCAAGGGCAGGTGCCCAGGGACATGAGGGCCAGTGGCAGCAGCGTTGGATAGACACCACCGGAACGCGCAGGACGTTCTCAGATGTGACTGTGAGGCAGCAAGAGAAGCCTGAGGCTATTGCCTGGTCACATGCTCCAGTTTTCTCTCCAACCAGCCATGATAGGTGAGGGAATCCTGTGAAATGAACACATCCCCAAGCTTCTTGGGCTATATGACAGGGTGTAGATGTGGGCTGTAACCTCAGGAGGGAAATATTAGGCTGTCTGGTATGAAGGGCAGATGAGAACTAGGTGATTCCTTGGAAAAATGAGAGATCTGAGTGCGCTCCCAAAGTGACGAGACACGTCAGCTGTTCCTGGAAATGCCATGCGCATTCTCACCCCAGGGCCCTGGCGCTTGCCACTTGCCCGAAATGCTCTTCCTGCAGCCATCCTTCTGCTCCCGCACTTTCATTCCAGCCTCTTCTTAAATGTTAGCCAACCAAGGAGGTTGAAACTCATCTGCACCCCAATCCAGACCTGTCTCCCCTTCCTCTGCTGTGTTTTTCTGCAGAACACTATGTATTTGTTTCATTGCAAAGTCCACCAACAGCACACAAGTTCTGTGACAGCCTGGACTTTGTGCTGCTTATCGCTTTATCCCAGCCCCCGAATACCGCCTGGCCTATAGGAGGCACTCAGATGCTGTTGGCTCAATGAATAGTCTTGCACCTCTTTATTCCTGTGTCTCTTTAACTGTTCTTCCACTTCACCAACTCCTCTCTCTATAACGGCCCTACCACTGGCCACCACGTCCCTTGGAATCCAAAATAACTGCAATCCTGTATTTCCCCTGAAATCTCTCTCTTCGGATCTCAGAGAAGGTCTCCTTTTGAGAAACGAAACGTCCTTCAGAATTCTGTGGGTAATTTTTAAAGTTTTTAATTTCTTGCAATTGGTCTGTTTCACAGGGAGAAAGCCCTTCACTCTGTTTTCTCAGGTTATTGTCCCCTCTGGACCTCTGAATCTCGGCAAGTGCCCTGTGAGTTCCCTGTGTTGGTCATTCTTTCAGAAGGTAATTGTCATGAACATCAGAAGTTGAGATAAGTTTTGTTAGAGATTATGTGAGGGCATAAATAAATATTTCAATATCAAACAGAGAGAAAGGTAATGATACATATTCCCAAATATGTATATTCCTATAATTTTTTATTACAAATACAGACATTCTTGAAACACATTCAAAGGATTCCAAAAACATTCCCCCTGCAGTGAGGGAGCTGATGGCCATCGGACAGATTGAACCTGGGGTGGTGGGTTGTCAGTACACACCACCCCCCTCTTCCAGTCTATGCCCTGACTCAAGGAGATACAGGAAGAGATGGGAGCATTAGTTGTATCACTGGCCAAAGCTCCTTGAAGATATGACTTGAGAGCTCACCCAGGTGAGCTCCTAGTACTATGCCATTGAATTAGCAGGTGCCACCTGGCCACGAACAAGCTAGACACCCAGCAGTCTTTGCCCTTTGGGCCTGGCCCTGACTGCAGGGCAGGACCACAGACCAGAACGCACCTCTCCGCAAGCAGGCAAGTTCCAGAAAGGAGGTGAGAAGTAGCTGGGCTGATGTGTTGACATCACTCCCCAGATGTCTCCAAGGAGCAACTGCTACCCCTTCCTCCTGGGGGGCAGGTGGGCCACAGGCAAGGACAAAGGGGGTGAGTGGTTCTCTGTCCAATCCTACCTGTGCATTAGAATCACCTGGGCTCCGTGGACAGCACAGACGCTCACATACTACTGACTGGATGAAGAGAAGGGGAAACAATACATTAGCATTTTCAAGCCCACAGGTGATCCTGGTGTGCAGTCAGCATTGAAAATCACTGCTCAAGCTGACATCTACCCAGGAGGACGCCTCAGGGGTGGGGCCACCGAGTGAATGGGCATCCCCGGAAGACTTGTTGCAAATGTGTTCCCAGGTGGTCCTGGAGGTGACTCCAGGGGCTCTTTGATCAGTTCTTCCTGTGAGCCACAGGTGATCCAAGTGGGACCCTCCCTGTTCTGAACCTTCAGTGGGGCCTCATGGAGACTGCTCACATCATGTTCCCAATCATACAATATTTCAATTAAAGGGAAATAAATGAAAAGACATCACTGTTTGACAGTACACGGGTTGTTGGTCACGGGTGCTGATTTGTGCAAGGGAGATGGGAATTATTTCAAAGCATGAACCGTAACAAAGGCTGTTCGTCAGAATCACTCGCTACCACTAAAACAAATGAATAGTTAAAACTGATTCATACTAAATGTTCAAGTACTTGTAGATCAGAGTGAACAGTTATGCCCTTCATTCACATGTGCCAAAATTCATAGTTATTGCCTGTCGCTCTTCCCTGCTGAGCTACATCCCTCCCCTGGGACTCGTGAGGTGGTGGGACCAGCCCCATGTTTCCCCATGAAGGGCGTCCCGGGCTCTTTTCCAGTGATGCTCGTTCCCTTCTCAGCAAGACGACATGCAGGTGAAATGGAAGAGGGACACAGCCTCACAGCACGGGAGCCGGAGGGTCTCGAATCCATGCTGGTCCCTGTGCCGTCCATGGGTGCTGCCGCCCAGGCACCCACCCGTCCTCCCCACCCGCTCTGGGTCGGGCAGAGCTGACATGAACAAACCCCATCGGTAGGTCTCGTCCTGCAGCTGCTGGCTGGGTTCGCCAGATGGGACATTGGCAGGAGATGAGAACGAGGAGGAGAGGGAGGCCAGGGAATTTGATTCCTTGATTTCTTCTTTGCAAGGTCACTGGGGGTTGCCTGGTTCTTGACTAAAGGTCTCAGCTCCTGGGAGGTAATGCTCTCTGGGCAACGCTCCCCATCTCTGGATTCAGTAACACTCCCTCTCCTTGCCCAGGACGCTGCACTGTCCCCTGGGGTCCCCTGCCCTCAGACACACCTTGGAGAGAGTTCCTCTATACACCTCTATGGCAGGTGTCCTAACTACAGTGTGCCTTCTGTCCCTGGAATAAATTCTGACTGAGACTTGGGGTCTTCTCAGGCCTCTTAGATGCCCTGATTCTGCTTGTGTGCATCTGGCACTCGTCTGAATGCCTGAGGACCCTCGGCGTGGCAAGGTGCCCCATGGCCACGCGTGGGTTCTTGCTGGAGATGTGGATCCCCAGGGTCTCAACCACAGCCAGCAGCCTTGCCCCAGGGCAGCCCACACCTCCCTTCCAGACCTTCCATGACTCCCAGCTTCCTTCTTCCAGAGCCCTCTGGACCATAGCCCTGCCCAGAGGTGGCAGGCTGCCCCTGCTGGTGTGGGGACTTGGGCCAGCAGGTCTCCCTAAGCCACATACAGGAAATGAAACAAAAGCTCCCTGCTTTCACCTTTGCTGCTAGTTTTTTCCTAGGTCTCTGTCCCTCCCCATCCAAGGGCAGTGAAACACTAGGGAGTGTCAGAACTACGGAGAGAGAAACTTACCAATACTGAAATTCCCCACTAGACCAGCAAAGGCTCAGTAATCCTTATATGACTAACATTTTGGGAAGTACTCTTTGGGAACGTCAGGCTACCATAGTGGTACAACCCTTCCTAAAAAATAACCCAGGGAAACAAGCAAAGACTGGCTTTTTGTCCTATTCCCACTGCAGGACTTATCAGAGCCTTTTCTGTGTTGTACTTTAAGACTCCCAAGGGGTACCTAGTATGCCGTCTTCTTTGTGATGTTTAACCACAGATCCCCTTTTCCAGCAGAACTTCTCACAGGGCCAGTGTTCTGACAAACACACTCTGGAAAGCACTGCTCTGATAGCATTAAATTTAGAATGTCAGAGTTCAAAACCATTTCAGAAGATAAGAGAAAGCCAAGCATATTCAGTGAGGAGCATGAAAGCCGAGACACAAAACATGAAATGGATTAAACCCGCTTATTAAAATGCCAAAATTCTCTCTGACATGCTACGTACAAAACTATACCAAAGGGGAAAAAAAAAACAGGGGGGTGAAAAATAAAAGCAAATATGTAATATGCAAATGTTAGCACATAAAAAGAAGAAACAGAAATATAATTGCAGAGAAACTGAATTCCAAGCAAATACTATTTAATGGAGCAAAAGCGCCATTTTAGTGAACTCAAAACCCAATCAGATGTGAGAAGGTTAGGGTTAGAGAGTTACATACTGACTCCAAGCCAATAAGGCAAAAGTTTTTATAATTACAAAGGGAACTTAACAGAAAAGGAATGGTAAGATTTCAAAACAATATTGCCAGTCCAAAAGAGGTCAAGCACATGCAAAATAAATATGAACAAAGGAGAATTCATCAATGTAATTAATAAGGAAACATTTACAAGTATATTGTAATTTTTCTCTACAAACAAATAAGCTTTCTTTCTTATTTTGTGTCCATGAGAATTCAGAATATTAGTCATATGCTTACCTCTACAGATATCACATATCCCCCCAAAGTAGAAATTGCACACATTTTTACCACAATACAATAAACAGGCAAATTAATAACATGGGTTCAAAAGTAAACACCAAAATCACTCAGAAATTTAAAAATAAGTAAAAATGAAAGTCACTTGTCTAAAAACTGGTAGAATTAAGAAGTGAGTAAAAAAATACAATGATGGGACTAAAATGAGAATGTACTATTTCAAAATAGGTATGTCAGACTTCCGGGAAGATGGCGGTGTGAGCTGGGCGGCAGAAATCTCCTCCCAACACTATATTTATCTACGAAAACACAGAAAATACATCTATTCCTAAAAGAGAGACGAGAATACACGGAAAGCGCATAGCGTGCAGCTACACCCGGGAGGACTCGGCACCCCAAGAGGCGGGTAAGATAGCGACCCGGCGGGACCCGAGCCCTCCCCCAGCCCAGCGCACCGGCGGCGGGAGGAGAGGATTCAGAGCCGGGAGGCAGAGGAAGCACACCCCGCGAAGTAGCCAGCCCCGGGGATCCGCGCGGGGAGCGCTGACCCACATCGCGCAGTGCAGCGGAGATTGGAGAGACAGAGGGGCAGGATCTGAGCGGGGAACGCGCCAGGGGGCTTGCAGCCGGCTCCCGGGAAGGAAAAAAAAAAGTGCGCGCTTTCCTCAGCGGTCTTAAAGAGACAGGAGCCCAGCGGAGGAGCCGGATCGCCCCAGCACACTCAGCCCAGCAGGCTGGGAGTCCTGGGGAGTTTCAGACGCCTTAGCTGGCGACTGAGGAAGCGTAGCCATACTTAACACTTCTCACTGAGATCAACAGCCTCCTATTCGTTCCCACCCCTGCCAGAGCGATAAAGGGCCCTGCGGAGTGGCACAGTCACAGCTGTGGAATAGTGGGGCAATAGCGCCACCTAGAGCATTCCCACAGAATCTACGTCTGGTGGGCATTTTTTTTGTTTTTTTTGTTTTGTTTTGTTTTTTGTTTTGTTTTTGTTTTTTCTTTTCTTTCTTTTTTCTTTTTTTTTTTTCTTTTTTTTCCTTTTTTCTCTTTTTTTCTTCTCTTTTTAAAGTCTTAAAGAGCCCAGCTGACATACGTGGCAACTATCAGTGACCAATTATACAGCCATGAAAAGACAGAGGAATATGGTTCAGACCAAAATCAACCAGACAACCCCAGAGAGGGAGTCTGAAGGGATGGAAATGCACAGCCTCCCTGAAAAAGAATTCAGAATAAAAGTCATAACCATGCTGATGGACCTACAGAGAAATGTGCAAGAGCTGAGGGACGAAGTGAGGGAACTGAGGAAAGACAATACAGAAATCAGACAAGTGATCGACGGGCTTAGCAGCAGAATGGACGAGATGCAAGAGACTGTTAATGGAATAGAAAACAGAGAACAGGAGTACAGAGCAGCTGAGGCAGAGAGAGATAAAAGGATTTCTAGGAATGAAAGAATATTAAGAGAACTGTGTGACCAATCCAAACGGAACAATATTCGCATTATAGGAATACCAGAGGAAGAAGAGAGAGAAAAAGGGATAGAAAGTGTCTTTGAAGAAATAATTGCTGAAAACTTTCCCTCGCTGGGGAAGGAAGTAGTCTCGCAGTCCACCGAAGCTCATAGATCTCCCAACACAAGGGACCCAAGGAAGACAACACCAAGACACATAATAATTAAGATGGCAAAGATCAAAGATAAAGACAGGGTATTAAAGGCAGCTAGAGAGAGAAAAAAGATCACCTACAAAGGAAAACCCATCAGACTATCATCAGACTTCTCAACAGAAACCTTACAGGCCAGAAGAGAATGGCATGATAGATTTAACGTTATGAAACAGAAGGGCCTCGAACTAAGAATATTGTATCCAGCACGATTATCATTTAAATATGATGGAGGGATTAAACAATTTCCAGATAAACGAAAGTTAAGAGAGTTTGCCTCTCATAAACCACCACTACAGGATATCTTAAATGGACTGCTCTAGAGGGAAGCACACATAAGGCTAAAAAGATGTCACCAGAGAAAAAAAAATCATAGCAAAGAAAGCAGACCATCCAAATACCAACTAAAGGCAAAGAATAAAACACCTATTATAGAAAGAATGCTGGAGGAGGAATAAGAAGGGAGAGAAATAAAGAAACATCAGACTGTGTTTACAATAACTTAACAAGAAAGTTAAGTTAGATTGTTAGATAGTAAAGAAGCAACCCTTGAACCCTTGGTAACCACGAATCTAAAGCCAGCAATGGCAATAAGTACATACCTATCAATAATCACCTAAATGTAAATGGACTGAATGCACCAATCAAAAGACACAGAGTAACAGAATGGATAAAAAAGCAAGACCCATCTATATGCTGCCTACAAGAAACTCACCTCAAATCCAAAGATATACACAGACTAAAAGTGAAGGGATGGAAAAAGATATTTCATGCAAACAACAAAGAGAAAAAAGCAGGTGTTGCAGTACTTGTATCAGACAAAATAGACTTCAAAACGAAGAAAGTAGCAAAAGATAAAGAAGGACATTACATAATGATAAAGGGGTCAGTCCAACAAGAAGATATAACCATTATAAATATATATGCACCCAACACAGGAGCGCCAGCATATGTGAGACAAATACTAACAGAATTAAAGGAGGAAATAGACAGCAATGCATTCATCTTAGGAGACTTCAACACACCACTCACTCCAGAGGACAGATCAACCAGACAGAAAATAAGTAAAGACACAGAGGCACTGAACAACACACCAGAACAGATGGACCTAACAGACATCTACAGAACTCTACACCCAAAAGCAACAGGATACACATTCTTCTCAAGTGCACATGGAACATTTTCCAGAATAGACCACATACTAGGCCACAAAAAGAACCTCAGTAAATTCAAAAATATTGAAATCCTACCAACCAACTTCTCAGATCACAAAGGTATAAAACTAGAAATAAATTTTAGAAAGAAATCAAAAAGGCTCACAAATACGTGGAGACTTAACAACACTCTCCTAATTAATCAATGGGTTAACGACCAAATCAAAACAGAAATCAAAGAATATATGGAGACTAATGACAACAACGACACAAAGCCACAACTTCTGTGGGACGCAGCAAAGGCAGTTCTAAGAGGAAAGTATATTGCAATCCAGGCCTATTTAAAGAAGGAAGAACATTCCCAAATGAATAGTCTAAAGACACAATTAGTGAAATTGGAAAAGAAGAACAAATGAGGCCCAAAGTCACCAGAAGGAGGGACATAATAAAGATCAGAGAAGAAATAAATAAAATTGAGAAGAATGAAACAATAGAAAAAAATCAATGAAACCAAGAGCTGGTTCTTTGAAAAAATAAACAAAATAGATAAACCCCTAGCCAGACTCATTAAGAGAAAAAGAGAATCTACACACATAAACACAATCAGAAATGAGAAAGGAAAAATCACGACGGACCCCACAGAAATACAAAGAATCATAAGAGAATATTATGAGACTCTATATGCTAACAAGCTGGAAAACATAGAAGAAATGGACAACTTCTTAGAAAAATACAACCTTCCAAGACTGACCAAGCAAGAAACAGAAAAACTAAACAGACCAATCACCAGTGACGAAATCGAATTGGTAATCAAAAAACTACCCAAGAACAAAACCCTTGGGCCTGACGGATTCACCTCTGAATTCTACCAGACATATAGAGAAGAAATAACACCGATTCTCCTTAAAGTTTTCCAAAAAATAGAAGAGGAGGAAATACTTCCAAACTCATTCTATGAAGCCAGCATCACTCTAATACCAAAACCGGGCAAAGACCTCACCAAAAAAGAAAATTACAGACCAATATCCCTGATGAACGTAGATGCAAAAATACTCAACAAAATATTAGCAAACCGAATTCAAAAATACATCAAGAGGATCATACACCATGATCAAGTGGGATTCATCCCAGGGATGCAAGGATGGTACAACATTCGAAAATCCATCAACATCATCCACCACATCAACAAAAAGAACAAAAACCACATGATCATCTCCATAGATGCTGAAAAAGCATTTGACAAAATTCAGCATCCATTCCTCATTAAAACTCTCAACAAAATGGGTATAGAGGGCAAGTACCTCAACATCATAAAGGCTATGTATGAACAACCCACAGCTAACATCATACTTAACGGCGAGACGCTGAAAGCTTTTCATCTAAGATCGGGAACAAGACAAGGATGCCCTCTCTCCACTGTTATTCAACATAGTACTGGAGGTCCTAGCCACAGCAATCAGACAAAACAAAGACATACAAGGCATCCAGATTGGTAAAGTAGAAGTCAAATGGTCACTATTTGCAGATGACATGATACTGTACATAAAAAACCCTAAAGATTCCATTCCAAAACTACTAAAACTAATATCTGAATTCAGCAAAGTTGCAGGATACAAAATTAACACACAGAAATCTGTTGCTTTCCTATACACTAATGATGAACTAACAGAAAGAGAAATCAGAAAAACAATTCCACTCTCAATTGCATCAAAAAGAATAAAATACCTAGGAATAAACCTAACGAAGGAAGTGAAAGACCTGTACTCTGAAAACTACAAGACACTCCTAAGAGAAATTAAGAGGACACTAACAAATGGAAATGCATCCCATGCTCTTGGCTAGGAAGAATAAATATTGTCAAAATGGCTATACTACCTAAAGCAATCTACAGATTCAATGAAATCCCTATCAAACTACCAACAGCTTTCTTCAATGAACTGGAACAAATAATTCTAAAATTCATATGGAACCACAAAGACCCCAAATAGCCAAATCAATCCTGAGAAGGAGGAATAAAACAGGGGGAATTACACTCCCTGACTTCAAGCTCTACTACAAAGCCACAGTAATCAAGACAATTTGGTATTGGTACAAAAACAGAACCCACAGACCAGTGAAACAGAATAGAAAATCCAAACATTAACCCAAACATATACAGTCAATTAATATTTGATAAAAGTGCCTTGGATATACAATGGGAGATGACAGCCTCTTCAGCAGCTGGTGTTGGAAAAACTGGACAGCTACATGTAAGAGAATGAAACTGGACTACTGTCTAGCCCAATACACAAAGGTAAACTCAAGGTGGATCAAAGACTTGAATGTAAGTCATGAAACCATAAAACTCTTAGAAAAAAACATAGGCAAAAATCTCCTGGACATAAACATGAGCAACTTCTTCATGAACATATCTCCCCGGGCAAGGGAAACAAAAGCAAAAATGAACAAGTGGGACTATATCAAGCTGAAAAGCTTCTGTACAGCAAAAGGACACCATCAGTAGAACAAAAAGACATCCTACAGTATGGGAGAATATATTCATAAAAAACGTATCTGATAAAGGGTTGACATCCACAATATATAAAGAACTCATGCACCTTAACAAACAGAAAGCAAATAATCCAATTAAGAAATGGGCAGAGGACATGAATAGACACTTCTCAAAGAAGAAATTCAGATGGCCAACAGGCACATGAAAAGATGCTCCACATCGCTAATCATCAGAGAAAATGCAGATTAAAACCACAATGAGATATCACCTCACACCAGTGA
>JAVSCE010013189.1:0-268769 GCA_032199065.1 Smutsia gigantea | reverse complement strand
CTACTGGGGCACCCAACACACAGCATTCCTCTTCCCCATGTATGCTCTGGGCAAACTGTGATTTAAAAAAGGGTGCAAATGTAACCAAAATATCACCTTTATTACTGACAAAGCCTAAATTGGTGAACACAGCATTATATGAGAGCCAATGGCCTGCCAACTGACCCCCAGATTAGGCAGACTCCCCCAAGTGGCCCCAGGCATGTGGCCTAGAGCACAGTCCCATGTGGTAAACATTCCTGATCCCAAAAGGAAGAAGAGGACTGGGCTGAGCAGAACACACCCAAGTATTGTTCCCCAATTCACCAATCAGGGGAGTCACTGCCCCCTCCCAAGGGTGGAGGGAAATCAGGAATGAGTGTTGGAAATATCCCCTTTCCTAGAAACCAAGAGTGGGAAAAGACTTTCTTTTCTTAGTTTCACCTCTTTATTACCGCCCTCCCTTGCCCCCTAACCCTCGGGCCCGCTCCATTCCTGTGTCTGCTCACTTAATCGCCCTTGTAGAGACTGCTGTGCCCTCTGGGTCCCCTGCTACTGAGTGCCCTCTCATCTTTCAAGACCCGGCTCATGTATCACCTGTGCTAAATTCCTCCTCCTTCTTCTCATTTCTGCTCTCAACACCCCAGGGGTAGAAGTGGCTGACCCCTTCTGTGTGTTCCCGTTCTGTTCAGTACAGACTTTCAGCCCTTTTAGTACTTTATTCCACTTAATTTCCTGAAGGCAGAGGCTGCATCATACTCACTCTCTGTTCAAAGCCTTACACAGAACTTTGAACATAGTAGGTCTTCAAGAATTTTCTGTTAAAGAAATGATGTCGAATACTTTTCCTAGGTGTAGTGTATGGTAGGTAGCCAAGTCCTTGCCTTCTTCTCCTCTTAAGGAATCTCATTCTTTCATTTACCCATTAAGAGGTAGGAATGTGACACTATGTTAGGTGCTCTGCAAAGATACATTGCTTGTAGTCTCCTCCTTCTAGAGTCCTAAAGTCTACTTGGAAAGTTAGGGTATGTTCACAGGAAACAATCAAGAGTATGATTGAAATAGATACTTCTTTGCATCCATAGGACACATTTCAATTTACAAAGTGAAATCCGCACTGCCTGCCATTCGATCCAAGCCCATGCTCTGAGTCTAGTGTGCTCACGAACCCCATTTGACAGATTAGAAAATTGGCCTTGAGAAGCATCAGAAGACTCACCCACACACAACCAGCCGGCAGATGAGAGATCTGGAGCTTGAACACAGGCATTTGGCTCCTAGCCCAGTGTGGCCTTCACACTAAACAGCCAAATGGAAGTGAGAAAATGGAGGGTGTACTTGGCTACACCATGAGGGGAGAGTGGCTGGTGTCCACTATCACCTTTGGCTAGGCTGAAAGGCCCAGTGTGTGTGCTGGCTTCCTGAATCCTCACACCCCTACGCTTTGATCAAAATCTGCCAGTAAACGAAGCCCAGAGTCTTTTTGCCCAACCAATGGGGAAAGTAAGAGGGAGTTTAGGGGCTGAGGAAAGTATAAGTTGGAATGTTAGCTGTCCAGGTACACTGAACAAATAAGAGTTTGAATGAAATACAGATATAGGTACGTAATATCTGACGCTTCAAGTCTACATGAAAATCTTTTTATCGAAAATGTCGCTTGAAGACTGTGTTGATGGTGGTTAGAATGAGCAAATTTGAGTGGGAACTGAGTCATTTTCTGGCCAAAAAAGGGGATTATAATAAACAAGCCATGAGATGGAACTCATTCAGATCTGAGAAAGGGTGCTGTTTGTTTCTCTGAACAAGGGCCTCCAACTTCGCATTTATCTTTAGATTTCACTGGAAGGATATAAGCCTTTCCAAATCTTCTGCCTTTGTTACAGAGCCTTAAAATCCTTCCACTATAGACACACTATAGTGTGATGTATATCTGTGAGTGCAAGTTAACACTATTTTATACTCATGAACACTGGAAGATACCTACTCGGCAGCGCATATCACAGCCAAAGAAAAGGATATGCTTCAGCTCTTCAGATCTAAACCTGGATCTGAGAGTCAGTAATTAGTTTAAAGGGTGGTAAAATATTTTTTCATCAATGAAGACAGTGGTGTTCAAGATAAATGACTAGCTAAAAAATTTGTAAAGGCACATCCCGTTGCAGGGATCCAGTGAACCTAGCAACTCACTCCTTTTGGAGGCATGCCCTTGTTCCAGTAGTCCCCCCGTCCTCTGTCCCCCACACGTCTATAGGATGCATTTGCTGATTCAGCTGTCACAGTGCTTGAAACATTTATCTTGGCTTGCTAGGGTGAATCTTTCACACAATGTGTTTGTCAGATCATCTTCAAGGACTGAGATTGGCAAGCCTCTGAGCTTGAGTGGCTGTTTGGGGACCTCACTGCTGGCCAGTGTTGGAATGTGGTTGGTGGGGTCTGACACTTGGCTTTTATTGTTGGCTACCCCCAGGGAGCCGGATTGTGAAGGAAGAAGATATGAAGACCCACCCTCAGCTGTTGGAGGTGGCCAATATTTACCACTAGATTCTGGCCATTGCTATTGGCCAGAGTGGCTTTGTGTCCCTTTGACACACTCCTTGACAAATCTCTACTTTTTTCACCTTCTTGCTTCTTTCCTCATTCCCAGTTTTGTCAAATGATACCCAATTAAAAGAATGGGCTCCAAACTCGGTGCCACTTATTCTCTGCCCTTTATGTGCATTATTTCATCTGATCCTCATTTATAATAATGTATGTATCATTATGCCATTTGGTAAGAGTTGAATCTCAATGGGGTTAAGCAACCACCCCAAAATGCACACACTAGTAGGTGATAAAGTTGAGATTTCAAAAGTTTGGAATCAAAAACTCATGCTCTTTTCAGTAGAATACTTTACGCACTATTTTGAAAGGGGCTTATAATCGTTGGCACTTTATGCTCTTATATGCCAGACGACTTCACTTTTGAAAAACTGAAAAACAATGACAGTGACCTTATTCTTTTCTAGCCCATTCTTCTGCTATAAACCAAGAGAACTCTCTTTTCCTGTGAGTAGAGAAATTTTCTTCTGTTCTCCAGCAATGCTTACCTATGGTTAGATTGCGATGGAATCAGACAATTTGGAAGTGAATCCATATGGTGTCAAGAACCACCTGAGGCCCATATGGGTATGCCTCAGATTATTTTGAACCATTATCACCTCCAAAGCCAAAGCATTGATGGCCCTCCTGTTCCACAGACACTCCTGCTGACCTTTGATGACTTGACTTCTTTTCCCCTGGAGGCTTCTTCTTACCTAGAATTTGGCTTGATTTCCCCTGGATCAAGAGACATTGTTCAACAGAGGCCTACAGACCCTACGAATGACCCTAAGTTGTACACAGGTTAGGCCTACCCATTAATTGCCACACAAAGAAACTTCTTTGGTGTCTTCCTTTTATCCTCTTACGGATGCTCCCGTAAAAGAACAGAATCCTATCAGAACCCTGTTTGCCCAGTGT
The DNA here is from genome assembly GCA_032199065.1 of Smutsia gigantea. Classification (NCBI taxonomy): domain Eukaryota; kingdom Metazoa; phylum Chordata; class Mammalia; order Pholidota; family Manidae; genus Smutsia; species Smutsia gigantea. The sequence continues at coordinate 265,292 of JAVSCE010013189.1, read as the reverse complement.
TCGCCACCGCTAAGAGTAACTTTCAGAGCACTCGCCAGAGAACTCTGCATTCCACGTCAGGCATCATAGAGTGAGTTCAGAGGACAGCAATCCTGATAAGGAAAGTTCAGGAGATCAGGCATATGAGGTCAGTTCAGGTACTGTAGGGGGAAAGTCAAGACAGAGTTAAGTTCCCATTTTGAGACCCTTATTGTTCTGAAAATACAGCCATGACAATTAAAATGTAAAAGGAGAACATTAAAAAGAAAAGATGTACTCTAAATTACAAAACATTTCTGTGCAATAGATATTTAATAGAATGGTAAAGTAATCCATGGCTAGAAGTCAAGTTCTGGGGCAGGAAGAGGTGGACTGCAGTTCAGCTCATGTGGAATAATAGGGAATTAAAATATATAAATAAAATCAAATAAAACAGTGTTGGGTAAATACTGTGTTGATCATAGTTGAAGAGAGAATTTGTGAATTGGCAGATGGTTCTGAAGAATTCGCTTGGAACGCAGCTCAGAGAGATAAGGAGGTAAAAGCGCTGTAGAAGACAGGAAGGAAGATGAAGAGCTTACAACACATGTCCAGGCATTTCAATGAAAGAAAATGAGTGGCTTGAGGCAAAGGAATAAATGAAGAAGTAATGGCTAAGAATGTTTAATAACTGAGAAGGTCATAAATCCTCAGACTGAAAACACATACTGTATATAGGGCAGCATTTAAAACAAAACAAAACCAGATCCTTCATAGTGAAATTGAAAAGCCCTTGAAGATAGGGAGTAAATCTTAATCTGAGTGGGACAGAGACCCGCCTTCAGATATCTGAAAAGCTGTGTCTTGGAAAAAGAGTTAATGAGAATGCCTCTGAGTCCCTCAGAGGGTGACCTAGGACCTTGGAGCAGAGACCACAGGGAAGCTGATTCTAAGTGACTTTAAGGAAGAACTTTCTAACAACAAGGGCTCTCTGGAAGATACAACCCACCTTATAGCAAGTGAGTGAATGCTCTGTCACCAGAAAGTGTCCTTCCTACATAAAGTCCCCCATGGCAAGGGGCACTGGAAGGAAGGTAGGCAGGCAAGAAAGCCTGGATGGTTGGGGCTGCAGAGGTGGGACCTGGGCTATTTGAGCAGCTTAAAAACTGGAAAATGGGGCCTGAAGGATGCAGGGAAATGATGAGAAAAGACAGTGTCCAAAGAGGAGAGGTGATTTTTCCCTGTAATGTTTTGTTTAGTCTGTCATCTTGTCATTTTTGAAAGGAATTATATCCCACCTCTGTAGCCCCAGCCATCCAGACTTTCTTGCCTGCCTACCTTCCTTCCAGTGCCCCTTACCATGGGGGACTTTATGTAGGAAGGACACTTCTGGTGACAGAGCACTCACTCACTTGCTATAAGGTGGGCTGTGTCTTCTGGGGAGCCCTTGTTGTTAGAAAGTTCTTCCTGAAATTCTACTCTACAACCTCCTCTGAACTCAGGTAATTTTTTCTTTCATCTAGCTGCTTCTTCTCACACCTGGATCTATCTTTTAGCAGAGCTGTTTGCCATCTTGAAACTGCCCACCCCCATCACCTTTTCCCGAGGAGATGAGACAGCCAACATAAAACAGACCAGCAGTTTCCACTTACCCAGGTTCTTTGGGATATGTCTCTTCCTGAGCCCTTTTCCCTTAATTCCCTGATGTAGAAGACAGAGTGGCTGCTTTAAAGTCAGGACAACTCAGATCAGTAAACTGTTTTGTTTAATGAGGCTCTGTTTTGTATGCTAACCTCATTTAAGATTTACCAGAAAGGTAAAGCAGTCATTATCATCCCTGGGAAATCAAGGACCAGGAAGGTTCTGTATTGTATTTTACCTGCTGACCCCTGCACACTACCTGAATGGGCTCTTTCTGTACCTAGCATTCCACAGCTCACACCTAAAAGAGATATTCCCCTAAAACCATGGTTATAGCAGTTGGAAGAATTAGCTCCTGGGCCTAACATGAACCCATGTTCATTGAATTAGAATTACATCTCAGATTTGTTATGGGCGAAAGGGACTACCGGTGGGCTGGCAGGAAAACCAGCCAGTACTCTCCTCTCTCCAGTGCCCATGCTGCTCTAGTGATGCTGGCCTTCTTGTTGTTCCTTGAATTTACCAAGTTCACTCTTGCCTTGAGTCTGGAACTTCCCTCCCCGACTCTCCCAGTCCTTCAGGTTTCTGGGAAGTAAGGACTTCCTGGGTTATAATCCCGGCCCACCTTATTCCCCTCCATGTTGTGTTCCTTTCCATGGCACTTAGGAACAGTCAACATTCATATTTTACTTGCTTATTTGCGGGTTGTCTGTCTCCCCCCACCAGAGTATACACTCTTTAAGGACAAGAATTTTATACACTTTGTTCCCTGCAGGCTCCCCAACAATTAGAATAGTGCCTGCCTTGCAGTGGAGCTCAAGATTTGCTGAATGAATGAATGAATGAATGAGCAAATTCATTCATAATAGTGTTTCTGTGGACTTAGATTCAAACAACTAATTTACAAGATGACTTTTGGAAAATAAGTCAGTTCATAAATAGGGACTTTTTGGACACTCTTTGTGCACTAATGATGAAATACAGAAATAATTTTTACTAGGTCATTTAAAGCTCAGCTCCCCTCAGGCGAGCAGCAGGCCACCTAAACCCTGAGACAGGTGCTGGAAGAGAACTCCCAGAGCCCCAGGAACTTGGAGCTATGTGGGGGCAGAGTGGACAGACGCTTTGCTGAGTGGACAGAGGCAGGAGGCCTGGGCCTGAAAAAGGATAAAGGACATCCAAAGAGAACGCCAGTTCGTCAGCTGTGGAAACTGAGAACCAATTTTGAGACTAGGACTGTGCTGGGCAGTGTGGGCCAGAAAGTCTCAATTATGACCCCAAGAAATGAATCGTGGGGGCGGGGTGGGGGGCAGGCATTGCTCAGGGCGAGCCCAGGAAGCACCCTGGAGAAGGGGGAGGGGCTAACCCCCAAGTGCCAGTAAGAGCACCAAGGGGGAGGCCAGCTGCGCCTCTCCGGTTTTCAGAGGAGGAGCTGGTCCTGCAGCTCACCTTGAACATGGGTGGTCTACAGGCTCAGGATGCAAAGGGGAAAAGAAGGTTTGTTTCAACCTGGGCCAGTTGAACTGGTGCTGCAGAAACAGGGCCCAGGGTGCTACAAGCCCAGAGCTCTGTGCTAGCAAATCTAAAAATACCTACCATCTATTTTTTTTTTTCCCTCTTGGTCTTTTTCACCCTCCTTTTCTTCTCACTCTCCTTCCTATTTTCCTCCTTCTCTGATTATCCTTACTGGCAACCCTTGGACTCATCCCTGTAGGGAATCTCTTCCCTGCTGGGTGGCCCAAACCTTGCTGGACTCCCTGCAGTTCAGGGACAGGTTGGCAGCAGCTCCAAAGGCCCCCCACCCCCCTTGACTCTGTTCTTTCAAATGCCAATTAACAGGTGTCAGAAATGCTGGCCCTGACTAAGAGACCCATGTCTGCATAACAACCCAACTATTTTGGCTGTCCACCCTGCGAGCATAAATATCGTGGTGTTTGAGCCCTTGGAGCCTGTGGAGTTTACAAGTATGCTGTCAAGATCTCTTCATTGCGCTAGCGCTTGAAGTGCTGCCAAAAAGCCAGGGGACTCCTGTGCTTTTATGTGTTCCCAAGTGCGGGCTGCCCTGGCTCCGGGGTGGGGGGGCGCCCTCTGGGGACCAAGTGTCGGTGTGAATCTCAAACAGCAAGCTGACATTCCGGTTGGGAGTGTGACAGTGCATGCCTGGGTGATGATGCCAGGGCGGCAGGTGACTCGGGTCCACCGCAGAGGGGGAGAGTAACTGGAGTGGCTTCCAGTTACATGTCCTCAGGGCTCTGAAGGATGGAATCAGGGGTGCGGAGCAGTGTTTCAAAATCTGGGTGTCCTGATCAAATTGAGACCACTGAGATGGGGTGTCTGAGGTGCAGACAACACTAATGTTCCCAAAAAAAGCACCCAGCTCAGGCTGATCTAGGGTTAATGACACTGCAGGCCAGAGGGATGGACCATCGCCAACTGGTGAAAACACACACACACACACACACACACACACACACACCTCTGCATGCACACAGTCAGTGGGACACAGAGAGAAAGAGTGCGCCCTAGATGCCTCCCAGAGGAATTCCTCTCCTGGGGTGCTCTCCCCTCCCCTGCCAGGCCTCACGCCGCCACCGAGGTTCTAACTCAGGGTAAACATCTGAAAACAGAGTGGCTGCCAGGGAGGAGGAAAAAAGAGGCAAGGGTGGAATGGGATGGGGTGGGGCATGGCGACAGGAAGAGCTCAAAAGATTCTCAAGTTGGGTGACTACCAAGGCTGGCTTGTCCCAGAGGACAGTTGGGCTCCAGCCGGGTGGCCATGGGCAAGCGTGCTTCTACCGCTGGGGGCAGCATTTCCTGCACCTTTGTGACCACACCTCAGGCTCAGTCTAGCGGTCAGACCTGGGAGAGTGTGTGGGACCTTTTATAAACTTTTATAAACCACCCCAATAAGAGCCATATCAAAGAGCTGGAACAAGCTGCCTCCCCTGCTTGAGTGTCTGCACAGTAAGTTGGAAATATCCACGGTAAGAGGCCTGATAGGGGAGCTACTGAAACACCCCCTCGCGGTCAGCCTGGTTATGTTTTTATGATCACTGCTCTAGCAACTCCAATGAGCAAGGCTTCCCTGAGTCCCCAGCTCTGTCACCACATGCCATAGAAGCCCAGTATCTTATGGATTTTACATTTACAACGTTGGGAGAGGCAATGAAGTATACAGTCCCATACTTCCTTGGTGGCAAAGCCCAGCCCCTTGGGTCCTCCTGCTCTGCCTGCAGCCCTGTTTCCTGTCCTCTCGGTTTTGTCCATGTCCATTTACGGATCTAGATGATGAAGCACTACACAGTAAATGGGACCTTGGGAATACTTCCTCTGCCCTGAAGTAGGCTGTGGGGTCTTCGGGAATGGACAGAGGTGGCCCTCATTCCTTTATTCCTTCAACTTTACTGGTCCCAGTGCGGTGCCTCCTCTGTGTGCTTCTGGCCCCCGATGATTTGAGGGGAGAACAGAGTTGACGCAGCCCTGTACTACCCTGAGAAACGTCCAGATGAGCCTAACAGGAATCCCAAAGATGACATGGGGTACTGCCCCTCAACTGTCAGGATCTGGAAGAAGCCATCTGCCCCTAAGCAAAAGCCAGGCAGATACCTGTACAGGAGAAATAAGACTTGAAAACGATGAGGTCGATTCTCCTGAAAAATCTTGTTGGACGAAGACAGAAAACAAATAATCTCACCCAACATGAAAAATTTATTTCTGTGCTTCATGGTGGCCAGAGGCCCCTGAACTATAAAATCTGAAGGTAGTGTACATTTAAAAAAGTTGTTGGTGGGGTCAGTTTTATTGTATGGTACATGACCCCAAGGTAGCCAAAGAGGAGCATCAGAGCCTCAAATCTTTGCCCTTTTCTGGGAGGGTCACTCTGAGCAGACATTTTGCTGATCATAATCACTTTTATATGTAACTGGACCTTAATTCATTTTGTAGTATGAGCTACGGAAGGGCGGCACAGATTAGAGAGCTATGTCTGTAACTGACGAAATCTGCGCCTGGCATGCATTTGTGGGGAAATCAAAAATAAAATGAAGCTCATCTGAAAAATGCGTGGACTGGAATTAGCCGTCTCCTGACCGGTCACACATGGAACTTGTCGGAGATGACCAGGACAGAAAAGTGAGACCTGGGCAGCAGATCGGGCCGTGCTGCCCGCCAGGCTCCTGGGAGCCTGTCATAATTTATAATGGATTATCTTAGGAAATAGATGAAGACAGCTTATGTTCAGGAGCCAGGAGAGACTACTTTGGTTAAAAAAACAAAAGCCCAGAAGGCATGTCTCAGAAGTACATGACCCATTGCTATTTCTTCCACAAGATATTTAATGCCTTGATTTGGTTTGAATGAACTCATCAAATCCTGGGTTGTGAACATGACATTTGAAGGGAGATAACGTCACCTGGCCAGGTAACTGGCACCCCTTTCTAGTGCTGGCGTCACAGCTCCTGCTGGCACTTTCTGCCATAAGCTAACCATCTTAATGTACTGCAGGTTTTACAGTTTATACTTTGAGTTTCAAACATTGGGGCTTATACATGCCTGAGGGTATTTTCTCTCTGTGACTCCTCTTTCCTTCCAGCACTATCCTGATGCCCACTTTATTTGATTTCATCAAATGCAGTTCCGTTCGACAACCGACATTTAGTGGCATAGAGAGGAGAAAGGGCGGTAGCGCTTGCTGACTGTTCTCTGGGCAATGTGATAGCATATTACGTAAGTTCTGTTCATCTTCACAAAGACCCTTGGAAGTACTGTCGTTCTGCTAGTTTCACTGATGAGGTGATTGAGACAAAGAGAGATTCCATGACTCACCAAGGTCTACCATCCAGTAAGTCTGCTAGCTGGGCTTTGAACCCTGAGCACTGTGGCTTCAAGCCTGGTCCTGTACATCCAGCCAAAGTGAAGTCAGAATCCTACTGTAACTGGGCAGGATCTGCAAAATCAGAAGAATTTCAATGCAGCAGCCAGCTCCATCTCAATCCCTGGCTCACCCAAACTAGTCCTCACATCCAGGCTTCTTTTCCTGGAAGTATTATAAGGAAAAAAAAATGCACTTCAACTTGCAAAGGTAATAGCAATTAAACAACTTACTTTCTATTGTAAGCCTGGTTTCTCTGCCTTAGCAGAAAGTCTAATGGGATGTTTTACAAGGATGACAAAGACAGATAATGAAAGTCAAGCTTATGCACAAAGCTTCCTTGAAAGCTTGGTAATTAATAGCTTTGCACTGTTCCTTAATAACAGTTATCTTTTTAATGCATTGGAATAAAGGCACAAACTTTGAAGCATATTTGCATTTCAGCCACACTCTCTGTGAATGCAGCCTCTAGTTTTTCATTCAGAGGAACTCCATTTCAACTTCTGTACACAGAAATACCAAGAAGTAGCTACTTTGTCCAAAATGTATCCAAATGGTTAGTGCACCAGAGCTGAGACAGGAACCTTCACACCTAGGTTTTGCGGAGGCTTCAGGAGTGAGTAGAAGGCCTGGCAAGAAGCCTGGATGTGAAATAGAGTCACAATCCTCCTCCATGTCCCATCTATGTCACACAGCAATGGGGTGTGCATGTGTGAGTGTGTGAACGTGACTCACTGGGGAGAAGTTCAATGTGTTCCTCTGTAGTACCTTGTGATGTAGTCTGTGGAGTGGAGGATGGAGGAGACTGCCTGCCTTGGAGAGATTTTTGAAACAACACGTCCCAGAGCACCTTTACTCCTGGCTAACAGATGCATGAATTCTGCAGTTGGGAAAAGGAAAAGGGAATGAACATTTCACAGGCATCTACTATGTGCCAGGCACAGTGCTAGGCACGTTCTCAAATCTTCTTAAGCCTTGTCACAACCTTCTGAGGTATTAGTCCCCTTTTAGAGATGAGGAAATTGAAACTAAGACAGGTTAGGTTACTTGCCAGACATTACACAACCAGTAAGCAGCCTAAGATTCAAGTCCACGTGTGCTGGACTCCCAACTTGAACTCTTTGTCCCCTGTTAACATGTGACTGTCCCTGGGAGAGGTGGCACACGGGACTCTATCAATCATGCACACGATAGTGTAATGAATTGATCCTCCCCTTTCCTGAGAGAGAGTTTGGCTTAAAAAGCCTAAAGGTTCTAAACTCCACAAGGGGGAAGAAAGAGCTCAGCAAAGAGAGAGCGGTGATGACAATGGCCTATCTGTCACTTCCTGGTTCTGCCCAGCCCTAAGGATCTCTGGCAGTCTTAGCCGAGCTCTGAAAGGAGGAAATGAAGATGTGAAATACAATGTCTCTTCAACTCTCATTTCTGGAAACGTAGAGAAAAATGGAGATGCTGCTGATTTTCCAAGAGCAATGATGTTGCGCAGGGAGAGAGGCGCTTGCTTCTAATTCAGTGTGGCGCGACTCACCATCCAAGCAGCCGACCCTGCTTGGGTCACAGCATGGGCCCGGGTGTACGGAGCCTGCAGGCTGGGCGGGTCTGGAAATTATTCCTTACGGTGTCTTTCCTCAAACCACTCTATCCAGAACCACACTCTTGGCCCACTAGAATTACACAGGGAACTTTTAATAAATGCTGATGCCTGGGCCTCATCCCAGAACCCAAAATTAAAATCTCTGGGAGGGGCCCAGGCATTAAAGAAGTACTTCCCAAGAGTTTCTAAGTTGTGATACGTGGAGCCAAGGTTGAGAACCCCTACATGAAATTATCTTATGCCACTAGAATGTTAATGCCAGGAGACCAAGGAATCAGCATGATGTTCCCAAAGCTTACTATTGCACTTGGCACAAAAAATAGTCAACCTACAAGTTCATCATAGTTGTTGTTGAATAAAAATAAAGATCTTGTTGACGCTAAATTCCACTTTAGTGAGAGCTAGAAGCAGAGTGAGAGACAAGGGGCTAAAAGGCACAGAGAGAAGAAATAAGCTCTAGGTTATTACAAAGGAGCAAGTTACACTTCTCAGAAAATTCAGCTGCTTGTTGCTCTTAATGATAATTCTAACAGGGAAGGACAGATCTCTTGGAAGGAGGGGCAGGCACTACACAAAGACTGAAAAAACAGACATGATTCTTTGGTTTCTAGAAGTAATAAAATAAAAAGAGAAAATTGTCTATCAAATATTAAAAAAAAAAAACCCTGGCAGTGGAAGAAATGGGAAATCACACACTCAGGAATCAGAGAGCTCTGGCATTAAATCTCACACTTCCTAATTATTAACTGCATGACCTCACAGAAGGAGGTGGGGGTTTCTGTTTTTAAAGCCTCTCTGATCCTCGGTTTCTACACGCAGATAAGCAGGAACAATATTACAGATCTCCCAGGGCTGATAAAAGATAATAGGTGAACTGGCTGGCGCATAGTAGGTGACTGATGCCTGTCAGTTCTCTCCTCTCCATTCTATCCTGGCAAAATGGTTATTCATTACTCTCAAGGTCAACAACTTTTCAGAAAAGAGAAATCAAAATAGTGGTTGCTATATTTCTGAATGTTAACTGTGAGAACCTTAGGGAGAGGTGAGATGAGTGCATGAATCCTCAAAAATGCAAGAAAGGAAAAGAAAACATGAGAGAGGCTGAGTCTACTGACAATCAGCCCATTACATACAGGCAGTCAAGCCCTGAACGAACTGTGCGGCGGCTATGCCGACTTGAGAAAACATGGGGAAGATGTCCTTCTTTTTCTAGGATCTGGAATATTACAAATAATATTGGAATTATCTTTTTTATAGGCTCAACTCTAAAATCATTTTAATGGAAAATTTTAATCACTTTCCTAATATCACAGTAAACTTTATGTTTTTCATTTGGTCTTGGATTATTGTGGAAAGTTTGTAGTTTTCTAGAATTCTATTTCAATGTATCTACAGGCTTTTTAGCTATGCCTATTTGCATTATTATAGTTTTTAATGGTTGCTCTATGGATTAAGATGCATATTATTAATATTTCACAATCTCCTTAGAGTTAATATTATTGTAGACTGCAATTTTATAGTGCAAATTCCCCTCACCTTGTACTGTATGCCAAAGTTGTCACATGTATCTCATCTTATATCTACTGTACACTCACAAGGCAACGTTAAAATGTTATCATTTTTGCTTTATACAGTCATTTGTCTTTTAAAGAAATTAGGGGAAAATTCTTTTATATTTATCTGGATACTTACCATTTCTGATGTTCCTCATTCATTCCTAGAGATCCAAGTGTCCCTTCTGTCTAATGAACTTCCTTCAGTTCATTTCCATAGCGTGCATCTGCTGATGACAAATTCCCTGTTTTTTCTGGTCTGAAAAAAAGTCATCCTTCTCAAAGAGTATTCACCAGAAATAGATTTCTGGCTCAATGGGGTTGTGGTTTTTGTTTTTCAACACTTTAAAGATGTTGTCTCATTGTCTTCTTAGCTCCATAGTTTCTGAGGAGGGGAGAAGTCTTTCGAAAGACTATTCTCTCTTGCATGTTATGTTTTGTTTTCCCTCTGGCTGTTTTCAAGATTTTCTTTTTACCTTTAATTTTTAGAGGTTTGATGTGGTTTTCTTTGTATTTATCTTACTTGGGATTAGCTGAATTTTTTGAATTCAGAAATTTTCTACTTTTGTCAAGTATGGGAAATCTTTGGCCATTGCTTCTTCGAATTTTTTTTTTTCAGGCCCATTCTCTCCCTTTTTGGAGAGACTCTTCTTCCTGAGATTCCAACTGCACAGATATTACAGCTTTTGGCCCATAGGTTCTTGAGGCTCCTTTCCTCTTCTCCTCAGTATGTTTTAGCTCTTTATTCTTCTGATTGGATCATTTCTACCCATCCATCTTTAAATTCCCTGGCTTTTTCCTCTATCATCTCCATTCTGCTCTGAATCCCATCCAGTAAGTTTTAAATTTTTCAGATATTGTAGCATTAGATCCTTTTTTAATGGCTTCTATTTTCTCTGTTGGATTGTCCTATCTTTTCATTAATATTGAACATATTTTCCTTCATATCACTGAACATATTTATAATAGCTGCTTTAAATCTTTCTTGGCTACTTCCAACATCTGAGCCACCTTAAGATTCCTCTTTTTCTTGAAAAATGGGTCACGTTTTCCTGTTTTTTATATGCCAAGTAACTTTGTTTCTATCTTGAACACTGTAATGTTAAGTCGTAAACATTATGCAATTTTTCTTTTAGCAGCAATGAATTTGGTTGGATTCACACTTCAAACTCTTGGGTGGCACCTCTCAGTTCCATTCCCTTAGCCATAGGTGGGCTTCCCAGAGTCTGCTCTTTGTAATAGTTCAGGGGTCAGCCAGAGATTCGGGCAGAGTTTACACAGAATTTGGAGCTCTCCCTTTCTGGCTATCGCCCAGAATCTCCATACTTTCTTGTGGCTGTGGTTGCCTAAATCTTCTGGTTCTACAAGGCCATAAAATTGAGAGCTTCTTTCAGAGTTTTTGCCACCCTGTAAATTACAGACTAAAACCTGCCTTCAGAGAAGAAGAGGAGAGAACTCACCCCAAGCTGTTTTCTTCTCCTAAGTATCAGTCCAAAATCTGCTCCCAGAATCTACCTTTCCAGTGTCTTCAAGTAGTTTTATTTTCATCTATAGTTTATGGTTAGTCTGTAAGACTGTATCTGGTCATACCCTAAGCAGAACCAGTCCCTCCATTTACTTTAGGTTTTCAACTTTGTTGCCATAGGGGAATTACTTCATAATTATATTAATTTCCCAGGGATCTGTATTACGTCTCCATTTTCATTCCTAACCTTTTTGTTCTATCTTTTTACCATAATCAGGCTTAGAAGAGTTTCTGTTTTTCTTCCTATATTTTGTAAATATTTTCAAAGAACTGCTCTTGGAATTTATTTATCCTTTTTTCTAAATCTTCCCTGTATTTCAGTTTGCATCTTTGTAATTCTAGGAGGAAAATATAAGAAATAGCTGACTGTTGGCATTTTAGCTGGAACAAGGAGATCTGAAAGGTAATTTTTCATCTTAATTTATCTATGACTGGGGTGCTTAGGAATATAGGGAGGCAGTAAGGGGTGAACCCTCCAATCCACTTCCATGTCCTTATTGGTCTTGGACCATTTTGTTTGCATTTTAGAACAATTTCCCTGTGTTTGGTTTTTTAGGTCTGTACACATCTTGCTCTAAAAGGCCTACTTAAAGGCCTTTGTGAAGCACTGATGACAAGAAACTGGAATGATGCAGCCTAGCTTGGACACGAAAGGGGAGTAAGAACATAATAACAAGGATTAGAACTGTTTCTCCAAGAGAACGTAAATGGGCTGGAACTAAAGCATTTCCAAATGGAACCATGTCCAAGGAATTGACAGTGAAATACACATGTGGCAAAGACTTCTCCCTGTGATTGAGTTTTCCTTCAAGGTGATAAAATTTTTTTGTGACCACTTATAAAACCTGGATACTGTTAAGTGGTAGCAGTGAAATGTCAAAGGGAAGTTCAGCTATAAGCATTAGTACTGGCCTGAGTACTCCAACTTGTCAAACCTGGAAAGGACAATACAGCAGGAGGAACCAGAGATCTCCTGGTAGGTCACGAGTCTGCTAACTGCTCCTGGTTACCATAAACATTTGGGCTCCCTACCCATCCTCTTTACCATCCCTTAGCTCCAGCCAAACTGACCTACTCATTTATTCTGCGACGTGCCCTGTGGGATTAGGACCCACTGTGAGCAAAGCACAGAAAGGGTGCCAAGATATGCCCTAAGCTGTGAGTAAAGCAGTTTATCTGGAGAGCTCAGGAAGGTGATATGTAAATGTATGATATGTAAATGATATGTAAATGTAAACACCATAGTTACTTGTGTATATGTTTTGCCTCTAAGATTTGAAACTCTTTAGAATAAGGTTTTTGCTTTCTTCTATATTTTCTGTTGCCTATAGCACTTTACATAAAGCCTGGCTCACAGTAAGTATTTGATAAGTATTTCCTGATTCCAAACTACTTAACTTTTTCTGTTTTTCATATTTTTTTCTATCTTCCAATTCAACTCCCTCATCATTCTCATAGACAAACAAACTTCAGGAAGAAGACAAGTCCTGAGATGATGGCTAGACGAGTTTCTCTAAGATCAAATACTAACTATGACTACTGTGACATTTGGAAACCCACTGTCATAGGCAGAATCATGGTCCTTCCCAAGGATGTTCACATCCCAATGCCCAGGATTTGTGAATACATCACCTCACATGGCAAAAGGGACTTTGCAAATGTGATTAAGTTAAGACCTTGACAGGAGGAGATTATCCTAGATTATACTGGATTATCCAGGGTAGGTACAATATAATCATAAGGGTCTTTTAAATGTGAAAGAGGGAGACAGAGGGGTTAGAACAAGAGTGAAGCAGTGTGACAGCAGCTCAACCAGCCATTGCTGACTTTAAAGAAAGAGGGGGCCAGGAGCCAAGAAATACAGGCATCCTTTAGGAGCTGGGGAAGGCAAGGAAGCAGATTTTCTTCCCTGGATCCCCGAATATAGCCTGCCAATATCTTAATTTAAGCCCATTGAAACCCATTTCAGACTCCTGACCTCTAGAACTGTGAAATAATAAATTTGTGTTGTTTTAAGCCACTAAATTTGTAGTAATCTGTTACAAAAGCAATAGGACACCTGTCCAGATGTTAATTTTTTTCCAGAATCATTTCTTATTGTCCTGAACTATCCACTTTAGTTGAGAGTAATGAGTCATAAGCCAAAGGATCTTCTGAACATACCACTTACTTTTCAGAACTACTTTTATTTCCTCTTTCTCTTTATACCAGTACCTAATAATCTGTAGATGTAAAATCACCAGTAGATGCCGTATCTACCACAGGCTGTACCAGCATAAAAGCATTTAAGTTAAAGTTTCATGAGCTTCCTGAACAACTTGTTTTTATCTACTTGTTTTATTCTTTAAATTTCTAATTCAGTATATTGTGCAATAGTGATAGTCCAATAATGTATTACTTAGTTCAACATGGACCCCCGCCAATAACAGAAAGGATGCTGGCCAGTTTGCTCTACCAGTGCACACCAGATCAAAGTAAGCCTTTACAGTGAGTGTCCTAAAAATTACAGATATCTTCTTTCACAAATGGATATGGCTAAGATCTAATGAATTCTTCTTTGCTGTTTTATAACACCTCCCACTTGCCAATCTTCAATTAGAATCCATCATATACAGTTTGCCTTTGCAAAAACCCCCATGAGAACTTCTCTTTAAACAGAGTCAAAATAGCTGAAGAAGTGAATTCCAGAACTCTGGACCTGCCACCAAGAATCTTCAAAGTACAAGATAAAAAACTAAGTATTGGTGGCAGAAATGCACATGTTATCATGAACTGCCATAATGGAAAACTATGTAGAAGAATAACAACCCCAAGAAAACTAAGTCTCCTCTGTTACAATAGGGTTTCATAAACCAACTCAGACAACATGAATAATGATCCATTAAGTCATTTGGCAAGTGAAGAACAGAGGGGATATTTGGGCACTGACTGGTGCTAATTCAGAGAACACCTGGAGCTGTAGACAGTGGTTGGGAACCCAGTCTCCATGGATAAGAAAACTTCTCTGTGCTTAGGAGAAATCCCTACTCTGGGCCAAGTGCTGAGTTTTGCCAGAGTTACTGTGGGGCCTCACCCCAACCCCTGCACCTTCTTTGAACTCTGGGAACTTTGGTGCCCTTGTACTGCCTCTTGGATATCTAAGACATTTCTGTACGGGGACTCCCCTGAACCTGAACTTTTCCAACCGTGCCACTTGTCTTGAATGTTTCATCTTTCCTCTTCTAGATCATTGTACATATCAAAATGTAGAACTACTTTATCATCACCTCAGTCCTTTCAAAGAATTAATGGATAAATATCTGCCTTTACCACTGCCACAGTCTATTATCATCCCACCCATTCAATTTATTCACTAATCAAAACTACAATTTCATGAATAAAAGCTCTGACCAAGAGGCACTTCCTGAAAAGCCAAGGAGGAAACAAAAGCACATTACTAAGTAAAAAAAGCCAATCTAAAAAGGCTACATATTAGATGATTCCAACCATATAACATTTTGGAAAAGAGCAAAATTACAGAGGTAGTAAAAAGATCAGTGGTTTTCAGGGCTTAGAAGGGAGGGATGAGTAGGCAGAGCACAGAGGATTTTTAGGGCAGTGGAGCTATTCTGAATGGTACTCTAATGGCAGATACATGTCCATATTCATTTGTCAAAACCCATGGAATGTACAGTGCAAAGAGCAACCCCTCACATATACTGTGGGTTTGGGGTGATAATGATGTGCCAGTGTAGGTTGTAACAAACTGTACCACTCTGGTTGTGGGATGGTGGTAGACATGCGGTGGGGGGGTGGGGGGGGGGCAAATGTATACGAGAGCCCACTGTATCTTTTGCTCAATTTTGCTGTGGACCTAAAACTGCTCTAATAAAGAAATCCCATTTTTAAAAAACTGGTTGTCTCCTTCCAATACATTTAACAGATCCTCTCTGCATTTGTCATAAACGCCAAACTCCTTAGCCTGGCACCAAACACCAACTATGGGTTGTCAACTTCTTTCCTCCAGGCAATGGAGATCTCTGTTTTTCTTCTGTGCTTTTCATCTCCCTGTGAAACCCTATGTTTCAGTCATCCTTTCTGCTGTCTCCATTTTAGAGTTCTTCAAGGCCCACTCAAATACTACCTTCTCTATCATCCTCCTTCCATCCTCTACAGCACTCAGAAGTTGAATTTCCTACCTCTAAACTCCAGTAGCCGGCCACAGCTCTATGGTATCACTTTCTACCTTGTTTTCTAGGCACATAGCTCACTCGAACCAAAAGACTGTGAGTACGGAGGACTACTAGTGATGTATTCCGGCATCTCCCATGGCACCTAGCATAGTACCTTGCTATTAGGTGCCTAAAATAAGATTAGGTGCTAAGTAAACATTAAACAAATTCCCTATTTCCTGTGCTAATACCATTCCAAAATTATACATGCATCTTATCAGGTATTCTCATTCTGGATAAAATAATTTAACTCGAAGGAATAAGGTAAGACATTTTCAAAGATTCAATAGAGAGACATTTGGAGAAGAGAAGCATATTCATCCATCAATCATACCTTAATCGCCCCATATCTTTACTTATAAACCACTCATACAAAAAGTCACTCACACTCCTCCAATATATCTTTCTGCATTGTAGTGGCAGAAGAAGCTGTGTTCCTAGAAAGGCAGTTGGAGCAGAAATTGTTGGTTTCCTGGCCATCATTCACTCCTCCCCTTCCTTTGCTTTTGTTGAGTCTTCACCCTTCCTTTGACCCGTGAGCAAATCTTGATGAATCTTAACTAATTATTATAATTTCGTCTCCCTTGTCAGTGATTGATTTATAAGGGAGCAAGGATCCAATAATGGCCAGTGGTACACAGAACTTGCTTGGAGGGTTCTGAGAAGGTTTCCTTACAGATAAGAAGAGATTCATGGAAAAGGACTCCTCTCTTCGGCTAGACATTGTATAGATGTCATACAGGTCCTATAAAAGTCCGAATTATCTGTGCTATAGATGTTGACCGCTATCAAGTTGTCAAAAGTCATAAATTTAGACTTTACTATGTTGGTATTTTCAATAAGACAGTGACTGAACTGAATTCCACCTTTGCTCTAAAAGATCTTATAAAACCCATTCACAATATAAACAATATTTTAGGATGCATAAAGAGAGTTTCTAAATGAATGATGGATGGATGGATCAGTGATACTATATTTTGTTTCATTCATTCAAATAAGAATTGATAAGCCCCATCAACTGTTATTAAAAAGCCCCATCCTTGAAGAATCAAAGAATCACTAAGACCAAACTGTCAAAATAACCTTTTCTTTAGAAAAAAAATGCCTTCTCTTGGAATGATGCATGAAGGCAGTGCTAAGTATATCTTAACTTTATCAAGACATTTGAAACATCTTTTGGGGTGACATGTCTTTCAATAAGAATTTTGATAAAAATATTCTAGAACTTAGTCACTAACAATAAGAGCAATTATTATTAAGACTAAACTTCTCAATAAGTCAAAATTCTTGAGATACAAACTTACTTTATGGTGGTTTCACAGTGTCCTATTCTGTGTGACAGACTTTGAGGTCATAAAAAAAAGCACCTCTTAAGTATAAGGTGCTATTGATTATTCCTTGTTTTGGAATAACTGGACAATATGACATGGATTGATTGTCGTTTTTTAAGGGATTAGAAGGAGACAAAGGAGTTAAAAATTCAACTGATTTGTTTCATATGAATCATCAGATTTGGTCCATTTGTCATAGTAGTTCTCTTCTTTTTCCCAGAAATGCTCTTGATATTAATTTTGGAGCATTGTTAAACAGTTGAAGTTTGGAAAGTTTGTATATCATTAGTGTCAGCAGATGCACAATAGAGTAATCATCACATGAGTACAGCCTATCAGAGACTGGCATTTCTTCTGAAAAAGTCAAACAGAAAGAAAGAGAGAGTCATGGTGGTAGGTTCCATCCCTTGGAGAGTCTTGCTGACGGGAAACTAGTTAGTCTTAAAAGTCTGGGCTCAACCAGCTGACTTTGGCCGGTCAGTAGCTGTTTCTCCCAATGCTGTTCCCATGATGCAAACAGACACTACTTTTGTTCCCCTTCGCCCCCACACCCCAAAGTCACAAATGCCTTCTTGATGGATTGGTCCCCGGAATTGTGCAGCTCCCACAGCTGATTTCCCTTCTGGCAAGTTGCCTCCTGGTAAAACACCGATGGAATGAGCAAGAGGATGTGTGGGTCCAGAGCTGTGATATTGGGCTGTGACAATGATTATGCTCCTGTTCACTATTATTTCCAAATGACATATTATGAGTACAGACTGTATAGGGGGTGTTGGGGATGGAGGGAAAGGCTCACTCATTCCTGTTCAGGGAGCGGGTATCAGTGTTTACCATCTCCCAACTTTGATTGCTTTAGAATTGGAGGAAGAAAGGATGCAAGTGGGGTCTTCTTATGCCTGGAAAAAGTAAGAGACCTAATTCTGGCTCAGCTGCATCATCATCCCTCTACCTTGGCTTTCATTTACAGACCTTTAGTCCAGATTAGAAGATATGCATGTTTCCTTACTTGGGGCAATTTCCCCAGATGCAAATTCTGAAATCATTTGTTTTATAAGGCAGTAGAGGAAGGTGGATGGTGGCCAGGGTAGGGGGAAAAAACAAATAGGGATGTGATTTTAGGGTATTTTCACAAAAAATTCACAAAATATTTGAGCCTGATCTTTCAGGAGAACTCTGGAACATGAATCTTACCTCCAGGTTTATCCCAAAGTGAGGCAATGGATCTGAGTTTTCACTCTCCTTTGCCAGTCAGTCATTGGCTAAGGGCTACACAGGAAGATAGAAACCCTCAGGCGCTCTGCCTTCAACTTTGTAGGCAAAGGGACAGACTTCCAAGAGAGTCACAGGTGTCAACATAGAAACAAAATTCCTAAGAAGCCAGGAAAAAGGGCACACCCAATTGGTAAAGTGGATCAGAGGGGATCTGAACAGAGCAGGGTGGAATCCCCCACACTCCTGGTCAGAGATGCAGTATCCTTTAGTCAATGGTTTTTCTATAGCTTTCAATGCCTATCTCAGGAACCTACCAGAATCTGGTTTGGGGAGAGTCAAACCAGGACCCACACTCAATACAATCAGTACATACATGGTATAAGTTACAGTCTGTGCTTGGAAAATGACCTGGCCAAAACATGTTAAGGAATCTTGAAAACCATTAAACTTATTGATATTTGGTTTGTCCCTTTCTCCTCATCCCTGATTCACCAAAGTCAGTTTTCTCCATTTGCTTTAGCTTTACTGATCCTTTAAGTTCATAATCACATCCTCCTCCAGAAAAGCGTCCCGGATATATGGGGTGGTAGCACCACAACCTGAACTCCTACTGTTTAATGGACACCCGTTAATCTGCCCCATGTTATTCATTGTCATATACACCTTAATTTCCCAAATAGACTTCAGGACCCTTGAAGGCACTTCTGCTCAATGAGCACATTACACTTGTCCCAGTTGCCTTAGGCAATTTTCATGAGGACATAAAGTTATTTGGGGTAAAAAAGTGTAAAAGAACTATATGGTACAAAGTGGTATGTTTATTAATTAGTCAATAATAACATCATTTATACATTTGAAGTTCCTTCTCTCTCCAAAGGAGAAAAATATGAACTGGTTAACTTCTATGTAATTTGTTTTATAAGTTGTTTTCTTCCTTTAATACAAAGATTTGTTCACTGCATTTCGAGAAACAATCCAGTTGTTCATTAAATGACTATATGGTTTTATGTACTATACTTTATCATTTCTTTGTTCCAATTCAGAAAATATGGAAATATACTCCTGTGTAATGAGGAAGGGGGTATGTTAAGTTTATTTCCCTTCTATGTCACAAAAGTGTAATCTCCTGCAAATAATTGAATATAAAAGACCCATCAGATATGGCCCATAAGTAACTGCAAATATTTAGTAGTCAATCCTTACTCTAAAACTCAGCAAGAGGAAGTTCAGATTTGACAATTCTGATGGGAAATCAAGTTAAGAGTAAAGCTGCTGTCAAAGAATGTGAACAAGGCTATTTACCACTTAACCACACCTAATTCTGCAGCTCTCTCTCATGCTCTCACTCCGTCAGCATTTGTCGAGTACTAGTATGTGCCAAACGCTGTCCTGTGTGCTCAGCGAACATCAGGCTTCTTACTCAAAGCTGGAATCATTTGTGGACCTGGGCTATTACTGAAACCACAGAGCACAGAAGCACGATATGAAGATAACACTAAATTGAACAGAGTCACCTTTTAATATCAGGTTGACCAGCTTCTCTTTGTCCATCTGCTAACCTTTAGGAAGATTATTTCATTGTTCATGAGGCCAGTCACTCTGATGATGGCCCAGGCTCCCCACTATAATGCATAAAGGGTGTCTTTGTTTCCCTCAGCATGAACTCAGAGGCAGGCCAGGGAACAGTGAAACACCCAGGATGGAAATGAGGTGTCTTTGTAACAGCAAGCTCCTTCTTTGGCCCCCATTATCGAGATCAGCATGACTGAGTCACCAGTAGATGAAACCAATGATTGTTTCAGTCTTCCTACCCAGCGTCACTCACCGAGTGGGGTAAACTGGGATCAGAACCCAGCCTTGTCCTACTGAGGCTGCACAGTCCTGCTAAATTTATCCAGGGTCTCATGATGCTCAGTGCTTTTGCTCTGCCCTCTCCTGTGCCTGCTATGATATCTAAGTGGGAAGTTGCCAGCTAAAATGGTCATTATCAGAGAAATCTATTTAATCATGTTTACAAGGTCAAAGGAAGTGGTTGGTGGATAATCTAGACAAAAAAACAACAAAAGCTTTGGCTCAGCATAGACAGTGAGTCTAAAGCAAAAGAAAGCAGTGTTTTAATGGCAAGCTAGCACATGGTGGGAAAGGGCAATTTAACCAAAATTAAATCTAAATGCAGGAATGAGCACTCAAAATACCCATCCAACCAAGTGATTGCTATTTAAGAAATTGAACAGTAGTTTGTTATTTTAACTCAATGGACTTGGCGTTTGAGGCAGCGAGTCAATGGGGTCCTAAGACCAAACTTTGGAAAGGATCTTGAGATCCATAGTGAATTCCAATGAGAGGGAATGTAGGGCCTTCTAATCTAAGAAGTAGCCTTTAAATGCATTGCCAAGATGGCTCTCGCCCGATAAGCATGGGGTGGTGCCCAGGCATTTTGGCGGGCTATAACGCTAGTCTACCTGTGTTCTGGGTATCTCCCTATTGGTGGCGTGAGTCTTCCGTGATTGTGATCAGCTCGTGGACACCGTTCGCTTGCATTATGTGCTTTCCTGTGTGAAGAGCTTGTGACTACTTGACCTTTATGCTGATTGGCCCATGAATGTTATATATACTCTGCTGTTTCCGCAATAAACGAGTTCCTGCTTTGACTGAGCTCCCTGTCGCGTCTGTTTGTCTCCGGTTTAGGCCTAGGGGCCGGAGGCTGGTGATCGGGCAGACAGCACTCACCCTTCCGGGTCCTGCCTTGCCGGGGCGTGTCTCCCCCTTCCCGTTCTCTCTGCAGGTTCGGAGGGGGCTCGGGGAAGGCTAAAAACCCCGACAAGGGAGGAGTTGCAGTAATTAAGAATGATGCCCAGAATCAACCAGAAATGATCTCTGATGGATTTAACAATAGGTAGTAGTGAGTGCTATATGACCAGAGTTAAATAAGAAAATTGGGGGGAACATTTAAAGTCTCTCAGAGCCCAAGTTGAACTTCCTGTACATTCAAGACTTTGAAGACCAGCGAAACCCACGACTCACAGTTTTCAGCCAAACACTGTATTATGTGACCCCCAAGGCTCTGCTTTATAAACTGTCTTTAAATACGAAAGGGGAAGAAAGAAGAGGGGGAAAAGCAAATTGTTTCCTCATTCTCGTTCTCTAAGAAACAGATATGAGGCTCTTCAGGTAGCAAAGAAGAGTGCAGCATTTGAGACATTTGAGAACGCTTCCCACCCATTCTGTGTGAGCTCGGATGCTAGTTCATAAAAATAGAGATTGATCGGGTAAATAAATTCTATGCAACCGAAAGACATTCAGTATGCTTACTATTGGAAGATGTGACACACATGGGCGGGGACTAATTAAATCATAGAGGAGAGTTATTTTCTTTTTTATAATGAATGAAATTTAATTTACTCCTTTCCATACAAAACTCTCTTAGAAATATTTCTTCCTGGAGCTTGATGTGGTGTGGTTTGGACTAGCGCTGCATGCCATTTGTCCTACACTCCTTCTATCACATCACAGAATTAAGCTGTTTGTCCTTTTCTTCCTGACCCTCTTCTCATTTCTAATGATTCCAGAAGTGACTAAAATAGGTAGGTCATGGCTAGAAAAAGTGGAGACTATTAGAAAAGAAGTCAGGGAAAATGGGAGCAAGCAAAAAGAAGGGAGAGATTTCTGAACAACTGGGGATGTGGTAGGCCCTGGGGAAGACAGATGAAAATAGCTTTGATATAGTGAAGCAATGGATCTTCCTCTAGAGCTGTGCTGACCAATACAACAGCCACTAGCAGTGTGGCCACTGGGCCCCTGAAATGCAGCTGGTCTGAACTGCAGTGTGCTGTAACTACAAAACACACACCAGATTTGGGAGATTCAAAACAAACAGGAAAATAAAGATTGCAAAGTATCTCTGTCATATTTTTATATTGATCATATTTTGAAACAATAGCTTGAATATAGAAGGTTAAATGAAATACATTACTAAAATTAATTTCATCTGTGCCTTTTTACTTTTTTCACGCGGCTACTAGACAAAAATTACGACCACCTGTGTGGCGCACAGATTTCCACGCGGTGCTGCTCTCCATGCCGCTCCCTCCATCCTCTCCACCACGACCCCAAACTCTCAGCCCCAAATTCAAGCCCCGACATGATTATAAATCCTTTAACAGCAACATCAATGCCTGAAGTTTCTTGTGGAGGCAGGTAACATATCTCACAGCTTCTAGACCTGGGATGCAGATCACGGCCAGCATGCAGAGGCTGTGAACCCAGGCTGTCCTTCACCTGCCCTGTGGAATTTCTGGCTGAAGCAATGCCCAGGCTTCCACAGGCCTGCTGAGCCCCTGACTCTCCCCACTCCAGCCCAGGGCCCTGGCACAATGGAGTGTTTGGTCTCCCCCACAGACCCTTTGTCACAGTGTTCTCTCCCCCAGCTACCTTTCCAAGGATTTATGTTTCATTCATAGGTACTTTCAGGTTAAAAACCTTTGCAACTCACAGATCACAAAATATCAAAGGAAACATGGGCCTGGCCTACAGCATGTTTAGGGTGCTATGAACCTTTTGGAGGCCCTGCGGTGAAGATCAGACTAACAGAAGATTCCAGAGAGAAAGAAAAAGAAGGGAGAAAGAGGACAGAGGTAGAACCGGTAGAACAGGTACAGTGCAGAGACTTCTGGAAGGAAGCAGACCATTGTCAAACAATTGTTTAGATTTACTCAATGCATCCTACCTCCATAAAGTCATGGCATACTACAAACAGCAGGGGACTATCCCTGGTGGCACTTCTACCACAAGTTCAGCTCACCTATTTGCAGGATGCTCAGAGCTACAGCAGATCCCAAGTTGATTTTCAAATGTGAATACAAGTATTGGAATAGAAATTCAATACTACTCAGGATCTGTAGCAGAGATCATATACCTCTCCCAGGATGGGGCAATAGCCTCATGTTTCTCTGCATGAACTACCCATCAGTAGGAAGCTCAGCTTTAGCACTCAGCACTGTCTAGTCATATGGTACTTCCCGTGCTGAAGCAGTGTAGCCTTATGCAAAAAAAACCTGTGTCCTTGTCCCAAAGCCACAGCCAACTCACTTAGAGATCAAATGATCCATAAAATGATACAGTTTATGCTGTAACTTAATACAACCATTTACATTGCATCACATATAATTCCATATCCAATCTAAATCTCAGCAAATCTGCATATGGAAAAAAATACATCTTTCCATGGTCATCCCTGAAAATGTGGGGAATAATAGTAATCTCCTTTCTTCTGCCTTCTCTTCTGTCACCCTTTAACATATCACCAGGTTTGGGTATGTCTGTTGACTCTCAGGCAGATACTAGCATGAAGACCAGAGAGCTCTCTGAGACCAGCTTCTCAATAGTCACCCAGAGCAGTGACTTTAGATTGATAGCTGCCAGCTGGGTTGTTAAGGCCCCTTTTCTTAGCCAGAGACTGAGAACTCATCCTTGTTGTAAGTGCTCAAAGGATGGCATTAGGTTTCCTTCTTTCTTTAAAATTTGGGCCCTGATGTAAAGATTCAATTCAGGATCTGGGTGCAGTAGTGTGGCTGAGACTGTCTACCCAATATGCCTTTCTTTCTTACCAAACTAACCTTAATTTTATTCCATGAAACAATGTACCCATATGAAAGACTACATTTCTCAGCCTTTCTTGCAATTAGGAGTGGCTTCTGAGATACAAGTAGCATTTGTCAGGTGTAACTTCAAGGGAAACTTCTTGAAAGAGGGACAGGCAGCTGGTATATGTCCTTTTGTCCTTTCTTTCCTTCTCCCTTTTTCCTTCTTCCTGTCAAAACCTGGAAGTGATGACTGGAGCTTTAGCAGCCATCTTGGACTTTGAGGTGACCCCAAGGAGGGAAGGAAAATGCTAATGACAGTCAAAAAGAAAGCTAGAGCCTGGAACATTGATAACCTTCCAGGCAATTGTAGGAGCTTGGGGACCTCTACTTCTTTTACAGAAAGAAAAATAAACCTCTATCTTAAGCCACTGTCATTTGTGTTTTCTGTTGTAAGCTATCCAACCTAAATCTTACTGATACATGTAGAAAGAATTCTAGGTCAATTCTCCAAAATTAATTTTTGTAGTAGCCATTCTTCAATTTAGTAAGTTGCTTGGTTATATGTTTGCTTAAAACGTGTTTCTAATAATAGGAGTTTGTGTTTTGCTAGAGCCTGTAATTCACTGTATTTTGGGGTAAGGTAATTTTTTCTTGTTTTTGCAAGTATTGAACAAATAATGAATTTCAAGGATTTTATGAACAATAAAGTAGATCTCTTTTTTCCAAAAAATTTTCAATTTTTTGTCTGCAGCCTTTCCTAAAATCACAGAAAAATAGAAATTTGGTCATGTATGGGAATTGTTACGTAAATAATATCTTTACGTATGCACCTTTGTGTGTGCTGAAGAAAACATACACAGTTCACATTCAGATTTATACGGACTTGGTTTGTCCATTTGACAAAAGAAAGTTTCCGGTTCATGTATGGCAAAGTGAATTTAAGGGAAAGTCATCCCATTCATAGTTGAACTAGCTTTGGAGAAGTGCTCAGAAGTATGTGACACATGAAACACTTGTGAAATTGGTATTCAGTGGAACGATGCTGACAAACGTGCACAGTAAAGAGAAAAGACTGAATTGTGTTGACAGGATGACTTCCTCAGATTGGGTATACCATTTTTGTTTCTTTATAATAACCTTTCTTGGACATTCTTTCTGCTATTTTGAAGGTTTGGCACTATCTAGTTTCCTTCTGCAAATGGCTACATCAATTGTCCTGTTATTTTTTCAGATTTGTAAATGGGAATACTAACAACATCATAGCAAGGATGAGGTAAGATAATGCACGCAGGAGTAGAGCACTGTCCCTGGCGTATAACAGAGAGATGCTCAGCAACTACGGCCTTACTAGTGCTCATAGAATGGCTGGATATCAGATAAATGCACAGTCCTGAGCTCATCCATTTCTAATTCTGTTCCCTGTGCCCTCTGGAAGCCCTGAGTAACCTATCTCTAGTGTGGATCACTCTCTGCTACTCCATGTGTCTCTTATCAAGGCAACCAGCTTCCTCCATCAACTTCCAGTCTAGCCTACTCACCACGGCCCCACCCCAGCTGCCCCTCCCATGTCCCCACTTGGCTTCACAAAAGCTCCCAACACAAGCCAAGCCAACCTCTCTCATGGCCCTCCTCACGGTTTTGTAATTGCCCCTTAAACTTGTCTCTCCTCCCACTGATTCATCTTTATATCTCCAGTGTCCACTATAATCATCTCCTAATCTGAGAGATACATTTTTCTGAGACAGTTACCAATCTCTAGATTTTTCTGGTAATTTTTTCTTTCTTTCTTTTTAAAATTTTTTATTAAGGTATTATTGAAATACACTCTTACGAAGGTTTCACATGAAAAAACAATGTGGTTACTACTTTTACCCATATTATCAAGTCCACAGCCATACCCCAATGCAGTCACTGTCCTTCAGTGTAGTAAGATGCCACAGATTGACTGTTTGCCTTCTCTGTGCTACACTGTTTTCCCTGTGACCCCGCACACCATGTGTACTAAACATAATATCCCTCAATCCCCTTCTCCCTCCCTCCCCACCCGCCTTCCTACACACCTCCCCTTTG
This sequence comes from Smutsia gigantea, assembly GCA_032199065.1. Lineage (NCBI taxonomy): Eukaryota > Metazoa > Chordata > Mammalia > Pholidota > Manidae > Smutsia > Smutsia gigantea. Next base: position 239,745 of record JAVSCE010013189.1, on the reverse strand, counting down.
GTAACCACTAGTCCCTTCTTGGAGTCTGTGAGTCTGCTGCTATTTTGTTCCTTCAATTTTGTTCCTTTGTTATACTCCACAAGTGAGGGAACTCATGTGGCACTTGTCTTTCCCCGCATGGCTTATTTCACTGAGCATAATATCCTCCAGCTCCATCCATGTTGTTGCAAATGGTAGGATTTGTTTCTTTCTTATGACTGAATAGTATTCCATTGTGTATATGCACTGCATCTTCTTTATCCATTCACTTCTGATGGCTACTTAGGTTGCTTCCATATCTTGCCTATTGTAAATAGTGCTGTGATGAACATAGGGGTGCATATGTCTTTTTGAATCTGAGAAGTTGTATTCTTTGGGTAAATTCCAAGGAGTGGGATTCATGGGTCAAATGTTATTTCTATTTTTAGTTTTTTGAGGAGCCTCCATACTGCTTTCCACAATGGTTGAACTAGCTTACATTCCCACCAGCAGTGTAGGAGGGTTCCCCTTTCTCCTCATCTTCACCAGCTTTTGTTGTTCTTAGTCTTTTCGATGCTGGCCATCCTTACTGGTGTGAGGTGTTATCTCATTGTGATTTTAATTTGCATTTCCCTGATGATTAGTGATGTGGAGCATCTTTTCATGTGCCTGTTGGCCATCTGAATTTCTTCTTTAGAGAATTGTCTCTTCATATCCTCTGCCCATTTTTTAATTGGGTTATTTGCTTTTTGGGTGTAGAGGCATGTGAGTTCTTTATATATTTTGGACGTTAATCCCTTGTCGGATATGTCATTCACAAATATATTCTCCCATACTGTAGGGTGCCGTTTTGTTCTGTTGATGGTGTCCTTTGCCATACAGAAGCTTTTTAGTTTGATGTAGTCCCATGGGTTCATTTTCGCTTTTGTTTCCCTGGCTTGAGGAGATGCGTTCAGGAAAGTTGCTCATGCTTATATTCAGGAGATTTTTGCCTATGCTGTCTTCTGAGAGTTTTATGGTTTCATGACTTACATTCAAATCTTTGATCCATTTCGAATTTACTTTTGTGTATGGGGTTAAACAATAATCCAGTTTCATTCTCTTGCATGTAGCTGTCCAGTTTTGCCAACACCAGTTGTTGAAGAGGCTGTCATTTCCCCACTGTATGTCCATGGCTCCTTTATCATATATTAATTGACCATATATGGTTGGGTTTATATCAGGGCTCTCTAGTCTGTTCCATTGGTCTATGGGTCTGTTCTTGTGCCAGTACCAAATTGTCTTGATTACTGTGGCTTTGTAGTAGAGCTTGAAGTTGGGGAGTGTAATCCCCCCAGCTTTATTCTTCCTTCTCAGGATTGCTTTGGCTATTCGGGGTTTTTGTGGTTCCATATGAATTTTAGAATGATTAGCTCTAGTTCATTGAAGAATGATGTTGGTATTTTGATAGGATTCACATTAAATCTGTAGATTGCTTTAGGCAGGATAGCCATTTTGACAATATTAATTCTTCCTATCCATGAGCACGGGAATTGTTTCCATTTATTAGTATCTTCTTTAATTTCTCTCATGAGTGTCTTGTAGTTTTCAGGATATAGGTCTTTCACTTCCTTCGTTGGGTTTATTCCTAGGTATTTTATTCTTTTGGATGCAATTGTGAATGGAACTGTTTTCCTGATTTCTCTTTCTGCTAGTTCATTGTTCGTATTTTGGAATACCACAGATTTCTGCGTATTAATTTTGTATCCTGCAACTTTGCTGAATTCAGATATTGTATCTAGTAGTTTTGGAGTGGATTCTTTAGGGTTTTTTATGTACAATATCATGTCATCTGCAAACAGGGACAGTTTAACTTCTTCCTTGCCAATCTGGATGCCTTTTATTTCTTTGTGTTGTCTGACTGCTGTGGCTAGGACCTCCAGTACTATGTTGAATAGAAAAGGGGAGAGTGGGCATCCTTGTCTTGTTTCTGATCTTAAAGGAAAAGCTTTCACCTTCTCGCTGTTAAGTATAATGTTGGCTGTGGGTTTGTCATATATGGCCTTTATTATGTTGAGGTACTTGCCCTCTATACCCATTTTGTTGAGAGTTTTTATCATGAAAGGGTGTTGAATTTTGTCAAATGCTTTTTCAGCATCTATGGAGATGATCATGTGGTTTTTGTGCTTCTTTTTGTTGATGTGGTGGATGATGTTGATGGATTTTTGAATGTTGTACCATCCTTGCATCCCTAGAATAAATCCTACTTGATCATGATGGATGATCTTTTTATGTATGTTTGAATTTGGTTTGCTAATATTTTGTTGAGTATTTTTGCATCTATGTTCATCAGGGATATTGGTCTGTCATTTTCTTTTTTTGTGGTGTCTTTGCTTAACCCCGTAAGCAATGTCAGGGGCCGTAGGGGAGTGGTATTGGTGCCTGGGGGAGGAAAGAGCTGTTTCCTGCTTCCTGGCTGCTGTGCCTGTCTCCACTGCCAGAACCAGTGGGCCGAGCACACAGGTATAAGCCCCTATGCTTTGCATTTGTAGTTGCTGTAGACAGGGCTTCCCTCTGGCTGACCTAACGCCAGGGTAGGGTTTGCTGGTTTGCAAGCCAGGTAGGGCTGACAGGGAGAAAGGTGCAGTAGGCTGCTTATCATGGAGGGGGTCCTTGGAGCTGTGTAGCCAGCCAGGGAGCTGGAGCTCCTGAGAATCATGAAAGTTCCCAACCTGCTGGGCAAAGTGCACCCAGACAATTTTGTCTACCTGTCTTTTCTCCTGAGCAATAAGCTCTGTGCAATCCTTGCCCCTTTAGCAGCCAGCCCTCTTGCTGTTAGGAATTCTCTCAGGCTGCCCGCCTTTCTTTTGTCCCAGAGCAGCCACATATGGATCCCTACTTTCCACAAGTGGCTGGAATCTCAGTCTCTCCAGGTATTCTGCCTGTCTTAGCTTTCCAACTCCCTAATCATGTGAGCACCATGAAAACACCATGAAATGCAGGTTTGTGCTCTCAGATCAGATGTCCAGAGTTAGGTATTCAGCAGTCCCAAGCCTCCACTCCCTCCCTGCTCTGCTCTGTTTCTCTTCCTCCCCCTGGAGAGCTGGGGTGGGGGAAGGGCCTGGCTCCCGCCAGGCTATGGCTTTGGTACATTACCCTGTTCCATGAGGTTTATTCTTTTCTCCAGGTGTATGCAGTTTGGCACAGTCCTCTTTCCTGTTGCTCTTTCAGGATTAGTTGTATTAATTATATTTTTGTATTACATGCAGTTTTAGAAGGAAGCCTCTGTCTCACCTCTCACGCCACCATCTTTGGTAATTTTTTATTTTTTTAAAAACTATTCCACCTAATAGTTTTAGGTTCCATGTCAATCATTAACTTTACTTAGACAGCTTGAGTTCAAACCCCACCTCCACCACCTACAAACCGAGACCTTGGGTAAGATACTTCACCTTTCCTTGCTTCAATTTCCTCATCTGTTGTATGGGGATCACCACAGTGCCTGTCTCCAAGAGTTGTTATATGCATTAAATGAATTAATACATAAAAAGTCCTTAGAATAGTGCCGACTATGTAGGAAGCATTGTAAGTGTTTAATTGCCTCCACCAAGTCCTGTTGAGTGCCAGAGTTGTGACAGGCACTGTGCCAGGTTGTGGGGATGCAGCCATGGAGGGAAATGGGTAATCTCTGCCCTCCTGGAGCTTGTGTACCCTAGAAGACTTCCTCAGCACTCCTTCAAAGATTCAGAATTCAAATGCCACTGAAGTCTAGGAATTTGCAGTTTTCAAAAACACCCCAAGGCCTTTGATAGAAGTGGTCACTGAACCAAACTGAGAAACACTGAAAACGTATCCACTCCTACATATGCAAGATTTAAATTTATGCTTCAGTTTGATGATCACAAATAGTTGCATATCCTGAACCTATGAGCAGAGCCAAAACTTGGAACACCAAGGGACTCAAGGTCAGAGTCAGCTACATGGTGGGGAATATCAGTTCATTTGTATGAAAGGTTTGAGCACATGTATGTATGTGGTTGGATGAGAGGCAGGGAAAGCAGGGAAGTCTTTCCATGTATTAATGACTCCCGTATTGCTCTCTAGGAAGTGAAGCAAAGACCACAAAAGTGATGACATTTCCTAATGGTCTGGCCACTGTGCTCTTCCTTATCTTCCCCCAAAGAGAAATTTGACAACAATCACTTTGAGTTTGTTTCTGGCACTTTCAACTTTTCCCTCACAAAGTAATTGGCTGAAAATAGAAATAGATTCATGCAAGTTTTAGATACATTCAGGATGGTACATCCATAGTAAGGTGTTAATTTCCAGGGATGCTCAGGACAGTCTCCCCACCTTTACTTTGAGGTGATATTGGAGTAGGCCTGCTTACAGCTGCCCCTGTTCTTGCAAATCTTCTTTCTCTTGGGGGGCCACAGTGAACCCAGTGAAAATCCCACGCTTCACAGCACCTGTAGCAGACAGAGTTATAGCCTGTGAGGTGTGAGCAGAAGTCTAGTGGGTGGGGCTTAAAGGAGGACAGACCTAGTAGGGCTAACCAGTGAGCCCTTTGTTCTTCCCAGATCTTCCTGGATACCTTGGCCTTGATATCTTCAAGCCATTGAGCCAAAGTTATTAACCATTTACCTCTGGATATTACGAAAGGTAAGGAAAACAAAACCAGGGTTTGGGGGGTGGGAATTGTTATTTGTAGCTGAACATATTTACTGATGCAGGTATCAGGAAATAAACAATTTTGTTTTCCCATAAACATCTTTGCTGCCATGACTAGTGATACATACAGAACTATTTCCCTAGAAATGTGCTGAACCAATAAGAATTGGACTCTGCATGTCAGAGAAAAAAACACAGTAGTCTTTGTTTCCTTCATGCCTATAAGATAACTTATTAATCTCCCATTATTTTGATTATTATTTAAATTTTATTTAACAGAAATAATACTGCTAATAAAAACCACACAAGTTTCTTACATAAATTTAGGCACAAGAAAATCTTCAAATGGCCTACAGCTTTAGAAAATACATAGCACCTATCCTTATAAAAGCATAGGATAGGAATTATTTTGTTGTTAATTTAGGGCTCAAAATGGACAGCTGCCCTTGAATATTTCAGCTGCCTTTGAATATCTCTTGCCAAATTAACTTTCAGAAAGTTTCTAGGCCAAAGGCTGTGTAGTTAATGTGGGAATAACCAGAGACCACTATTTATCCCATCAAATGACTGGATTGTGTCAATCTGAAGGTCAGCTAAGGCTAATGAATCCCACCTGTGTCCTTAAAAACCTTAGGTGGGGGTCACTCATTAATGTAAACGTATCCAGTACAGATCAATTTTTTTTTTCCTGGGCAGTTGAGCTGATGTTCACAAACAACTTCAAGGTACTTCTGAAAACAATCTCATACAGTTTAAAGAAGCATTAAATTCATCTCCCCAGACACCAAACAGGATTTGATTCCAGGTCTAATTCTAAAATGGAGGAAAATAATTTTAACCTTATATGTAGGTGTTTATGGAGCATCGCAGTAATGGAGATGAATAAACTCTAAACTAAATTTTTCCTATGTAGAAAATTCAAACACTGGTTCCTTCTATAAACTACATCTTCAAAGGCTCAACACTATTTTTCCTCTCCTAATTTGCTATTCTGAAACAATAAATCTCTTACATGGAAATAATGCAAATATAGCTGTCTGGCATATGTAGGCCATGTGTTCTAACAAATCCATAAAAATGTTCATTCACATGTCAATGAAAGGCACAACAATTTTCCAAGAACATTAATCATTAATTCTGGAAACACAGGATTAATTCATGACTTAGCTCAATACTGGAATAGAGCTTAGTAAATATCTGTCAAAGAAAGATTCATTCATTCAACAAATATTTAGCGAGCCCCTACTATGCCAGAATTTAAGAATCATGCCTTCCCTGGCTAAAGTAGCATCTATATGTAACAATATAAATGGTACTCATATGACATTTGAAAAATATGTTACAGCTTAAGGTTTTCTAAAAGAAAATACTCAAGAAAAATTATTTTAGGGATCAAAAAGGATATTTTATAATAAAAGAGAACCATCCAATCTTTTCTCACCTACAAACTTCCCTGAGATTTTACTTAAGGCCTGTTAAATTAAAAATAACATGGACCTACTGAAATGAGCTAAAGCAAATTCATGCATCTTAGGACTGGTAGCATAGATGGGCCTCCCAAAGAATTAGAGCAGAAACTGTAAGGTGGTCAGAACCAAAGTCAGTTTCTCCAACTCTCTGGGGCATGTGGTCTCTTGTTTACCCTTTCTGCAGGCCAGCCTTCTCTGCTTCTACCTGAGGCCCAGCTTCACACCATAGTCAGGCTAAGATGCTCAGCTGAATCTGGCCAGCATCTTAGAATCCCAGTTCCAGGTTCTGGGAAAAGAAGACTGGTTGGTTCAGCCTGGGCTGGGTGTCCCCCACTGGTCGAACCAGCTTGGACAGTGAAGGCAATTTGACTCAGTAAAGGCGTGGCATAAGTGTCCCTCACTATGGATGGTGCAGGAGTGTCTCAGAGATGGCAAGCATAATCATCACATTTTTTTCTTCACTTGAACTGAACAGAGAACTTCTTCAGTTGTGGGCTTTAGTATAAATTCTCAACCTCACTCAGCTTTGCAGAAAGTCTACCAGAACAAACATATTTATCTCATTTAGCTGGAAGCAAAGTTGCAATTCATTCTTCCTTTATCCTCCAAGGCAGACTAGCTTCACTGAGCATGAGAGAAGCATCCGACTTTTCCTTTTTAAGGACATATTAAGAGGTACACATTCCCGCACAGCCTTAGCTTCCTTCAAGTTTTTTCCATGTACTTTCTACCTGGGAATTTGTGGATTTCTATAGTTTTTCAGCCTGATTTCTCTCCCAAAACTCATCATGCCACTTAGTTATGGATACATTTGACCCAAATTACAATGATTGCACTGGCTTGGAAATCTGTCATTGCTACCATAACACGATATAATCCTCAGAAATATTCTCTCAATTCAAATTAAAACCAAGAAAGTCTAAATTGTTCCATTTTCCTATATGCAGATCAACAGTTTACATCTATTTCAAATTACCTAATATCATTTTCTGGAACCAACTTTTTGACTTGTCTCAAACCCTTTCCAGTGGTTGCTTCAAGGGAACTTATTCCAGTAATATGGTGGCACAGTCACATTTTAAGCCTTCATTTTCCTATTTAGGAAATCATGTCAAAACTTTTCCCTTGTTGCTCCAATTCTTACAAACTAATCTCAGTGGAAAATTTATAAAGGTGATGAATTTTTAAAAGATATGTGGAAATACAGTTGAGTAAATACAGCTTCCCTCCCAGACATGAGGAACTGAGCTAACTCTTCATTTCACATCAGACAATGTTTATCAGATGAGAGCTATCGGTACCACTCTAATGATGTGACCCTACCTAGGGTCTCAGATGCTCTCAGCAGAGATAATAACCGTCTCAGAATAAAATCAATTTGAATTTGCAAGTGTTCATTAAATATGCTATTTATCTAACTCTTCTGAAGTTTTTTTCAAAACACATCTACATAGATGATCTTACTTTATCCTTACAACAATTCTGTTAATGGAGCAATAATAATAACAAAGGGAAAAATTTATCCAACCTAGTTTAAAGATGAATCAACCAAACCCTGAAATAACTAGCTCTTGACTTGGTCACAACCTCCCAAAGGAGCTTTGCCCTGATCTATAGAATAAAAGGGTTGGACCAACGGTTCCCAAAAGCCCCGCTCAGCACTATTTAATTTTGAGTTAGTGTTTTCTCAACAGATTGCACAGTTTAAAAAGGGCCAGGGTTGAGACTTAGAATTCAGACTCTGATCCAGTTTCTCTGATGAGGAGTAATTTCATGAGCTCAAACAAAATTAGTGTGTTAAAACTGAAAGGTTTTGAAGTTGCTGAATTAGATGTCCATTTCTAAGGTTATGACAATTCCCAGAGTGAATTATAGGAGATAGCGTAAATAACCCCAATAGTAAAGCTCCACTTTCACTGGCAGAATCTTAGCAACAAGTGGAATATTTGAAGCAGAACCACAACAAAAAAAGTTTATCTTTCAAGCCGTAAAATCGTCATGTTGAAAAATTCCATTTTCCAGCCAAATAGCCCAAATGTAGTTGCAAATGCAGGTGGATCTGGAGCAATTTTTCAGAATGGACAGATTTTTTTACAAGTAACATTTTTTACACAAGTTTTATACAAGATCCTCTTCGTATCATGGCTTGTTGCCTCGGCCAGACTCAGCTAACAGGTTGGAGGCAAAACACTCTAAGCAGGACTTACTGAAAGTCCACCTCAGGGTGAGTTTCAGCGGCAGTGGGTGCTTACCTCACAGGGGTAAAGGGGCCCAGGCCCCCAGGAGCATTGAACCTCTTGGTTCAGGAAGCCTGTCACCAGATAACTTACTCTCCTAAGCCAGCTGTGAACTTGGTATTGCTTGCCAGAATCTTTAACCACCATTAAATAAAAACCCTAGACCAAGCTACACAGCTCTACATCAGCCAACATTTACAGTTGGGAGGGTCTGTCCTTGTGTCTTTTTATTACAGGCTTACAATGGAAATGACTATAAATTTTTTCTGCCCAGAGGGTCTCTTTTAAAAGAATGGCTTTATTGAGATATAATTTGCACATCATAAAAGTCACTCATTTAAAGTGTACAATGATTTGTAGCATGCTCAGAGTTGTGAAAGCATCACCATCATCTCATGTTAGAACAGTTTCTTCATGCTCCAAAGAAACCTCATACCCGTTAACAACCACTCCCCAGACCGTCCAATCCCGGTGCTAAGCAACCACTAGTCCGCTCTGTGGACCTCGGCCTCTGTAGAGCTGCCAGTTTAATATACAGTCTTAAGTGATGGGCTTCTTCACATAGCTTAGTGTTTTTAATGTTCATCCATATTGTAGCATGTATCAGTATTGTTTTTCTTCTTTGCTGATGAATAATATTCATGGTATGAGTGTATTTTGTTTATCCATCACTTAATGGGCATTTGAGTTGTTTCCCCTTTGGGGCTATTATAAATAATGCTGTATGAACATTCCCATACAAGGCTTTGTGTGACATACCTTTTCATTTTCTCTTGGGTAGCTAACTAGGAATGGAATTGCTGCATTATAGGATAACTTTATGATGAACATTTTTGAGGACCTAACAAACTGTTTTCCATAGCACCTTCAGCATTTATATTCCCACTGGTAATGTATGAGGGGGTTCTGATTTCTCACCATCCTTGCCAATACCTGTCATTGTCTGTGTTATCCATGGTGTCTTAATACAAATGGCATGTCTCTCCCAGTTGGCTCTTCACTGTAGTTCTGGCGACTCTGGAAGATGACTATCTCTTTAATGGTGTCTTTTGGGGACTCTCCAAGTACCTGTTTCATGCACCACAGTCAGACCACCCAGACATACCTACAGAAAAGATTCTCTGTCATTTTTATGGGATGTGATGACAACATTTAATTTCATTGATACAGTTAGACTTTCCTGGTCTCCTTCCCTTCTCTCTATAGAGTCCCATGACTCAGAGATCCAAACACAGAGAAGAAAGCCTATCATGCAATCAAAAGAAGAGTTTCAGACTTCTCCAAAGTTGCAGTTGACTCAGAAGTTCACAGTACAATCACTACTTTGATATTCAGTACTACTACCTGGTATTTACTCTTTAAAACAAGAATGTAATCCAAAGACTAGATAGTACAGTTTCTCAAAATGATGTGTGTGAGTCACCTGCATCAGAATCATCCAGGAGAAGAAACGGTTTGATAATTATCAGATGCCCTGCCCAAGTTCAAAGCTATCATATTGGAATCTCTAGAAATTGGATAAAGGAATATGTGCTGATAACAAGAGAAGAGGTGAGCCTGGTGCACCCTAATATTTGAGAATCGCTGCTATCAAGCCTAGAGTATGTGTCCGAGCCTGGCCATCCTCTGGAGAAGAGTGGGAGAGCTCAGGCCATATGCCCCAGAGATTGTTTGCATATGTACCCCACTGGGTCAGTAGGGAGGCCGAATGGGGAAATTCAGCCTAGCAAAGCAGGAACAATAATTCTATAGAGCATAGGCGGCATCTGTCTTACTAAGGAGAATCTTAGAGGCAGGGCCTCTAACTTAGTTGAGGTGGGTCAGGGTGTACACACCATAGCTAATCTAAGGTTTGGGACTATTTGTGCCCATTACATCAAGCTGAGCCCCTTCAAGAGGACTTCAGTTGTGGCTCTCTCAATGAGTGGAAATGAAAGATCCACCAGGTTAGACCTGGCACGTGGATGGAGAGGCCACGAGAATATCTTAGATGCTGGGTTGGAAAGAATGGTTAGGGTGGTTCTGCCTTCTCAGCTCATCAGGTAGAGAAGCATGGACAACCTCTTTTTATACACCACAGGATTTGTGTGCCTTTCAGGGATTTACCTCCCACTCTTCAACAGAGAGGGGACTTCAAGAGTAGCAGTGCTAGCAGTGGCCAGAAAAGACCCAGGGGGCTGCAGCCACTCCACCTTTAGGTTGCTACTCCTGGTACAGTGAACTCTGAGAAGGGCTCTGGAGGGCTAGCTGAGTAGCTGTTACCAGGATTAACAAGGTTTGCAAAGCCTGCAGCCACCAATGGCAGCAGCAGCAATGAGAAGAAAATGGCTATTCCTCACCCTGGAGCATATACCACCTTTCTCTGAACCCCACACAAGTGATCAAAATCCCATCTCAACAGTGGCAGCTGAGGGTGGAGTCTGAGTCTAGAGGCTGGTCCAGGGCAAGAGGAGCCAGTGAGCTGAACCTGAGCTAAAACCCCACAGGGTGACCTTGATGAAGCTCAGAGGTCAAGTCTTCAAAGGGCTGATGTGGGATCCTAAATGGAAGAGTCAGAAGGCAGATGAAGTCTGAACTGACACAAATAAAGCCAATCCTGGGTGACAACTGTGAGTGCTACCAAGGTGTGGGTACCTTCCTGCATTGGCAGGGGAGGGCGCAGAGCCATGGAAAAGCACAGTCAGGCTGGGAGCTGACACTCCCTATGCTTCCTGGGGCTGGTCCCTGGCAAAGGCTTACTTGAGAGGAGAGACACCAAGGCTGAGCTTCTCCTGGGCCTGGCATAGTCCACTCAAGGGTAAGTCTGAGCCTTTCTGGTTCTCTCTGGAAGAAGCTGGGAAAAGACACTGAAGGGGCAGGGAAAGAGATCTTGAACTCCTGATAGCTGGGGTTGTCAGTCATAGAAGCCCAGGGCTGTACTACTGACTGTTCACCTTTTGAACTCCCCACTAGGGACATAGGTGTTTTTTTCTCCCCTAAATAAAATAAACCTAGTTTATTACTTGGAAAATTCCCCAACTTGCAGTCTATGCTGCATGTACACACACACTCAGACACCCTCCTATTAGCACACACACTGGCCATCAGACACCACAGACCACACAGATTATGAACACTGCTCTAGAGAATCTAGAAAAGAGTCAATGCCAATCTGTCTGAATCCACCCTGAGAAGATTCTTTGTCAGCCAGGAGACAAAGGGAGACAAAGGGGAGAAGGCAGCTTTGTCCTCAGCGAGGCTGATGAGGGCTGGATGTAAGTCCAGGGAAAGGAAATCCGGGACAAAATACCTCTAAAAACCAAAATCAGTCAAAGGGAGAAATAAAGTTTAAAACCCGTTTATTGCTTACAAACGGCAGTCCAGGGTTGTCTCTCTCCTCTGCTCCGGAAGAAGCAAGCCAGCAGTCAAGCCAGCCCTTCCCCTTAAACTCTCAGGTTCAGACATGCCCTCGGTTGCCCAGGTAATTACCCATTGACATGGAGATGAACATCTCTCCACCCCTGAGGATATGCAAATACACTAAACCAGGTGAGATACTCTGAGTGGAAATGGTTACAATTTTTCCCACACTGGGACACTAAGAGAATGAGCTAGAAACCTTGAGAGATCAGGTTCCCTTACCAAACTTGAAGTATTTCCTGGTTCTGAGCCAGCCCGAAAATGCCAGAAGTGCCCCGGAGCTCCTGGCATTTTGGTATTTCCAGCAATTAGTAGTGTTGGACAATCCTTGAGGGTTAAAGAACCCAGGTGGTGATTTCACAAAGGGAAAGCAAACAAATCCCCAAGAGGGGGTGAAAAGGGGAACCCGATTTCCAGTATGATTTTAGGAGAAAGGCAATTCTGCATTTCACGCACTGTGGCTGGCTCTCTGGCACTCTGGGAGTCGTACTGGAGGGCCGCTGCCCCTGAGATCAGGTCGTGGACCCAGTTTTTATCCTCTGTCAATTGTACTGTTTCAAGTTTTCAGACAGACTTGAAATCATTATTTGGGAATCTTAATGTGAACAGAGGCTTTCAAAGTGGCCTCTTGGGTGCTGCTGAGAAGGCTAAGCCGAGACCGACTTAAGCGGTGACTGAGTGCTGGTAACCGGGGAGGGTGGATTTATGAAGTGAGCAGCTCATCAAAAACACAAGACACTCAGAATTCATCGAAGCAGGTGCGAAATGACCAGGTTTCAACAGCTGAGGTAGGATGATACTTTGTAATAAGAGAAGCCCAGTCTGGGATGGGGTTGAGTGAGACCAAGACTAATCAGGGCATGCTGTGACAGAGGCTGGGGCTCCGGAGCTGGTGAGCCCACGCGGAGATGACAAGCCGGCAGGCTCAGCCCGGAATGCAGGGCAGCCGGGTGGGAGGTCACCGCAGATCCCGCGGCCTCCCAGGCTAAGACAGACTCAGCCCAGCGGCAAAAGGCAACAAGTGCAATATGGTGCATGCTGCAGGCTTGCGTTTTGTTCAATAAAAATATTTTAAATGCAGTTTTAAATATTTTGCAAACCAAAAATATTAGCATGCATGGGGGAGACTTTGCTAATGACTCTCTGCCTCTTTCTTGCAAAAGACTGAGTCACTAAGGAGCCTATTGTTTGTCTTCCGTTTTAAGTGTTCAGTTTTCTTAAAGGTAATTCAAAATGAAGTGTAAACTTTTCGTTTTGTCTTTTGAAGAGCTCACCCAGCCAGCAAAGCAGCTGAATTTTACTGATGGCACTTTTGGGAGTGGAGTAAAACTACTTTTTAAAAACGTAAAAAAGAATATTGCCGTAGGGCACAACCCCAAAAGGTGCAGGGTCTAGAAAGTGGAGAGTGGGACAGCCTTTCCGAGGGTCTGGCAACACTGGTCACTCTGAAATCTTTGACAGAAGGGACACAATGTGCCACCACAGCCTCCATGAGGGCGTGTGTGGTTATTTCATGTCCTAAAAATAACGTTCGTTGTGGAAATTCTCTTTATTAAAAAAAATACCCATTTATTTCAAAAAATGCAAAAAAAAAAAAAAAGCCTGAAGAAAACAAAATCACCAGTAATCTAATCACCCAGATTCAACCACTGGTCATGTACTGTTTCCAAATTCTTGCTGTGTATGTTTTTTGCATATGTGTGTATAATCTTACAAAGCTAGGATCATACTCTACTACTGTTTTATAACTTTTTTTGACTTCTTACTTTGCTATCCCCTCTTGTCATTGACTATTCCTTAATCACCTCATTTTTAGGGGTTATACAGAGCTTTATATATATAACATATACTATATATTATATATATGAGAGATTATACATTTATAGCATGATATATTTAACAAATACTATGTATATATGTAATTTATATTTATTTTCCAACATATACACATATATGTGTATATAGACACCAAAATACATTTAAGTTGGCTTATATGAATTTGGTCATTACTTACAAAAACACCACAATCTATTATCTGGCCACACTGGTCAGACTGCAAATAAAATTCCCTCCTCTGTTTGCTTACTTCGCAGTGTTTAAAAATGGGGAGCCAGGTATATTTTTTCAATCACAAATTAAAAAGAATTTCATCTCCAGCCTCTGAAACAATTTTCTCTCTGCACAATTAGCAGAAAAATCAAATAATTTTAGTTGACTGAGTATAATTCTGTTGGGTCTAATAGGTAAGTGGCATTTCTTAATACTCCCAAGTGATGATTCATTGGAACTGACAAATGTTCACTGAGGAGATAACCAGCCATACTCCTGCTCATCAAACTGGAGCATTTCCTCATTCAGTCACGCAGGCGGGGGTGGAAAAGAGCCTCCAGATTAAAAAGACTACTACTAATAATACACCAAAATGTTTCTAAGCATAAAGGGACGTTTCATAAGTGACTTGTCATTTCAATATTCTTTCAACAGTTCGGTCAACTTCTCGTAAAATGAATAGTAAACACTTTCCGAAAGGGGGTGTGTGCTGGCATTTTTGGGCGATTTGCTTTGTGTTATTGAAATAGGCTACCCTGGAAAACGCTCAGCTGTGAATGCCACTCTTCATACACATGAGTGGGCTGCTGACACACAGCTCTGCAGGCCTCTTTGAACTGAAGTTTTGCCACTTTTCTTCTGCCTTCTTCCCTCAGAGCACATGTCTGGGAATAAAAACTGGGGCGCGGAGGTCCCTGAATTTGTGGCAACAGAAGCTCCCCCGACCCCATCAGCAGCACTGGCTAACAGCCACGGGCAGCAGCCTTGCGCCAGGCCCTGGGCTAGCACCGCACTAGGCACTGTCCCCATCTGCTCCCGTTAACCCTTCAGCGGCACTCTCAAGTATTACTAGCCAGGTTTGTAAGGTAGAAAACTTGAGTTGGGCCAGTCGAGTGTCCAGCAGAAAGTCACACCACTGTTAAAAGTGGCAAAACTGAGATGGAAACCAAATCTTTCTCTGCAAGCAACACTGCTTTTCCGACCCACCCACCCCCACCTCCTTGGAGGGATGAGGACAGAGGCCCAGGAGGTCCATTCTCTGTAGTATCCCGAGGGCAGTTCTGGTGAATGGCGGTATATGGTAGCTTCCAGAATGATTTTTTTCAGTTTCCACACTTGACAGCATTCACTAGAGCCCAGGTCCTTGCTATGTGTGTTCCTTTAAAGCCTGTAACCTGGGCTAGACAATCCCAGAGGACCAAACCATTTCCCTGGTGATCTTAACAGCAATCTAAACTTTGGGACTTTGCCTAAGAATTGAAAAAAGGAAAAGCTGTGGGGTTTTGTGTGTGTGTATTGTATACAGTGTGCACACTGGGGATAAGCAATACAGGGCATGGCGGGGAGGAGGTGCGTGATAGAAAGGAGCAAAGGCGTCAGGACCTCCACCCAGTAACATGAGCGACCTGAAGCTGACCCCACACCCCAGGCCACAGATTCCATCAGACTTACTGCTATGGGTGCCCCTGCCATGCTTGCATCCAGTTCCATCTCACACCATCTGTTTCATGTATATGCATCTCTACAAAACTCCCACGATTTCCTGCAGGGTTGTGATGGCTGCTCTAAGAGTCTAAAATCCTTCCTGGGTGAGATTATTTTCTGGAATCAAACTCCAGCTTCAGTGGGGCTGAAAGAGGCTGCCAAGTCAGGTGGAATCAGAGTATAGCTCTCAGGGGGAACTGGCTACATCAGCCACTGCCCTCCCCATGCCAATACACACCCCCAAAGATACACACACTAGCTTTTCCTCCTTGCACCCAGATATCCTATACTCAGCTAGGAAACTATTTGGAGCTTATTGAGACAAGTTGATACACGGAACTGTTCATCTTACCCAGTGCTGCAGCAGTGCTGGTGAGGAGAAGGCCTGGAAGATACACTAATCTCCTGTCACGTTGTAGACTGGTGGAGAGCGGATATGCTCTCAGTTATTGTTGACTCTCACCCCAACTCCATCTAGCACTATCTAACCACAGGAGCCCCTAAATATATGTTCAGCAAAGAAGTTCTGTGATCTTGGGACTACATCATCTAGAGCTTGTTAGAAATGCAGAATTCCAACCCCCACCCCGGACTACAGAATCAGCACATGAACAAATCCCCAGTGATTCACATAATGCTTAAGTTTGAGAAGTTCTGCTCTAGATTCCAGAGGAGGGATTGTCCACCCTGGTTGAACATTAGAAATCACCTGGCAATATTCTTAACTGGACCAAGAGACAGGCCCCACCATTAGATTTCAAATTTGTCTGGGGTGTGACCCAGGCAGGGGTATGTCTCAAAAGCTCCTGGGTAAGGTTGTCAGATTTAGCAAATAAAAATACAAAATACCCAGTTAAATTTAAATTTGAGATAAGCAATAACTTTTTTTGTTTTTACTCTAAGTATATCCTATGCAATATTTGGGACTTACGTACATTAAGAAGTTATTCATGTTTGTCTGAAATTTAAATCTTATTGGGCATTAGAGGACACCAATGTAAATCTAAGACTGAGGACCTCTGGTGTGAAGAGTACCCATTGTTCTGCACATACTCGTCCTGGAATTCCCTGAATGCTCCTGATCCAAATATTCTCTCCCATGGTGGTCATGGATCATACTTTTGGAAGGAAGAGCTTTCTCATCATGACTGTGAACAACCGTTAGGCCTGTGGCAAGTCTAGTAATGCTAGTGGATGGAGAAATAGTTGCCAGGTGACCTATATATATAAGGATATATCCTGTGTTTAATGATTTTTCATCAAGACTCCTTAAATGTCCTGTGTTAAGCTATTTTTTGAATAAATTTCAAAAATTTGGCAGTTCAAAAACTTTTCAAATTTAATTGGGTGTCCTATATTTTTATTTGCAAAGTCTGGCAATTCTATGGAGAAACCACTCTGCTAAAATCCTGGGGAATTTATCCTGAGAAAGTTGTCCTCCCAGATTTCCATACTTGTCTCAACCTCTGTTAATGTTTCTTACTCCAGAGCTCTGAACTCCAGCAGGTCAAGTCTGCTGGAAAAATGTGACCACTCTACCAGCCAAGAATTTCAGTTCATTCTTCGCTGTTCCTGTTATTTAAGTTGAATTTAAGAGTTTGGCACCTTATCTCTCTCATATATCACACATGGGATAAACTAATATTGACAGACATTTGTTGCTCATAAAATGATCCCAAACTTCTTGGTATTTTCCTTCTTGCATTATTTTGAAAAGAATAAAATTAAGACAAGCAGTGGCTATAAAAACAGGGAACTGGGACCCACAGATAAGCCAGAACGGACATGAAATGACTATTCATGAACTGCTGGCTCCCATATGGATCCCAGGGTTATAGATGCTATGGAAGGGGTGGGGAAGTTGATGGATCTCAAGTGCGCTCAGCCAAGTAACACAAATATTGTGAGAAACGCTGGGGGAGAGTCCTGTTGGTGGGCGGTGGGGGACGGGTAGTGGGGGTGATGACTTTATGCTGGAGGGAGCATGCAGCACAGCTGAAGCACCAGCCAGCCTCTCGGGGAAAGCTTTTATTTGTGTTATGTTCTCTCCCTTACATTCCCTGGCATGATTCCTACCCCCATCCTCTGTGGGCCAGGAAACAGCGGATACAACATCTAAACTGGCAAGCTAAGTGTTCAGGATAGAGAATTATCTCACTAGGCATCAAAAAAGCCTGAAGAGATGAAAAGAATGGGAGAAGAGTTAAGAGATACGAAAGGTAAACTTAGACATGTCAACATCTTTCCAATAGGACTCTCAGAAGGAAAAAGAGTAACAGAGGGAAGGAAAGAGGGGGTCAAGCAGTCAGTAAACAAACATGTATATTCAGAAGCTTTTAGTAAACTGATTAAGAAGTGCTAATATATATCAATATAAGTGCTATAATAGCCAATAATATAAGCAATAACATCTATATATATAAACCTTCATTCCCAATAAACAAAACTCATGTTCTTTCAAGCTCACAAAATTGGACATGTTCTTGGCTACAAAAAAAAAGGAAATTCAAGACATTTCAAGGCATCAGTGTCATGCAGACTAACTTCTCTGACCTAGTGAAATAAAATTAAAAATCTATAAAATGACAGTTTTTAAAATTCCATATGTCTGGAAACCGATAAAAGCTACTACCAAACAAACAACAGTTGGGTGTAAGAACAAATCAGATAGAAAATTTATTAAAAACATAGAACTTGGATGCAAGGAAAGCATTACATTTCAACATTAGTGGAATGCAGCTAAAGCAGGGTGAGGGAAAGCTGTGTATATATGTAATAGAAAACACAAAGGATGGAAAATTAGCTAAGTATTCAGCTCAGGAAGGTAAAGATAATAGAGCATACATGAAGAAATAAGAAGGAAGAAAATAAGAAAGATAAGGGATGTAAACAGAGAGATAAAGAGAGAGAGGATAATGAATATGAAAAATTAAATAGGGGGAAGGGATGATAAATAATATAAAGAGAGAAAAGAGAATATTAATATAGATATGAGGGGTTCTGAAGTGCCCCACATGATGTTTGGCCCACATGTGTGGCCTCTCCATGCCTCCATCATTTTGTGATCAGTTCCCTACATAAAATTCTCCCTGTGGCAGATGACTTCAGAAGTCCTTAGGGAATGAGATCAGCTGATCGGCCAAAGTGCATCTTGGGTGAAAGAAAATGTTCTCCTCTGGTGAGCTGATCAGGTAGAGGTCCTGCAGGATCTCCCTGCCACACCCATCCCTCTTCACCTTTCTAGTTTTCTAACTTGGTCTTCCAGGACTCTTTCCCTGGCTTACTGCTCCGCCAACACTGACCTCCTTGCTGTTCCTTGAACACATTAGGCATGATCTTGCCTCAGGGCATTTGTACTTACCATTTCATCTCCCTAGAACACTTTTTACTTCTATGTCTGGTTTATTCATTTCCTTATCTCTTTTAGGTACCCTCCTCAAAAGTCATCCATATCAGTGAGGCCTTCGTTAATTATTGTATTAAAATGACAAATATCCTTCTCCACACATTCCCTTCCCTTGTTTTTTCTTCACAACACTTATATCCATACCAAAGTTTCTCAAACTCTAGAAGGTGTCAGAATCACCTGTTGGACCTCTACCTGATCAACTCACTAGATGACAACATTTTCTTTCACCCAGAACCCCCCACGTCTTCTACCCCTGCAGCTAGGCACTAGGCCAGTCTGTCCATGGGCCTCCTGAGGGCGGTTCTCATTTGCCATGCTACCTAGCTAAGCCCCTTGTCCCTTGCTTCTAAGGAATGCAGGGAATTTTCCACACAGTTGCTCATTCTTTCATTTGGAGAGATGTTAGTGCTTATATTATTGGGTGTTATACTACAGCACTTATATTTATATATATTAGCACTTCTTAATCAGGTTACTAAAATCTTTTGTACATGTGTTTGTTAGAAGTCTGCTTGACCCCCTCTTAGGACTTTCCCTCAGTTACTCTTTTTCCTTCTGAGATTCCTTTGGAAAGAATTTGACAATTCTAAGTTTATTTCTAAAATTACTTATAGAAGTATTAGAGTAGGCAGATAGTTAGACATGAGCCAAGAGTGGGTGGTGGACTATTGGGAGAAAGCACAGAAGGGCCACTAACTAAAAGCCTCCTGGACCCCTAAACATCTGGGTTTTACTGTCGACACATTCTGATCCTATGGTCGGCGCATTCTGTATTGCCACCCCTGGGTGGACAGATATGCACAGATAACAGAAAAATGGCAGAATTTGACCCATATGACCTTCGATTGGGAGCACTCAACCTTGATAGGCAACGAAATGAGCATGTGCAGAACTTCAAAAACCAAACAGCGCACGTGGGCCCCACCCAGGTACAGTCAGGGAACAGGCTTGTTGGCAGCTAGCTTGTGGTCTCACCTCAGGGTGCGGCTTGGCTGAAGTCAGAGGAGGGAGAACCCATAACCCAGGAAGTAGTAACAACATAAAAACCCAACCCTTCTAAGCCAGTGGTGCATTTGAATTATCTGGGGTAGCCCACTTGGACCCCTTCAAGTACACTTTCGCTTTAACCTAATAAACTCCTTGCTGCTCCTACTCTCTATCTAGTCTTTTGACTGAATTCTTTCCTTCAGGAAGACAAGGAGCAAGAGACACAATGCACTCAACAGGTAACAGAGCTAGTTGCAAGCTGACCCAGAAGGCAGAATATTCTTCATATTTCCCTAATGGGGACACCACCCCTTTCTTAACATCTCCACTACACTCTTGTTGGGGGCAATTCACATTTCCATGGCTCTCTCGGGGCCAGCCAGGTGGGAAACAGCAGCAGCAAGATGCAGTCCTTTCCACCTTACAGAATCGTTAAACTTGAGTTTCTTTGCTGAGAAGTAGCAAACCTCATGGTTAAGAGCACAGATCTGGGGGAGAGAAAGGCACCCAGAAGCCAACTCTGGCTCTGCCAGTTACAAGCTTGGACAAGCCAGTTAACTAAGCCTCATTCTTCTTGTCTTTAAAAGTATTCAATCGTAGTGACCTCACTGGGTCTTTTCATGAGCCTAAATTAGATAACCTGCAAAGAGCCTAGTAGTTTGCCTCACACATATCTCATACTCAGTAGTAATACTTTTGTCATTGTTGAATTTATTATTTTTAATGGCATACCTCAAATCAGATCCCTGTACTCCAATGATGGGAGGGTCCTGCTTTCTTTGTACGCAATTCCTGGGCTTATATACAGCCTTAGACGCCTTCTGTGGCAGCCTTTTCTGTTCTGCATTCTATTACTGGTGGGGATTGGGATGGGAAGGGCAGAGGGAACCAGGAGGATCCCTGCACACTGCATTTCCCCAAGGTCCTAGAACAGGTGACATCTGTTGGGTTCAGCTACTGGTGGGTGATGCCTGGGTAGAGAAGCCAGGGTGTCTCTCCCCTTCCTGTTCAGCCTTGGGCAACATTTCTTGCAAAGGCTGCATCTCCCTGGGGCTCTACCTCTTGCCTGATGATTCCTAGCTTCCATGGGGATACTGATTTATAGGTTTTGGTAACACTGCTTCTTCCCTTTTCCCTTTAGGATGTGGCAGTTTCCTTCTCTTTCCCATCTTTGGGTTGCTTCTATTCTTTGTTTAGTTTCCACATTTCTCCACCTCTTTTTAATTTTGTTCCCTGAATTCATTTCTCTTGGTGGTAATATCTGAAGTGGTTTCTATATTCCTGGATGGAACCTCACACATACTCATATCCTCTCATTAATCATCTGGTCCCTTATTTGAGCTTGTTCTGAATCCTCCAATCCTTCTTGAGGGTGGGGAGGGGTAACAACCTAGCTCCTGTGGGAAGACCTCAGAACATTTATTTCAGGCTTTCTCTTAGTCCTACCCCAGCAAAAAATTATGGGTTTTGCCCTGTCCCAACTGTCACCTAAACTAGAGCCAATCTTGGAACAAGGAGGGAGACTCAGGCTGACAGGGATATTTATACTCAGTAGAGGAAAGTTTCTAGGAGGTAGAGAAAATATGACTTTTCAAAATGGAGAAGGCTTTCTTTGCATTTCAAATTCTGTAGGTTTCTGATTTCAACTTACTACAAAGTTACAATAATCAAAACAGCATGGTATTGGCATAAGGATGGCATAAAGATGGCATATAGATCAATGAAATAGTATAAACAGCCCAGAAATAAGCCTTCACATTTATGGTCAAGTGGTTTTCAATGAGGGTTTCAAGACTATTAAATAGGGGAAAGACACAAAGTGTGCTTGGAACACTGGATATCTGCATGCAAAAGTATGAAGTTGGACTCTTACTTCACATCATCTGTGAAAATTAACTCAAAGTGAGTCCAAGACCTGAATTTAAGAGCTAAAACATAAAACTCTTAGGGGAAACCTTGGAAAATCTTTATAACTTTGGATTTCACAATGGTTTCTTAAAAACAACATCAGAGCACAAGCAACAAAATAAAAAAACAGATAAGTCAAATTTCATTAAAGTTAAAAACTTTTGTACATCAAAAGATACTGCTAAAAGAGTGAACAGACATCCCATAAAATGGAAGATAGTATTTACAAGTCATATATCTGATACGGGATTAATATCCAGAATATATAAAGAACTCCTACAATGAAACAAAAAGACAACTCAATTTAAAAATAAACAAAGGATTTAAATAGACATTTTCCCAAAGAAGATATTAAATGGCCTATAAGCACATATTCAACATCATAAGTCAGTAGGAAAATGCAAATCAAAACCACAATGAGATACCACTTCACATCTACTAGGATGACTATAATCAAAAACGCAGAAAATAAGTGTATATGAGCTTCCCAGCCATCCATCCCTCCAACCCTGCAGCCAGTCTCATCAGGTTGGTTCCCAGCTCTTCTTTCCTGGTTCACTTCCTTTCGTGAGTTATCTTTAGAATTGAGGATCCTCGGACACAGAAGAGAGGGGACAGGCTTTGGGAAAGTTGTGATGAGCATGAATAAGGAATCAGGGGAGTCAACAGAATAGAAACATGTTGTTTTGGGGATAGAGAGGGTGCTGTAGAGAGGGACAGAGAACTCTTTGGGGTAAGGGCATGATGTCTAAGAGGTTAGTGGGAACCTTTTAAGAAAATATGTAATAAAGATGAATGCTATTCTTCCAGGAGAGCCAGAGCAGGATTGCTGTTTCTTTGAATGCATGCTGTGCAAGGACAGAGCGACAAAGAATGTCTGATTTTGTGTAAGACATATGGTCATTTGTCCCCAGAAGGAGGCAGCCCAGTGCCACCCCCATCCATAATGTTTTCAACAAAGGACCAGGGGTTTCATTTCTATAAGCGTTAGAAGCAAGTCTGCACTGCCAACAACAACAAAAATGTTCCTCCAGGAAGATTTGTGAAGCAAAACTCACTAGTCAGACACCATTTTGCTCTCAGAGGCACACTTTTGAATGTTAACATTCCAAGAATTTTAATAGTGGCTTTCCAAACCTGCTGCAAACTCAGGTTTCTTCACCGACAGATCTTCCCATCCACAAACACACATTCATTCTTATTTCAGCCTTTGGCATGCCCTTCCCCCATATCTGTACTGTTCTCCCACCTGGAATGTCTTCTCTGCTCATCTAAATATCACCCAACCCCAAACCTTCCTCTTCCTTGACACTCTCCAGACTCCAGATTGCAGTGATGTCTCCTCACCCTGATCTCCCCTGGTTATTATTTTCTCTTCCTCATATTTCATCCCTTAATAATGTTCTGATTTCTACCATTCTCCCATTGGTACCAGTACCCACAACACATATTTGTAGGGTTTTTGAATGGGACACTAGCCTAGCACCGTGCCTGGGACATGAGAGCTACTTAGTAAACTCATTTCTTTGCTTTGTATTGGTCCACATGATAGTCCCTCTTCTTAATTACTACTCCTCACCACCACACACATATTTTTTCTCTTCTGGTTCCCCATTTTCAATTGTGTAATATGAAGTCATGTCACATACTGAAGGTTACTTTGTAAAGCGATTTGCCAATGGCAGGTGTTATTACCTACGCCCGGTCAGTCCCTGGAGGCACCTCCCTGGCAGCCAGTCCTTCAACTTCCTCGTCAGCACAGCCCCGGTTTTTTCCAGGTAGCAATTGTCCAGGAGATGAATATAACTGGTCTAAACCAATTATAACAGGCCTATTCTACTTTACCTGTGAAGCCAGTGGCAGTCAGGTGACCCAGTTCTGGGTCAGGTGACCTAGCGAGCCATAAGAGGAAGTTAGCTGGCAGTTTCTAGGAAAGATTTTTTTTCCTGATAGAAAGTAGCCAGTCACAGAAGGAAAGATTTTTTGGCCTCTTCTCACCCTTTCTGTTAGAAAGCTTTTATGTGAAGAAGGTGATTTTGGAGGCCCTGCTGCCATCTTGCAGTCGAAAGAAATGCAGTTCACACACAGAGGATGGTGGACAGCCATCTAGAGTGTGGGAACTTATGTTGAAGCCTTCTCTTTTTGAAATTTTGATGTGAGAAAAACACATATCTGAATTAATTCTAAACGTTCATGGTGTTGCCCCTCCCCACTCCCCCCCAGAACTTAAGGGCAGCCCAGGTGCTCCAGGAGAAGGAAGGCAAGTCCCACGTGCAGCTCTCTTCTCTCCCTCTGCTCCCTGCCCTCATCCACCCTGTAAAGCTGCAAGACAGAACATTGGGAGGGGACAGACATGAACCCAAACAGAGTCTGTCTCTATGATGGTCCTGATGAGGTCAGCTATTTTACAAGCTCATCGTGATTTAAGAACTAATGAAATCACTGAGAATGTTTTGAGACTCAGGACTCAAGAAACTTGAGTCTATTTTTCGATTCACCAGACCCACTGCACAAAGGACATCTGTGATAAGCACCAAGAATTAGTTCCATCTGGCTGCATAAACTTACAGAATGGTGAGGGTAGAGGAGAAAGTGGAACAGCATCTAAAAGGAGGTTCTGGTTTTGTTTTCATTTGATCCTTAACGCCTTCTTCTATACACATAACAAAGTAATCATTAAGGGTGAGTTTCTTTTTCTTTTCTTTTCTTTTTTTTTTTTTTTACAGATTTCTTCTCCTGATTAAGACAATAATCTCAAATTTTGAGGAGTCAAGAACTACTTAGCCTCAAACAAGTTTTCTTTAGAAACATAAAACTAAGGGCCTCCTGACTTGGCACATCAAGAGTTATTTAACGATAATTAAAAACCCCATAATTTTGATATCTTCATTGACTTACCCATAAACAGCCCAGGCTGTGCACTCTGATAGCTAATGTTTGATAGGTTTATTCCTCTGCCGACATGAGGGAAGTATTTTTCTTTTCCAAGCACTAATCAACTGACAGCTAGCAAAAGACAGTGTCCCCAACTCCCACATAAGCCAAAGGGATTTTTTAATACTTTACAAATCAAAAGCATTTAAATCATGTTTAATAAAGGGAAAATTTAAGACTTTTACATGGAGCTTTTTTTTTTAACGTTCTTTTGGAAGAAGATTCAAATCTTTGGTGCACATGAAGTCTAAACTGAAACCATTTGCATTATTTGAGGAAACAAATGCTTTCACTTAACTATATGCCTGTTTCAGAACCTAGTGAGGAGTTTTGGTGTGAGGAAATAGAGAGGGTGCTTTTGAATAATTTACATAGCCAAGATCCCAGTCAACAAATAAGTGACAGAAAAGAAAATCCAGTTCACAGAGGGGCAAATACAAATATCTGGCCCAAGGATGTGTTCAGAACCCTTGCAAGGTAAAAACAGAAAAGTAAATTAAAATGACAAGATAAGATTCAGTTTTTCACCTACCAAATTTGGGAGCAATTAAATATCACATATTTATTGAATTAAATATATTTATAAAATAATCAGTGCCAGATACAGGATTGTGATACAAGCCCAGACCTGGTGAGGGTACACATTGGTACATTTCTGGCAAGAAATTTGGCTGTGTCTATTAAGAGCTTTTAACATATCCATGGCTTTTTGACCCAGGAATTTCATTTCTAGGACTCTTCACGTAGAAGATACAGGTGTAGGTGGCTGCTGTGCTCACAATGCTTCCCCTCGTGGCCCTCTACGTGTGTCCCTTACCTGCCGATCAATCCAGGGTCTGGCTTCTGCCAGTCAGGCTCTATTCGTGAGGCACCCCCAGGTCCTGCCTTCCTGACTCTAGGTCATCTACCATGTTCTTCAATTTATGGAGGTCCTCCTAGCCACCTTCCAATGATCCCATTTTTGCATAACTATCCAGAGTTGGGAATATACTTTTAAAATGTTCATACTTCTTGGCCTACTGTTTGCACAGTTAAGAATCTGGCCTATGAAATAAATCTGAAATTTGGACACAAAGAACACCAGGATCATTTCTAATATAAAAAAAAAGAAAAATCTAAGTGCTCAAAAGTTGGGAAATGATTAGTAAATAATATTTCAGCCACACAAATTAAAAATTATGAAGCCATTTAAAAATATGCTTCCAAAGACATTTTAATGACATGGAGAAATGCTTATAATGTCAGATGAAAAATAAGATAATATAACATTATAAATATAGCATGATGTTAATCACATATCATATACGGATGCACTTATAATAAACAGAGAAAAACAAAACAGTTATCCACAGGAGTGAGATTTCGAGTGATTTTCATCTTCTTTAATCCTTTTTCATTTCCTAAATTTTCAACAATTTGTCTATTACTTTTATAGTCAGAAAAATAGGTCTTATTTAAAATAATTAGAACTAGAACAACTCTTTGTTTTACTTCCATTCGTACCCATAGTGAATGAAATGCAGTTCAGTCAGACGGTTTGGGGCAGTGGCACCACCTAGCTTCATAATAAATTCGCTTGGAGTACTTTTATCAGTTCATCTGTCTATTGCTTTTACTTTGATAATGGCTTTGTTTTTCTATAGTCAAAGATGAGCTAAGTTCACCACATGCTCATTAAAAAGCATTAAGGTACCATCAGGTCCCTGGCATCTTGATCCCATTTCCTTTCACAGCTGGTCCACTTGCCTGCCACCAGCAGGCTCAGTCCCACTTCTGTCACGGGGACCCATCCTGGCTTTAGAAGAAAGGGCTGAATTAAGCTTCAAACATCATTCAGGATCTAAGCATTAAGCCATGCTATTGTCTACTGCAGACATTATGTGGCGCCAGTGATTGGCTTTGACCTGCCTAACCAAACACCTGACTCTCTCTTTTTGTCCATGCAGAGTAATGGGTACAATACCACAGCCTTTCTGGGACTGGGGCTTGGCATGCCTCTTCCATTCCCTTTTCTCTTTCTCTAGCACAAAGTTTAAACTCCATTAAAACACTGTTGCTTACCTGCCGAGTGCCTGTTGTTAGGACAGGGGGGAGCTTTAAAATCATACCCATGCCCGGATGATCCTACTTTAATTCACCGGTTGGGAGGGGGAAGCCTGGAATCAGCATTTTTAAAGCTCCCCAGGTGATTTTAGTGTACAGCCAAGGTCCAGTGGTTTCTTTGGATTATATCTGTATGGTTAAAGCCTGCTGAGGGTGGCAGGATCTAATTGAATGATTAAGACTGGAAATGAGTTATCTGTCCATTTCAGGCATCAGGACCTGGCCCTCAAGGTGTCACCCTATACCTCGTCTGTGACTTTAACTAGTTTCTCTGCCCCTACAAGTAGAACCATTTCTAGCTCCTGAGCTCCAGGCTCTATTTCCATATGCCTAACTGGCCAATCACCAGTCTGTCCTAGAGATCCCTCAATTCTATATATCCCAGACTGGCCAGTTAGTCCTCTCTTCCTGGCCTCTCCCCTAGACTATGTCGCATCAATGAAGGCATTACCATCAATGCTGCTTCCAAGCTGGACATCTCTGATTCATCTCTGACTCATTAATTTATCCCAAACCTCAAATTCTATAGAAAGGGCTCGTAAATGTCTTAGCCTTCAAAAGTCAGGCTGGAGAGGGAAATGTAGGAAAAGGCTGGGTGTGACTACGGGAAAACAGAGAGTGCATTCTCCATCAAAATGCATTCAAAGCACAATTTTAAAAATACTGCAGGGCAAACACACAGGTCAATGCCCTGGCTTACAATCCTTATACGGATCCTCCCTCCTTTGTATCTCTTAACTCCATCTCCCCTTCTTCCTTCTCTTTGCCACTGACAAAGTCATACCCCTGTTTCTTACCTGAGCTACTGGGACAGCTTGACTGCCCTTTGTCCCCCATAGCAGAGCCTGAGTTGCCACTAGCCACATCACTCCTATGCTGAGTGCCCTGGAGTACTCAGACCTTGGAGCCGGGCTGCCTGGGTGTGACCCCCACGTCCTTCACTTTACAGCAGCGTGATCTTGGACAAGTTACCTAACCTCTCTGTACTTCAGTTTCCTCATCTATAAAATGGGAATAATTCTGGTACTTCATCAAGTTGTCATAAGATTAAATTCATCAATATGTATAAACTTAGGTCAATTTCTGACACAAAAGAAGCACTATATGTATGTTACTATTATTCGTATGAATACACTTCTGTTATTAAATTGAGTCCAGCTCCTTTGAAAAGAATTCCAGGCCCCACACTCTGGGCCCTTCCTACCTTCTAGCCAGATCCTTTACTACCTCACTCCCACACACCAGCATTTGCCACACTAGATTATTCATCTGCAATTTCCTGCCTCCTGGCCTTTGTGTACACTTTGTTGCCTGGGGTGCCCTTAGCCTCATCACTAGCTATGGAAATTCTATGAATTCTTCAAGTCCAGCTCATAGGCAAACTTATTCTTGACCCCTTTACTGATGCCCCAACTTGGAATTAGTTATTTCCTCGTAGGCAATGTATTTGCCCTTCACTTATTACATTTAACAATTGTGCCTTAGATGGCATGAGGCATTTGTGGCCTCCTTTTTCCTACGTCCCCTACAGCCCTCTGTTGTTCAGGAAACTATAAGTTCTTAAAGGCCAGTTTCCTGTCTGTTCACGTTTTAAACACATTTAAATTTATATTTTATGACCTTGCACTTAGCAAAGGGTCCGATGTAAAGGAAGTTCGCTAAAGTTTGCCAAAGAGAACGGTTAAATGTGTATAAGACACTCTCATGTCTATTCCAAGCAGAAACAGACACTTGGTAATTATCTGCTGACTATAAATAGGGTATGAAATTGAACACTGAGGACAAAATAGTCTCTCTGAGATCCAAGTGGTCTAACCTGGGTGTCTACACTGATAAGACTCATGCTATAAATCTAAAGTATCCATTGCTCTGTGTGTGTCTCTTCAGACCTTTTTGGTTTCGAGTAATATAAAACCTCACTCAAACAGATTAAACAACTGAGAGAATTTGGTGCCACCTGACGATGAAGTAAAAAGGTTCAGCAAGGCTTACTGTAGTTGCTCAGCAGTGCTACAAAGGCCCAGTCTCCAATCTGTCTTCCACATGTCGTGCTGAACCCTGAGGTTGGCTTCCCTTATGGCCACAAGATAGCTGCCAGCAGCTTCTAGGGAATATGTGCTTCCTCACTTACATCACTGGCAGGTCAACCACGTTGCACAACCCTAAAGCACCTCATTCATGGAACTGAATTAAACCTGTCGTCAATGGTGTCTTCAAGGTCCGAGCACCCAGTTCTGATGGAGGTGGGGAATGGTTCCATTACCAACCATCAGACAATGCTTGGGCACCAGCTGGGTGTCCTACAGTTCAACTCAGTTCTGACACTCTACCTGGAGATAGTATCAGATTTCACAGGTCAAGGGCTCAGTCCCAAAAGACTGCCCCTCCCTACCTTCAGACACCAGTGACAAGTCCAGGTTGTCACCTGTGCTTCTGACAAAGCAGCTATAGACTGGAGGTTCCAATGATCCCTTTCTTTCTTGGGTTTGGTTAATTTGCTAGAGCAGCTCACAGAACTCAGAAAACTCAGAAAAGTTTTACTTACTAGACTACTGGTTTATTATAAAAAGGTGTAACTGAGGAACAGCCAAACGGAAGTTATCCAAAGGGCAAGGTATGGGGAAAAGGTGTGGGACTTCAATGCTCTTTCTCCAAGATCACCATTCTCCCTTAATCTCCCCATGTTCCATGTGTTATCCAACCCGGAAGTCTCTGCACCCTGGCCTTTTGGGGTTTTGTGGAGGCTTTTTTATATAGGCATGATTTATGAAATCGTTGGCCAGTGGCAACTGATTCAACCTCCAGTTCTCTCCCCAGCACAAAGCTCACGGAGGATCCAACCCTCTAATCACATGTTCGGTTCTCCCAGCAATCAGCCCTCAACAATAGGTGATTTCCAAAAGTCACCTCATTAATATGACAAACACACCCTTATAACTCTCATCACCTAGGAAATTTCAAGGGTTTTAGGAGCTCTGTACCAGAAATGGGGATGAAGACCAAATGTATATTTCTTATTATGAATCATAATATCACAGTGTCCCCTGGACTTATGAAGTGCAGTGGCTCTGTCCACCAGAAAAAGGGACTCTCTCTGGAGGGTTTCCATAGAAAAGAAAGGAAATTTCCTCACCAGTAGCTTTTGGAAACCTCTTGTTACATTTATGGAGCCCATCCTCTCTGCCAGTCAGAGCCATAAAGTGCGACCATTTGGACTGATCATGTAAGGTTCCACGTTTGAGAGACCCTGAGTTACTGTCAAAAGAAAAATGGCCAGTGACTCAGCTAGAAGAGAGCAGGGAAGATAGCGTTTGCTCCATCTAACCCATGATATATACATACACATTCATATATATGTATGTATGTATTTAATATATGTATACACATATGACACTAATTCACATTTACTCAACAAATATTTGCCTGCTATGTCCCCAACACAATGAACATTTTTCAGTCTCTGTCCTAAAGTTGCTAACAGTCCTTTCTCCTTTCCTCTTTCCTCCTTCATTACAAAGACAAAGTGGCTGAACCCTTTTCTCAGCTTTCACATAATCTCTTCAGAATCCACGTTCCTGTTATGCACCTGTGTTTCCCCTTTAAGGTGGCTCCTAGGGCCACATTTAAGCCATTAACATGTGTTCGGAGACTGAGTTGCTGTAAAGAACTTATGCCTGTTGCCTGGTGGGCATCCTGCTAAGGGCGACCGAGGTCACGCGGCCACAGGGAAGGGATGCCCGAGGCTGATCAGGAACCACCTTGGACCCTCTGGGTGGCCCTGGGACAGGCAGATTACCACAGCTAACGACTTCCAGAGCTATTCCAGTCATTCTACCCACATTGCTACTCATCCAGGAAGATGTACACGACCTCTTTTTTAATGAATGATGTATTTACATTGGATCCCAGAAATTTTGAGACAGAATTAAAACAATCATTTCCCATGTGTAGTGCCATTTCTGACCTCCAACAAAGACCACATTTTCAGTTTTATTGGAATTAAATCTATCAGATGAGACTGAGGAGACCAGAAGTCTGGGCTCTGTCATTTATTAGTTATTTTACTCTAAACAAGTCACTTCATTCCTTTAGGCTTCAACTTCATTAATCAACAACAGGATGCAGAAAATATTTATTGGGTGCCTGTCATGGACCAGATTCTATACTGGATGCTCAGATATAACCATAAAGGCAAGCTCTTCACCTGCAAAGTGAATAGAAGGCCTAGATAATGCCAACCTCCCTTCTGCTGTGAAGACTGTATGCTTTGCAGATGGAGACAGATCTCTGTCCCCAAGTTCTGCTGCGGTTAACTCATCAGCCCATCCCCACCTGTCATAACCATCTCTCCTTTTCCTCTGTGCTGGGACTGCATGACCAGGGTAGGGTATAAGCTGCCAGGGCCTGCAGACTTCTGACTTTCAGTAATCCATCACTTAGTTTATAGATTAGTAGGTTATAAATATCCTATCCAAAATAAGCCATATATTCTCCTTTCCTTAAAGTATATTCCCAGAAGAACAGGTGTGCTTTATCTCCTTTCATATAAACAGCAGAGCCTGACCCTGTAAGTTCATTTAAAAAAAGAATCCATTGGTGGGTGGTAAAATTCCTTTTGGACTCTGGCTGTTCATGGAGTTGTTCTCAGAGTGATCAGTGATCGTTTGGACAGCAAGGAGAAATTAATCACATGGGAGGTTTGTGTGCTGCTAGAAACCAACCAGAGATAACAGTGCCTGTGGCTGTGAGGCACGGGAGGAAGGGAGGGAATGAGAGCCACAGAGCCGCCTTATGTTTAAGTCTCAGCTCAGCCAGCTTACCAGAGAGACCTTAGGCATGTCATTCACCACTCTGAGTCTTGATTTTTTAATCTGAAAAATGAGTATGCCTACTTCTCAGAGTTGTTATAAAGATTATAAGAGATAATGTGTGTGTACTGTACAGACGTGAATTATCATTCTCTGTATTTCAGGATTTAAAGCACTTTCTCTTACAATAAAGACAGATGCACCAGAGGGCAACTAGTCATCAGCTGGAACCAGTGTTTTAAGTCTGGATGGGACTGTGGTAACCACCCCGCTCACCCATGCTGTTTCACAGAAACGAAAGCCCAGAAAGGCTGAGTGATTCGCCCAAGAGGACAGTACTGGACAACATTAAAAAAAACAGTTTTTAAAATAGGAGCTCATCATCTCATACAAGAAGTGTAGAGTATGGACTATTTTTGAAATTTAGCGTTGTTAAGACACAGACCTTCCCCTCATGCTATCGGGATTGTTATCATAGTCCCAAGTATTGCAGCCTCATGTGACATTAGCCAAAGGGAGGAAGAATTGTGGGTGGTGTGTGCGTGTGTGTGTTGGGGAAGGGAGGGATCTCCTCTTACGTATTTTTCTTTTCCTACAAGAAAGTAAATACTTCTCAGAGGTCACCAGTAGACTTTCCCTTGGTTCCCATGAACCAGAACTGAGTTACATGCCCACCTTTCAGCCAATTATTGGCAAAAAATGAATGGGGCTTACCATTACATGGTTAGATGATTCATGATTTTTACCAAGAAAGGGCTACCTTCTCTAAGCATATTGTTGATCCATGCCTAAATAAAATCTGAGTTTTCATTTCTAAAGAAAAAATGAGGAGTAGTCATAGGGCAGGCAGCCAACAGGTCTGATATCTTGTCAAAACCATCCCATTCTTTCTAGCATTTGTTATATATGGTGGACTGGAAAACGGGTGGATCTTGTCACATAAAGAAATGAATGACTCCATGATATTCATGGTTTAGTTCCTTCTATATATACGCTAATTTCTTCAAGGTTTGTGATCTTTTGCAATATACATGAATATTTTAGTCAATTTTTCATTCTCCAAATATTAGGAAATGCTAGATTAAACTCTAATAAATTCACTCCTAAATAAGAACATTAGCTAAATTATCTATTCATTGATTCCAAAATTTTTTTGAGTACCCACTATGTACTAGGAGCTGTTCTTGGTGTGATTTATACATGGTACTTGCAGAAATTTTCAAGTATTTGGAAAAGCAAAGTAAATTTAAATATTTAAAACAATATTTATGAAAAATTGAAGTTAGTAAGACCAATCATAAAGAAAAAGGAATAAAATCATAGAGGAAAATTTTAAGTGGCAAAGAGTTTTACAGTCGCAACTCATTCAAAAAAACGATATGTTAAAATGTAAAGAATAAACAAGGGAAAATATTTACAATATCTTTGAGAGGATTTTATTCTTTAATATATAAAAAGCTTTACGAAAAAGACAAGTATCAAATGATTTCACTCATATGTGGAGTATAAGAACAAAGAAAAAATACTGAAGGAACAAAACAGCAGCATACTCACAGAACCCAAGAATGGACTAATAGTTACCAAAGGGAAAGGGACTGGGGAAAATGGGCGGGAAGGGAGGGATAAGAGGGAAAAAGGGGCATTACGATTAGCAGATGTAATGTTGGGGGGGCACGGGGAGGGCAGTACAACTCAGAGAAGACAAGTAGTGATTCTATAGCATCTCACTACGCTGATGGACAGTGACTGTAATGGGGTTGGTGGGGGGGACCTGATGAAGGGGTAGTTTAATAATCGTAATATTGCACATGTAATTGTAAATTAATGATAAAATAAATTTTAAAAAAGTTAAAAAATATATAAAACTACAAGGGGCATTACAATTAGCAGATGAAATGTTGAGGGGCACGGGGAGGGCTGTACAACTCAGAGAAGACAAGTAGTGACTCTATGGCATCTCACTACGCTGATGGACAGTGACTGTAATGGGGTTGGCGGGGGGGACCTGATGAAGGGGTAGTTTAATAATCGTAATATTGCACATGTAATTGTAAATTAATGATAATAAAATAAATTAAAATATATATATATATATAAAGCTTTAGAAATCAATAAGAAAAAGAGGATAATCTAAAAAATGGCCAAATGACATGAGCATATAACTCATAAGGTAAGAAATGGAAATAGTAAATAACTAGATTTAAAATGTTCAACCTCACTAGTAAAATGCATAAAGTTGTATGTGTAAGCAGTATTTTAACTTAAACTGGCAAGTGATATTAACAAGTGTTGGTATGTGTGTGTGGGAAATAAGCATTCTCATTTATTGCTGATGAGAGTATGAACCAGTTCAGAATTTTTGGAAAGTAACTTGATGATATACAGCAAAATCCTAATAAGGGTCATACCTTTGATTCAGTAATGCTTCTTATCATCTATCCCAAAGAAATAATTAAGGATATGTGCCAAGATGTTTTGAATCACTAGGCTCACATTGTTCCTTATAATGGCACTTGAAACTCAGGCTGTGGATCCCAAGTACAGACAACCAAATTTCACTGCAAATGGACTGAACTTAGCTCTGAAGTCTATTAGAACTTTATGGATTATGCAGCACAAAGACTTTTTAAAAAGCAAGTTATTTAAATTGTATAGGCTCTGTTAAGTTTTGCTTTAAAGTGAACATCTCTTTGATAACCTCTGTGATCCTTTTCTGAGGAAGAATAAACAAAAATATTTAAGAGAAAATTACCTTTAACTTCGAATATTTTCAAAATGTTTTTAAAGTGATGTTTGAAGTTAGATCATTTAGTGAAAATTAGTCTTAAAAGGTGACATTGACGATTTTTAAAGATGAACTTACAGGTGCTACAAATCTAAAGAGAAAAATTGAAAAGACTTTTAATCTAAAACCATGAAAGAGCTTAAATAGGGAAAAGATAGTTATTCATAGCAGGACTTTCTGTTTTGTTTTAGATTTTAAATGTTTTTATAGTTCTTACTATTGAACATTTACTATTAAAATTCTGAAATTGTAAATTGCTCATATTTAGAGTTGTGGTTTACATGTTACTTTAGAATTAACCACTTAATTTTTTTTAGAGAATTAACTAGTTAATGAAGACAACTTTTAAAAGAACTCAAATTTTTGTTGATAGTTTGTAAGACTTCCTCAGAGTATGTGGTAAGTACACCAAAATAAATAGACCTAATGGTAGCTAACATTTATTGAGCGCTTACCATGTGCCCGTCATTGCTTTAAGCTCTGCATATATTAACCCGCTGAATCCTCACAGCCAGCCTATGAGGCGGCACCATATCATCCCCATTCCACAGATGAGGACACAGAGTACAGGGAGGTGAGTGCCCCTCCCCCAGCCCCGTTAGTGCACGGTACACACTGTTAGTACATGACAAGCAGGGGTTTGACCCCAGACGTTCTTCCTCCAGAGGTCAAGCGCTAACCTTTAGTGGCCTCGACTTCCTAAATAAGACTGGGTACCTGGCTGCAGAACGTACAGACAACTCCCTATGGCTGAAGGAGGGGTGTACTGCAAACAGTGCTTCCAAACCAGCTCACCAGACAAATCATCTGGGGAAAACATGAAAAATACAAATTACAGAATCAGGATTCCCCTGAGGTGGGAGCCAAGGAACTGCCTTTTTACCAAGTCATGGAATAGTGGCTAATGATTTTTCAGCATTTACCACGTGCCAAGCGCTGAGCTAACCGCCTGACTTCATTTAATACTCACACAAACTCCACGCGGTTGATAACGCTTTATATTCTTCCTGTTTCAGAGATGAGGAAACGGGCTTTAGAGAGGTTAGGTAATGTGCCCAAAGTCACACAGCCCCTGGGCAGTCGGATCAGGACTCACTGTGCCCCCAAACCGCGACCTCTTACCGCCCGCCTGTGCCGTGCAAGGGTAGGATTCCTGGAGAAAGCGCCCTTCGGCGCCGCGCACACCAGGCCTGTGGCAAATGAGACGGGCTCTAGGGAGCGTCGTGCCCCCCCCCCCACAACACTCACAGACCCCTCCAGGCCGGTCGGGGGTGGGGGGCAATGGGCCGGCTCTAGACCAGAGGACAGGGGGCGCAGAGCAAGCCAGGGCCCCACAGGCCACGCGGAGGGCTTCAATCCGCAGAGGCAGGCTGCAAATCCCACGCGAGGGTGATGTGCTGAGGAGGGTGTGCCCGGCCCGGACCAAGCCCCCGTCAGAATAGACCCTGAAATCTGGAACCTTCTCAGAGTCTCAGGACCTGATAACAATATTAGACATTTTTGGCTGCTCCCCCAACACTCATGAATTCCAAATAAATAATTAAACAGCAAACTAAAGGAAACTCAATAGGGCTCTAATTTTTTCTCATGACCATGACTTTGATGTTGTTTTGAAATATCAAATACCAATTTCTTTTCAATTGCCTTAAACATGGGCTTTGTCTGCACAGGGGCACCCAGCTTTTAATAGTTGCTAAGGTCCCATTCTACTACATCTTTGCCATCAATTAGTTTCCTTCATGGTAAATTACAGCCAATGTGTTTACATGGGAATGGGGAAATTTCTGGACTCAGTTTAGACTAAAGTGTCAATATGATAAATATCAGGGTAACAAAGAGGATATGCAACAGATTTTTCACCATCTCACACACATTCTCTCTCAGTCTTACTCTCAAAGGAATGGCTCAGAACCTGGAGCATTAAACAGGAACTAGAGGCTGGAGAGAAGACAATGTTATGAGAAAATCTTTGCAGAAAACTATGCCCAGAACTCTTTCTCCCCACCTTCCCAAGGGGCTTGGGGAGTACCTCGCGAGGTGTCTTTCTTGGATCCCCTTCAGTAAACCCAGTGCGTCCCCTCAGCGGGAAGGTCTGCATTTCCAGGGGCTGTGGAGGCCTGGGAGGAGTGAGCAGGGGGAGCAGGTGGCGCCATATGAAGGAGGCCGGACGTGGACAGCAGCTGCTCAGACTGATGGAGGCAGCACAAGGCCCAGTCAGAACAGCGATGGGCCATGCGGGTCCAGAGAGCTGAGGGAGGTATGCCCTACAGGGACCCAGGAGGAGCCCATGGAGGCTCCCATGAGGGAAAGCCTTAGCCATCTGCCAGATCCCAAAAGTACTAATTAGCAACTGCTCCTCCCTTTATCTCATTTCCCACGTCACCCATCCTGCTACTCTGGCAGGGGAAAGGAAAAGTCAGGAGGACAGCTGAAGCCACAGCGACTGTAGGACCACTGAAGCCTTGAGGGCAGAGGGGAGATTTGCTGCTTGGATTTTATTATTACCAGTAGGCTTTCTGCCTTATAATTCAAGACTGTGACTTCGAGGCATTCAAGGCTGTTGCTATCCTGGGAATTAGCGTAACAGTTATAGGCCTGCCTGATTTTTCATCAGGGTTTAGAGAACATTATCACCACCACTTCCACATAAAGTTTAAGGTACCAAGGGAAGCAAAAATAAAGTGTCTTGAATATATCACAAATTTTGCTTGTTCAATACAGAGCTCTCACTAACATTTATCTGGTGCCAACTTTTTGCCAGGCACCCTGCTAGGTGAATCACTTGCTATCAAACTTAAAGCTCAAAACAGTCCTTTTAGGAGGTATAAACCTCCTCATTTTTACAGAGGAGACAACTAAGGCTCTCCAAGAGGTTAAGTGATTGGCTGAGCTGAAACTGGGGCCCAGTGGTGTTGTCTCCACTACAGAGACTGTACAGTGCCTGGGCTGGGAGTTCGTGCAGTCTCAGGAGAAAGATTTCCCCCTTGGAGGCTGGAGGTAGCAGACACATTGATGATTTGTTCTGTACTAGAATTGTAGACAGTAAGGATTGCCATTCATGCAGAGAGAGAGCAATGTGCACATTCCTGGAGGTCATGTGATCAGAACTGACTTTAGGCAGCAGGAGAGATAGACATACATGGAACCACTCACATCTCTGTCAGTACTCATCCTGGCACATTGGTGTGGAGGCACATTCCCGTATCCCAGGGCAGTGGATAAAAGAAGTTAATAGACACTAATCTTAGCTCCGCTAACACCATGCTAGAGTAGACTGCAGAAGCCACAAACATCCAGAATGGCAAAATATATACCAAGAAAGGTGCCTAAATCAGCAGACAGACAAAGCAGAAAAGGTAGAGTTTACAATTTTACAAAAACATGCTATTTTGAACTACCACAAAAAGGTCCTGTGATAAGCGTAGGGTCTTTCGGTCATCAGGGTCAGTGTTAGACAAACCTCATTTTAATCAATCTTTAACATAATGTGTGAGGCAACTGGATAGGTGACTTTTAAATTTTTTTCATAAAGTCTCAATAAATCAGGTTAAAATTGACTTGTAAATTTCCAGGCACTCCACATGTCACTCCCCACCCCTGGCTCCACAACTCCAACCACTACCTCCCACCTCGGGGAAACCATATAAACATATCAACAGAAGCAGGTTCCTCTCAAGGACAGGCTGCTGCATTCTTCAAATTACTAAATTGTCATGAAAAGCCACCATTGTCTTGGTAAGGCATTCACGCCACCCAGATTGACCGAGTCTCCCACGGAATTACCCATTTCAGGCCAAAGGGGGCTCCTAGTCGGCCTGCGGGAGGTAATTGTTCCAGTGCGTGGGGGCAGGGGCGGGGTGGGGGGAAGGTCACTCATTTATCTTAGTGGGTGCTAACTTTGAAGCACGCTGAAGACTCCTTAAATGTTAACATTTCGAAGGGGAAAGCACAAACACCCAGCTTTCAAGCCATCAAATTTTTCTTTTAAGAGATAACCACTTCTGACTCAGAAGACAAATATTAAAAATAAAAATACCCAATCTAAACAAAAACCAGACCAGCTCTCCACCATCCGTACAATCTTGGTGGTCTCCAGGTGAAAGAAAAATAGTGTGTTAGTGTGTGTGTGTGTGTGTGTGTGTGTGTGTGTATGTAAGTACAGCCCAGTGCAGGTTTTCTCTTTTCTTTTTTTTTAGTTTCTTTTTCCCCACCTTTCAAAGCTAAGTTAATCAAATTCATCTGACCAGAGCAAATCCCAGTTATAAGTGATGAAACATGGTCTTATGAAAGAAAAATAGAAAGAGATATTTCATTAGCATGAAGCAAAAAATAATAATAATAATAATCCCTCACCTAACCCTGGATTCATTAAGGGGAAAGTTGTCTCAAAGAATTTCAACAATGAGGCTTAAATCATGACACTATGGCATATTTTAGAAGTTATTTGTTAAATCTTTTAGTTTCCTCTCCCTGCCAAAAAAAAAAAAAGCAGGACAATGTTACGAAGAAAAAACAAAATTGATGGTCTTTATTTGCATTCAAAACTAAGATTTCAGTACTTAAAACCAGAGTATAAGCTGAAAACAGGAGGTTCCAAGGCTGATTTTGACTTTTTTCTCCTGACACGTTCCCGTCACGAGAAGACACTTCTATCCCTCATTAGTTTGCCTGTTTTCCCTGGTGACTCACCCATTGGAATGAGAGCTGCACCCAGCCAGCTCCTCCCACAATAATGCTTTTTCCACCCCTGGAGGAACAACTCTTGTGTCAGCTGCAAAAAATCAGCTGCACCTTTCTAAGCTCTGCCAGGACAAAGCTTGAGAAAAGAGAGTAGGACCAAACTGTCATTCTAATTCCTCTCCGACAATAAAATCTCCCCCCAAAGATTTAGAATGAGATAGGGCTTAGAAGTTGAACGACATGAGGCGAGTTTTCTATTATAAGTGGCTTTATTAGCCTAATTAGGTGTCTTGGGCTTTCATCAACCCTCTCCCACCACTGCTAACTGGAAAACTGAAAAGGTGGAGGGAAGATCAGAACAGACGGTGTGACACCATCTCAAAAGGGATTTTGAGACTCAAGGAACTCCTGATTTTGTCTACGTAGACATGCAGACACAGCGCACTTACGAGGATGTTAGGGAACGTTGTTATCCAAGTGTGGTGACTGTAGAGACTCATCGTTGTAGAATCACAGCAAAACATAAAGTCAGGGGTATTTTTTTTTCTCTTAATTCGCATCCTTGTCCAGACAAAACTCTGCCTTTATTCCATGAGATCATCCGAGGAAGAGAAAACCCACCCAACAACCCAAAACCAAGCAACACAGGTTTGATGTAAATTTTAAACGCGAAGGTCATAACAGAGTATATCTGCAATGGCTTAAAATCTGTTTGCTGCCTTCTCCCTGCCCCCTTCCCACCTGAAGCCTCTCTTACTTGTTTTCCTTGTCCTCTATTGCCATTTCAGCCAGAGGAATGAACTATGCAGTGGAAACTTGGGGCCAGGTGTGAGGTATTTAGATTAACCTGGCAGAGATAGCAAAGATTAATTTAAGAAAAATAAAAGTTGGCAGAAGACATTGTAGTCGTTGTTTCCCCCAGGAACAGGATTAACAAAGAAAAATAAAAGAATAAGACGTTACATCCGGCATAGTTCAAAGACATGAGAAAACACATGGA
The DNA here is from genome assembly GCA_032199065.1 of Smutsia gigantea. Classification (NCBI taxonomy): domain Eukaryota; kingdom Metazoa; phylum Chordata; class Mammalia; order Pholidota; family Manidae; genus Smutsia; species Smutsia gigantea. Next base: position 199,884 of record JAVSCE010013189.1, on the reverse strand, counting down.
TTGTATAAAATAAGAGTAAGCTCTGAGTCGGCTCAATGCATAAAGAATTAAGGAGGCAGCAATAAAAATGAGACAATATAAATACTGAAACAGCGTTCCCTTATTCGGCACCCTCTCTCTCACACACACAAACATACACAAACACACAAACTCCATACATGCCTTCCACAAACCTTCTTTCAGTATTTTTCTTGAGACTTTCTTTTCACTGTCTACTGACAACCTCCCAGTTCTCTGACACCCGCAATTTCAGTCATTGTACAGGTCAACATGGCCCGATTCCACACTAGTTCATTACTTAAAACCTCTTCACCACCAAGATCTCCAACTCTGGAGTTCTCCTCACAGACAGCCATCTCTTTGTCTTCCCTCTTTCTCACTCCTTTATTCCCACTGAACTTGACCCACCGGCACCTGGTCCTCCCTGCTCATCTCTTCTTTGGTCCCTGGTTTCACTCTATCCAAAACCAGCCTGAACTTAAAGTCACATTTCGCAACTCCTGTCCAGGCTGTGTTATCCCAATTCCTGACTCTGGGGCATCTCCAGGCTCCTTATTCTCCATTTCCCTCCAAGAGCAGCTGAATCGAACTGCAGAAACTAATTCAATACAAATATACTATTTGACTCCGATGGCTTCTCCTTCTGCTCAGAAACCCTATTCTCACAGCATTTTCCAAGGGTACTCAAAATTCAACAACATATTCCTTCCACATAACACAAGTTCTCTTGCAATTATCATCAGTGTCTAAGCCCACATCTTCTTTCTCCACCTATTCTTCAAACTAGGTGCCATGTCCTGCTGATTTCATCTCCACGATAATTTTTAAATCATTCTAATTTATTTCAGTTCCCACTACCAGTGCTCCAGTTCATCCCCCATCTCTGCTTAGCAGTTTCAATAGTCTCTCAGCCTTCCCTTTCCAATCGTTCAGTCCCGCAATCATTTCCATCCTGCAGCAAAGCCTTCAGTGGCCTCCTTTTTGGCCACTGACTGAAATACACAGCCAGCAGAAATCCATCTACGACAAAGCCCCAACCTGTTTTCCTGCCCCAGCCCTGCTATACTACCATTCTTTGGCCGCACTGGAAAGACACACTGTTTTCAGACTTCTACACTTTCGATCGATTCCCACTCATTCCTATTTGTCTGTCAAACTTCTGCCATCTTTCTAGGCTCTTTTCAAATGCCTTCTCCTCTATGAAGCCTCACTGGCTAGTTATCTTCCTTTTCTTCCGGCTCTGTTAGATTGTTGGGTCACCAAGTGAATTCATCTCATTCTGCCTCAGAGTTTACTTTTATATTTATCTATATTGAAAGCTTCCTTAGTTAGGAGCCTTATTTCTTGCTTCATATTCCTACGGTGTTTGTAAAGTGCCTTCCATAATGGAGGAACTGAATAAAGATTTGTGCAAAAAAAAAAAAGAAAGAGCAAAACAACCAGGTGGATCTTGCATTGCTATTTTCCATTCTGCTCTTAACTGGGGGCAAGGGGGAGGGAGGGTCGAGTAGGTCCTTTCAGCTCTCTGGGTCTTGAAAAAAGAGGGCTTTTAACTTGAAGGTCTCTAAACTAGAAGTTTTACTCAAATGCAATATAATCTCTTCTGCTAGCTGAATAAATTTGGAAAAATACTGACAAGCTTGGTTTGCCACTTCCAGAAGAAAAATCTCTCCAAATAGGTAGTTTCAGGAATCCAGTCATAGCACTGTCACCATCAGCCTGCCTACACATAATCGTATTTAATGGGGAAAGGTCTGGGGATCGAGGTTGCGATCTCACTGCTGTTCAACACCTCCTGACCACCCCCCCCAACATTTTTATGTGCAGATATTTAAGTTACATGTTGTTTCCACAAGATTTAAAATGAATTCCACAGAGTCCTCCTTTCAAAGTCTTATTGGGTCTGGTGAGAAATGATGACGGGATCAGGGTCTGCCATTATTTATTTCTTAATTTAATTTCCTGAGTTGGTCTCACCTCTCCCTACTCACACAGCCCAGGGGTGAATGGTGACCCCTATTCTGAAAGCGGTGATTTATTTATTTATTTATTTCGATAGCTCCTACTGCAAAAGACCATACTAGCACTCTTCCATTCTCCTAACTAAAGGAAACATGTTTTTGTTTTATCTTTTTCATGAACCACACATCAACTGATAAAGGACATTACTGATTCAGAGATGGCATGCTGAGGAGTTTATAGGATTACTTATACTATATTAAATATTATTACATATATTATGAACATATATTAATATGTCATAAACATTGCAACATTCATCCAAAAGAAGAGAAAGGAACTAGAAAAAGTAAGACTCTCTGGGAAAGTCAACTAAGCCCTATGACCCTTGGTAACAGAACTTTGGGGCTGGGCAACATTATAATCCCCCAATATTTAAAAAGTACTTTGCTTTCCAACGCGGTCTCATTTAATCTAGGTGACATTCTGATAAAACAAGCAGAGTAGCTGTTATTATCCCCACTGAACAGATGAGAGGACTGAGTCTCAACCTACTTGTCAAATGGCACACTGGGGAGAGTCAGAGCCACTGGCCAGGAGTCCTGGGTTCTGCCCCTGTCATCCTGCCACCATATTGTGCTGCCCCTGAAGACACATGGAAAACAAATTTCAAAGCCTGCCTTTTCAAAATGAGAAAAAGAAGACACAGGCTATGGCAAGGCCCCCGAGCTAGTTGGGCAGAGAATGAGTGAGAAGCAGGCTTTGTGAATCCCCAGCCAGCAGACTGTCTCTGATCACCAAAAGGGAATAAATTACATAACAACTAAGGAGTCAGGAAGAGGTATTAATAATGTAGGACTGAAGGCACTGTGAGAAAATTATCATGATGCCTGAGCGGGCAATGCTACTTGAACAATCAAGAAAATAATACTGGTCTGTAAGTATGTTGCTTATGGCTGCATTCCAATCAAATGTCCAAAAAAGTTAACTTTGCAAATTTAATGATTTTATATATTATATATGTAACATACATAATGATCTTATTATATGTTATCAAATCTAATGATCATATATATATATGACAACCAATTTAGTGTTTACATGTAAATCAGATATATAATTTATATCACTGTATATTATATATAAACAGGTAGTGTTGGGCAGATGAAAATTAAGCAAAAATAGAAAGTAGGTCAGCTGAATTACTTTAATTGGCATTATACAATCCCATGCATAGTTTTTCTCCTCTTTGTCTTCTAGCATCTGTTTTCAACTTTAGCGACATCAGTTTACCCTGGTATTCTGCCTTCTTTTTGTTGATCTCTCATATCTGTTTTCCCCTTATTATGTGCTATGGATGCTGTCTTGCCTGAGGGTTTCAGCCCTGGGCAAGTTCACTACAGATTCAGTGAGACTGAGAAATGACAATGGAACGTTTTGGGGGTGAAAATGTTTATACCTGGCTTTATTCTCAAGGCAATAGGTTGAACACTAGAATCACGTCTGCATCCAGCAGTCTGCAGGTCCGTAATCTTTCTCCATCTCTGCCTCCTCCCAGAGCACTGGGAAGAGCTCTTTATATAGTGACTCGGTCAATAACAGCTCATTGCTAATGGGTTTGGAAGCAGTAGTCTAGCAATAGGCCAATTACATCATCGAGTAGTTTAGGGTCAGGTGAGGATCGTGGCCACAGGAACTTCCATTTTCCCCACGGATGCCCACATGTCCACCTTCTCCTGGGCCACAATGCCCACATGCACACACACATGCACACATACACCCCCATGTAATTACATGTTGTGGTACCTTTTTTCCTGCTATTTCTTCTGGTTACAATACCCTTCCAACCTTTATTTGCCTGGCTAAATATCATTGATTCTGTGAGACTCAGGCTTTATCTCTGATGACTTTACTTGAACTCTCACTTAGAATTATGACTTTCCTGTGTTCTGTGCATACCTCTACCTTACCCGTCACCATGTTTCATTCATGTTACCTGTTTATATCCTCTGTCCAATTAGCTAGAATGCAGGTAGTTAAGGTTTTCACTAGTCCTTAGTAACAAAGAGATGATAATTAAATTGGAGCATCAGAATACAGGCTCTCATTAGTGGTGGTAACTCACATAAGCAGCAACTGTTGTAGAAGATTACTTAACTTCCTAGTTGATTTAAGCACTCTGTTTTATTTAAGAACTCTGGTTAGTCACCCTCACCTGCATCATTTCTCCTTCTTTGTAAAAGCCTCCCCTCCTTTTTATTTTCCCTTTACATTTTCATTATAAATTATGCTTCCCCTCTTCACCCCTGCTAGGATACTCTCAGTCCTATAATCTGATCAACTGTGACAACAGTAAAAAATTTTTTCTCTAAAACTTTCAATCATTTAAGATGTCATTAATAGTGATTTGGTGAATTAAATCTTTTTTTTCTTATGAAATCAAAAATCAAATATTTTCAAGTTCAACACTTTCCTTGCAAACACCTAATAAATTGTGATGTACCTAATAAAAATTACATTGATCAAATGTGCTTATTTGAGAGTTAATACTTTCAAAAAGTATTTTTTTAAAAGAAGAATAAATGAAATGGAAATTGTTAAAAATTTGATAAACTTTGTCAAAGATTAGTAACTGTCTCCTCTCCTCCCTCTGTTCCAAATAAACTTTCCCAAACACATTATACACTGTGGACATTTTTCAAAGAAATTTTATTTATACACATTTTTTTCTCTTATACCGCTGGGGCCCCACTACTGCCATCTGTGCCAACCCTGCCAAGGTGTGTGCAGGCGCCTTGTCTCTGTTTCTGGTACCTAAAGATGCATCACTACCATCACACATGAGTGCATCTGCAGAGCTTGGCTTCCTCTGCCACCTCCCCACGCACTGTCCTTTATGCCTTCTAGATCTGACTCCCACCACAATGCACTGGCACCACTCCCTTCAGGTACTTCCACTTCCACCAGTGCTGACAGTTTGAGGTTTGGGAGGTGGCAGAGTTTCTGCTGTGGTGAGGTGGGGAACATTGCCCCCAGAGTTTTATATATATATATATTTTGGTACTACTAATGTACAATTACATGACCAACATTATGGTTACTAGACTACCCCTATTATCAAATACCCAACACATACCCCATTACAGTCACATCAGAGTAGTAAAATGTCCATCAGCATACTAAGATGCTATAGAATCACTACTTATCTTCTCTGTGTTCTATACTACCTTCCCCGTATCCCCCCCATGCTACATTATGTGTGCTAATCATAATACCCTTTTTCCCCCATATCCCTCCCTTCCCACCCATCTTCCCCAGTCCCTTTCCCTTTGGTTACTATTAGTCCATTCTTGGGTTCTGTGAGTCTGCTGCTGTCTTGTTCCTGCAGTTTTTTCTTTGTTCTTATACTCCACAGATGAATGAAATCATTTGATACTTATCTTTCTCTGTCTGGCTTATTTCACTGAGCATAATACCCTCTAGCTCCATCCATGTTGTTGCAAATGGTAGGATTTGTTTTCTTCTTATGGCTGAATAATATTCCATTGTGTATATGTACCACTTCTTCTTTATCCATTCATCTACTAATGGACACTTAGGTTGCTTCCATTTCTTGGCTATTGTAAATAGTGCTGAAATAAACATAGGGGTGCACATGTCTTTTTCAAACTGGGCTGCTGCATTCTTAGGGTAAATTCCTAGGAGTGGAATTCCTGGGTCAAATGGTATTTCTATTTTCAGTTTTTTGAGGAACCTCCATACTGTTTTCCACAATGGTTGAACTAATTTGCATTCCCACCAACAGTGTAGGAGGGTTCCCCTTTCTCCACATCCTCGCCAACATTTGTTGTTGTTTGTGTTTTGGATGTTGGCCATCCTCACTGGTGTGAGATGATATCTCATTGTGGTTTTAATTTGCACTTCTCTGATGATTAGGGATGTGGAGCATCTTTTCATGTGCCTGTTGGCCATCTGAATTTGTTCTTTGGAGAAGTATCTGTTCAGCTCCTCTGCCCATTTTTTAATTGGATTATTTGCTTCTTGTTTGTTGAGGTGCGTGAACTCTTTATATAATTTGGATGTCAACCCCTTATCGAATATGTCATTTATGAATATATTCTCCAGTACTGTAGGATGTCTTTTTGTTCTACTGATGGTGTCCTATGCTCCACAGAAGCTTTTTAGTTTGATATAGTCACACTTGTTCATTTTTGCTTTTGTTTCTCTTGCCTGGGGAGATATGTGCATGAAGAAGTTGCTCATGTTTATGTCCAAGAGATTTTTGCCTATGTTATTTTCTAAGAGTTTTATAGTTTCATGACTTATATTCAGATCTTTGATCCATTTTGAGTTTACATTTGTGTATGAGGTTAGACAATAATCCAGTTTCATTCTCTTGCATGTCACTGTCCAGTTTTGCCAGCACCAGCTGTTGAAGAGGCTGTCATTTCCCCATTGTATATCCATGGCTCCTTTATCGTATATTAATTGACCATATATGCTTGGGTTTAAATCTGGGCTCTCTAGTCTGTTCCATTGGTCTATGAGTCTGTGCTTGTGCCAGTACCAAATTGTCTTGATTACTGTGGCTTTGTAGTAGAGCTTGAAGTCCAGGAGCATAATTCTCCCCAGTTTATTCTTCCTTCTCAGGATTGCTTTGGCTATTCGGGGTCTTTTGTGGTTCCATATGAATTTTAGAACGATTTGCTCTAGTTCATTGAAGACTGCTGTTGGTATTTTGATAGGGATTACATTGAATCTGTAGATTGCTTTAGGCAGGATGGCCATTTTGGCAATATTAATTCTTTCTATCTATGAGCAAGGGATATGTTTCCATTTATTGGTATCTTCTTTAATTTCTCTCATGAGAGTCTTGTCGTTTTCAGAGTGTAGGTCTTTCACTTCCTTGGTTAGGTTTATTCCTAGGTATTTTATTCTTTTTGATGCAATTGTGAATGGAATTGTTTTCCTGATTTTCTTTCTGCTAGTTCATCATTAGTGTATAGGAATGCAACAGATTTCTGTGTATTAATTTTTTATCCTGCAACTTTGCTGAATTCGGATATTAGTTCTAGTAGTTTTGGAGTGGATTCTTTTGGGGTTTTTATGTATAGTATTATGTCATCTGAGAACAGTGACAGTTTGACTTCTTCCCTACCAATCTGGATGCCTTTTATTTCTTTGTGTTGTCTGATTGCCATGGCTGGAACCTCCAGTACTATGTTGAATAACAGTGGGGAGAGTGGACATCATTGTCCTGTTCCCGAACTTAGGGGAAAAGCTTTCACCTTCTCGCTGTTAAGTATAATGTTGGCTGTGGATTTGTCATATATAGTCTTTATTATGTTGAGGTACTTGCCCTCTATACCCATTTTGTTGAGAGTTTTTATCATGAATGGATGTTGAATTTTGTCAAATGCTTTTCCAGCATCTATGGAGATGATCATGTGGTTTTTGTGCTTCTTTTTGTTGATGTAGTGGATGATGTTGATGGATTTTCGAATGTTGTACCATCCTTGCATCCCTGGGATGAATCCCACTTGATCATGATGGATGATCTTTTTGATGTATTTTTGAATTCAATTTGCTAATATTTTGTTGAGTATTTTTGCATCTATGTTCATCAGGGATATTGGTCTATAGTTTTCTTTTTTTGTGGTGCCCTTGCCTGGTTTTGGTATTAGAGTGATGTTGGAATCATAGAATGAGTTTGGGAGTATTCCCTCCTCTTCTATTTTTCAGAAAGCTTTAAGGAGGATTAGTATTAGGTCTTCACTAAATGTTTGATAAAATTCAGCAGTAAAACCATCCTCTCCAGGAGGTCTTTTCTTATGTAGTTTTTTGATTACCAATTCAATTTCTTTGCTGGTAATTGGTCAGTTCAGATTTTCTGTTTCTTCCTGGGTCAGCCTTGGAAGGTTGTATTTTTCTAGAAAGTTGTCCATTTCTTCTAGGTTATCCAGTTTGTTGCCATATAATTTTTCACAGTATTCTCTCATAATTCTTTGTCTTTCTATGGTGTCCGTTGTGATTTTTCCTTTCTCATTTCTGATACTGTTAATGTGTGTAGACTCTCTTTTTTTCTTGATAAGTCTGGCTTGGGGTTTATCTGTTTTGTTTATTTTCTCGAAGAACCAGCTCCTGCTTTCATTGATTCTATTGTTTTATTCTTCTCCATTTTATTTATTTCTGCTTTACTCTTTATTATGTCCCTCTTTCTACTGACTTTGTGTCTCATTTGTTCTTCCTTTTCTAGTTTCATTAATTGTGAGTTTAGACTGTTCATTTGGGATTGTTCTTCTTTCCTGAGTTAGGCCTGTATTGCAATACATTTCCCTATTAGCATGGCCTTTGCTGTGTCCCTCAGATTTTGTGGTGTTGAACTATTGTTGTCATTTGCTCCATATATTGCTTGATGTCTGTTTTATTTGGTCATTGATCCGTTGATTATTTAGGAGCATGTTATTAAGCCTCCATGTGTTTGTGGGCTTTTTCATTTTCTTTGTGTAACTTATTTCTAGTTTCATACCTTTGTGATCTGAGAAGCTGGTTGGTACAATTTCAATCTTTTTAAATTTACTGAGGTTCTTTTTGTGGCCTAGTATATGATCTATTCTTGAAAATGTTCCATGTTCACTTGAGAAGAATGTGTATCCTGTTCATTTTGGATGGAGTGTTCTGTAGATGTCTATTAGGTCCATCTATTCTAATATGTTGTTCAGTGCCTCTGTCTCTTTATTTTCTGTCCGGTTGATCTGTCCTTTGGAGTGAGTGGTGTGTTGAAGTCTCCCAAAATGAATGCATTGCATTGTATTTCCCCCTTTAATTCTGTTAGTATTTGTTTCACATATGTAGGTGATCCTGTGTTGGATGCATAGATATTTATAACAGTTATTTCCTCATGTTGGACTAACCCTTTTATCCTTATGTAAGGTCCTTCTTTGTCTCTTGCTACTTTCTTGTTTTGAAGTCTATTTTGTCTGATACAAGTACTGCAACTCCTGCTTTTTTCTCCCCACTATTTGCATGAAATATCTTTTTCCATCCCTTTACTTTCAGTCTGTGAATGTCTTTGGGTTTGAAGTGAGTCTTTTGTAGGCAGCATATAGATGGGTCTTGTTTTTTTATCCATTCAGTGACTACGTCTTTTGATTGGTACATTCAGACCATTTACATTTATGGTGGTTATCGATAGGTATGTACTTACGGCCATTGCAGGCTTTAGATTAGTGGTTACCAAAGGTTCAAGAGTAATTCCCTTACTATCTAACAGTCTAATTTAACTCACTTCATATGCTATTAAGAACACAACCTAAAGACTCTTTTTTTTTCCTCCTTTTTCTTCCTCCTCCATTCTTTGTATGTTATGAATCATATTCTGTACTCTTTGTCTATCCCTTGGGTGACATCTATTTAGCCTTAGGAATACTTCCATCTATAGGAGACCCTCCAAAATGCACTATAGAGGTGGTTTGTGGGAGGTAAATTCTCTCAGCTTTTGCTTATCTGAAAATTGTTTAATCCCTCCTTCAAATTTAAATGATAACCTTGCTGGGTAGAGTATTCTTGGTTCAAGGCCCTTCTGCTTCATTCAATTAAATATATCATGTCACTCTCTCTGGCCTATAAGTTTTCTGTTGAGAAATCTAATGATAGCCTGATGGGTTTTCCTTTCTATGTGATCTTTTTCTCTCTCTAGCTGCTTTTAAAAGTCTGTCTTTTTTATCCTTGATCTTTGCCATTTTAATTATTATATGTCTTGGTGTTGTCTTCCTTGGGTCCCTTGTGTTGGGAGATCTGTGCGTCTCCATGGCTTGAGAGACTATCTCCTTCCCCAGACTGGGGAAGTTTTCAGCAATTACCTCATCTATGACACTTTCTATCACTTTTTCTCTCTCTTCTTCTTCTGATATCCCTATTATGTGAATATTGTTCCGTTTGGATTGGTCACACAATTCTCTCAATATTGTTTCATTCTTAGAGATCCTTTTTTCTCTCTGTGTCTCAGCTTCTTTGTATTCCTCTTCTCTAATTTCTCTTCCATTTACCGTCTCTTCTACTACATCTAATCTGCTTTTAAATCCCTCCATTATATGTTTCATTTCAGATATGAAATTTCTTAATGATTGAATCTCCATCTTAAATTCGTTCCTGAGTTCTTGAATATTTTTCTATACCTCCATAAGCATATTTATGATTTTTATTTTGAACTCTCTTTCAGGAAGATTGGTGAGTTCAGTTTCATTTGGCCCTTTTTCTGGGGTTTGTGAGATTTTGGTCTGAACCATATTCTTTTGATGTTTCATATTTCTGTGTGATGTCCTCTAGTGCCCAGAAGCTCCAGTCTCTGGAGCTGCTCAGCCCCTAGACTGAGGTTGGGGATCATAGGGGAGCAGAGCTGGTGGGGAGGAAAGATCTGTTTCTTGATACCCATCTGCTGTGCCTGTCACCCATATCAGAGCCAGTGGGCTGAGCATGCAGGTGTAAACCTCTGTGCTCTGTGTCTCTAGCTGTTGTAGGTGGGGCCTCCCTCTGTCTGGCCTGACACTAGCATAGTGTCTGCTGGTTTGCAAGCCTGTGCCATCAGGCTAGGAGGAAGGCTCGGCAGGCTGTGTATCACAGTGGGGGGCCTCGGAGCTGAGTAGCCAGCCAGGGGGTTGGAACGCCTGAAGCTCCTCAAAGTTCCCAATCTGCTGGGCAGAGCACTCTCAGACAACCTTGTCCCCCTATCCCTTCTCCCGCGCAGCAAGCTCCGTGCAAACCCGGCCTCTTCATCAGCCCTCTCACTGCTAGGAAGCCTCTCAGACCACCTGCTTTCCCTTGTCTCAGAGTGACCAGGTGTGGATCCTGTCCTCCACAAACAGCCAGAATCTGTCTCTCAAGCACTCTGCCTGCCCCAGCTCCCCATCCTCCAGAGCACCACACAATGTAGGTTTCTGCTTGCAAATCAGACCTCCAGAGCTAGGTGTTCAGCAGTCTCAGGTTTCCACCCCCTCCCTGCTCCATTTCTCTTCCTCCTGCTGGTGTGCTGGGGTGGGGGAAGGGCCTGGGTCCTGCCCGATCCAGACTTTGGTACGTTACCCTGTTTCGTGAGGTCTGCTCTGTTCGTGAGGTCTGTAGTGTCTCCCAGAGTTTTGATTCCCAGTCTTCTCTGTCGCCAAGACTTAGACATGATTTCATGGAGAGACAGGTTGACAGCTTCCACCTCTAAAAGGACCAGGCTTCTTACAGGAACACATTTGTCCAACCTCATTCTCCCCTTACCATAAGTTTTTCCCAGGAAAATGTTTCCATCCCCTGTGCACTTAGGCTTCTGCAAATGTACCCTCAGGGGCACTGTTTAAGGCATTTGAATCAAGAATTGTCTAGCATAGGCTCAGTCTAGGACAAGGGATGCTACACACATTTTGCCCAAAGTTTTGCCCAGTTACAAAATGAATATGAACATTCAGCTAGGCATTGCAAACTGGGCCTTAAGTTTATCACATCACAAGCAGATTCTCAAAATACATAGCTGACTTTTATTAATACCCCCTCAAAAAGGACAGTTTTCTATGAAATAGGATTTGTTTAAAAAAAAAGAAAGCTATAAAAATTAGAATATTTTAAAATCATTTGAACATGTGGTTCTGGAGGGAAAACAAGAGAGTGGAAAATCTGAACATTCACAGGATTAGATCCAGATGATCTCAACATTAAGAGAATCACTTAATGGTCATTCTTAAGTACATGTTTTGTCACTCTATTCAGCTTTGATGTGGATATACCCGCTCTGCTGTGTTTGACTATAAACGGAGCACTACTGGAAAATTGGGAGTTTGGAAAAGAGCAACAATGGTTACTGAATGAATGTCAACAAAGACAATTTAAGGAAACATTTAAGGAGGTAACATCTATATTTACATGAAATGTATTTATCATAAACTCACATTTGAAATGTATAGATGTACTTGTATATATAGAATAGCTACTGATAAACATATTTCACTTTTACATATGACATCTATTATGTGTTGTTCTGTGAAAGACTAGATGGCAAGAGCTGGAAGAGACTGGAACCAACCATTTAATCCATTTGCCTCTATTTAGGCAGGTCCTCTGTACCACGCATGAAATCTTAGATAATGATGCACTTAAGCAGTCCTCTAGCTTGGCAAATTGCTGGCATAATCATACAACTATCAGCTTCCTCCATGCTTATCCTTACCATTAGCATCTCCTCGGTGTCCTGTAGGCAGACATAATTGTAGCTAGTTATATTTTATGTTTATCAATCAGTAAACATGTATTGCCATCCTGTGTATAAGCTGCTAGGCTTGATGCTGTCAGGAATTTAAAGGAACTAAATTTAATACCTAAATCTATATTTTATGTACCTATCTATACACACACACACACACACACACATACACACACATATGGCACATTCATACATGCTATTTCACTTAACATTCACAACAATCTCTTTTAAGGATGAAAGAAGTAAAGCTCAAAAAGGCAAGTGACTTTGTCCAACCACCACAGAGGCAAAACTGAACTTGAATTGAGGTTTTATGATAACTAACTCCATGTTCACTCTATGGCAACTTTCCCTAAATATTACAACTTCCCATAACCTGGGTCCCCATCCCACAAGGAAGTGGTATTTGGGGCAAGCTAAGACATGTTCATAATGATGGAAGGCCAATGTGATGAGTGATAAAGTAAGATTTCGAATTGGAGGGGATCAATCTCTTCCAAATCAGTTGACATAGAAGAGTACAAGGAGCAAGTAAAATTTGACTTGGATTTTGAAAAACTGATAAAATTTTGAGAGGTTTAGATGGGAAAAAGGACATCCCATGAAGAGTTTCAACACAGGAAAGAACAGGACATGCTTAGTGGTTGACCTTGGTTGGAGTCTAAGGCTTGTGAAGGGATATGGTAGAAAATAAGCTTCACATTAAAAATTGGGTTCAGATTTTGGAGGTTCTTGAATATTGGGAAGGGTTTTAGGTACCCATGGAACGTTTTAGAAACAGATATTTCTGGAGCTGTGTAGAACATTTATTAGAGAAAGAGGAAATTAGAGGAGGGTGACCAGTTAAAGGTCTATTACAAGGTTCAAGTGAAAAATACACAAACTTATTCTGGGGGAATGTCAGTGAAAAAAGGAGGAAAAGTCCAATTGAGAGGATTTCATTTACTAATTGAATAGGAGGTGCCAATAAAGAAAACAAAGACTGCAAGCTTTTGTGCCTAGAAGAGTAAGAGCAAACAAGACAGAAGGAAGCACTGGTTTGGAACAGAACACAAAAAACTTGCTTTTGGATATTTTAAGTTTGTCATATAGGAAGACACCCAGCAGAGAACTGAACTGAGAACAGGTCATAGAGGACAGATCAGGACATGAAATATAAATTTGAGTGATATCTGCCTAGACATTACTAATGAGGCATGGGTATGAATTGGAAGGTTGTAAAAGAGCATATTAAGATATTAAATGGGAGGAGAAAGGGAATTAGGGATTGGAAAGAGAAGAATAATGCAAAATTGCCTTTTAAAATGTCTTAATTGGTATAGTCAAAGAAGCCAAAAAGAAGACTGAGATGCAGTAAGGAAGAGAAGTGGGGAGTAGGAAAATAACTTTTAAAGGAGGCAGGATTTCCAGGTGACACAAGCAGAATGAAGCCATATCAATCTCCCTCCCCCAATATTTACTGGAATCAAAAAAATAATACATTAAAGAATAATAGTCCCCCAGAGTTCCACAGTAGCAACCAAACCAAAGAAAGGTGTAGCCCTATGTCATATGCTTCAAAAAGTATTGGCCAATGAGACAAAATTCTGCAGTGGAGTGGCACAGTCTACCATAGCAAGTCTGCTAACTCTATGTATCCCCAGGAGCCTACAGGTATACCAACTAAATTCCAGGACATCTCATTAATATCCCAAAACTGGGAGAGAAGCTTACTGAAATGAGAAGCTAACTCTCCAAACAGGAAGTCACAGAAAATGTTGGAACTTACTGGAAATGAACAATGAGTTCTCTCTAATGGCATTAAAGGCTCCAAGACTAAACATGAAAGTGGGATATACATTCCAAGTTTGAGGGTATCCTCCCATAGGATTAGAATACATCCCTCTACTGAGTGAAGAAAACCCTTGCACATTTAATAACAACTTTAGAAATGACTGCTAAGCCCTGATACTCTAAGTACCTCAGCTGGGCTCTGTCATGCCTGTAGAAAAAATATGCATGCAACATGAAAGACCCAGCTTTAAAACTAGCTTGCCAGGAAAATAAACACATGTCAAAAGGGAATGGAGCCAAGAAGACACCTATACTACATAAGGGTAAATAATAGGTCTGGTCAAAGAGGAGAGTTGAGCAAGATGAAAATTAGCACCTTGGTAATCACACACACACACACACACCACATACCCAGAATGCAAAAGATAAACCAGTTTGGATGTAAAACAACTAAAAATCAGAAGGAAATTCTTCCCAAGGACTCTGAGCTACAAAAAACTTATTAGGAGACAAATTCAATAAATTTGTAAATAAATTAATATGACAAGGGCATCTTCTATGATTAAATTTGAGACTACAAGAAATAGATTAGGCCCATCTAAAAATGCATTTGCTAATATACAGGAAAATGAGTGAAAATTCAAAATAATGAAATAAAATACAAAGAGACAAATGTGATAAAAAGAAGCTCATTGATATGGAGAACAAATATGTGTTTTATAAAATAATTTGTGTTCCTGAAAGAATTTTACATATGTGATGGAAAAGTATTGAATGATATAATACAAGCAAATTTTACTGTCATTAAAAAAATTCAACCTGCAGATCACATCACTGTTAAATTTTGTTTAATGGAGATCATTATAACAAATTTCTACTAAAAAAAACAAATTTCTAGATAATTCTCATATCTAGACAGAGAAAAAAAACCAATCACTTCAAGGGGGGCAATAACAAATTGACCTCAATCTTCTCCACAGCAACATTTGATGCCAGAAGATAATGTAAAAATGTCTAAAAAGATCTGAGATAAACAGTATGTTCAAAGAATGATTACAATAGGGCTTTTATGAGGTTTTTCTTATTTTGATTTTTTAATGCTAACAGTATATGATTGATTTAATTTGTACTGAGTAAAATTCATAAATTTGGGTGTACAGCTCAATGAATTGTGAATCGTGTAACCATCCCCCTGATCAAGATTTAGAATATTTCAATCACCTCAGAAAGTTTCCTGGTGTCTCTTTCCAGTAAATATCCCCAGTAGCATTGGTGGTATAGTGGTTAACAGCGCTGCCTTCCATATCCCCAAATTCTTTTATGATTTCTATCACTATTGATTAATTTTGCCTGTTCTTAAAATTCATATATGTGAAATAATATAAATTACTATTTTATCAAATTCTTTAGCTCCAAACAATGTTTTTGTGTTTCTTTCACATTATGGTGTAAGTCAGTAGTTCTTTCTTTCTATTGCTGAGTATACAACAGCTTTTCCATTCTAATGTTGTTGGATGTTTGGGTTGTTTCCAATTGATGTGAACATTCTTGAACCAGTCTTTTGTAGGATAGGTACATTCTTTTCTTTTGGCAATACAGTTGGGCATGGAAACACTGGGCCATAGGAGAAATGTATGTTTAACTTTTTGTGTGTGAGAAAGTTTTCCAAAGCAGTTGTATTAGTTTACACTCCCACTAGATATGTATGAAAATTCCAATTGCTCCACATGCACAACAGCAGGCTTTTTAGTTTTAATCATTTTGATATTTCATCATGGTCTTAATTTGCATTTCCCTGATGACTAATGCTGTTCAACACCTTTTCATGTGCCATTGGTTATTCATGTATCTTCTTCTGTGAGGTGCCTGTTAAAGTCATCTGCCTATCATTTATTTAGATTGTTTGCCTTTTTAAAATATGATTTATAGGAGTACTTTTATGTTCATGGTATGAGTCTTTTATGAGATATATACTTATGAATATTTTTTCTCAGACTGTGGCTTGGCTTCTCACTTTCTTAATAATGTCTTGTTGAACAGAAGCTCTTAATGTTAATAAAGTCTGATTTATTGTTTTTTTCTTTTGCGACTAGTGCTTTTTGTATCTTGAAAAGTCTTTTTCTACCCCAAGATTATAAAAATATTCTCCTTCCTTTAGGAAACTTTCTAGTTTCAGCTTTCACATTTGAATTAATTTTCATGCATTGTATGAAGTAAGAGTCAAAGTTCCTTTTTCTCCATATAAATGTCCAATTGTTCCAGCATCATTTATTGTAAAGATTTTCCTTTCCCTGTTGATCTGACTTGGAACTACTTAAAAATTGAATAGACTATATATATGTAAGTCTATTCCTTCTCCTTTCTGGTTGGTTAATAACATTAATTTGTCTACTCTTACACCAACTACACTGTCTTAATTACTGAAGCTTTTAATATGTCTTGAATCTTCAATTTATTCTTCTTTTTCCAGGTATGATGGCTATTATAAATCCTTGCTTTTCTATATAAATTTTAGAATCATCTTGTCAATTACTCCAAAATGCTAGGATTTTGATCAAAATTGTGTTCAGTCAGTAGATCAATCTGGGAAAAACTAATATCTTCACAATATTTATTTTTCTAATCTATATGCATCATAATATCTTTCCACTTTTTTCAGTCTTTTAAAATTTCTGTCAACAATGCTGACAATATATAGATAGGCCTTATACATATTTCAATAAATGTATTCCTAGGTATTTATAAATGGTATTTCCTTTAATTTTCCAATTTTTTTTGCTAGTAAACAGATACAAATTATTTTTTATATTGACTTTGTATCCCTTGGACCTGATAAATTCCATTTTTAGTTGAAGTGATTTTTAATTTTTTTGTAGGTTCTATTAGACCTTCTATGTACATACATGAGTGTGTTAGCCATGAATAAAGATAATTTACTTTTTCTTCATATGTTTATGCCTTTTACTTCTTATTCTTGCCTAATATACTGGCTATGACCTCCAGTACAATGTTGAAGTGATGATAGGAACGTTTTAGTCTTAAAGGGAAAACAAAAGTTCCCTATGTGGTTTTATGTTAGCTCTAGGGTTTTTGCAAATGCTTTTATTAGATTGGGGAAGTTCTCTTCTATTCCTACATTAGGACAGTTCTATTTCTCCTGAACACGTGCTGAGTTTTATCAAATGCTCTTTCTACATTTCTTAATATGATCACATAGTTTTCCCTTTATTTTTTAATGTGGTGAATTATACTGATTTTTTTAATGCTTTGCCAAACTTGCATGACCTTACTTGGTCACCATATTTTATCTTTTGTATATAGTGCTATTTGTATTTGCTTAGAAAATTTGCACTGACATTCATGAGGTTAATAGGGGTCTACGGTTTTCTTTTTAGTGCTTTCCTTGTCAAGTTTTGGTATCAAGGTTTTTCTGGCCATATAAAATGAATAGGAAAGTATTCCTTCTTTTTTTATTCTCTGAAAGGATTTTAATATTTCTATGTTCTTACTTAAATGTTTGGTAGTAGTCACAAATAAAGCCACTTGGATCTGGAATTTCCTTTGTGGGAAGATTTCTAATTATGGATTTCAATTCTTTAATAAATATAGGAATAATCAGAAAGTTGCCTTTTTCCCCCTCAAAAGTTGTCCATTGCTCTCTGTTTTCAAATATCATCATAAAATTATTTATAATATCCACCTTAACATTCTTTTAATGTCTATATAAGATCCTTATAGGCTATTACAATTAGCACACATAATGTAGCAGGGGTGGAGGTGGGGTAGGGGGATACGGGGAAGGCAGTGTAACACAGAGAAGACAAGGAGTGATTCTGTAACATCCTTCTATGCTGATGGACAGTGACTGAAATGGGGTATGTGGTGGGGACTTGATAATAGGGGGAGCCTAGTAACCATAATGTTGATCAAGTAATTATATATTAATAATAGCAAAACAAAAATAATAAAAAACAAAAGATCCTTATAGATGTCACCTAATTTGTGTTTTTTTTTTATCAGTCTTTCTGTGGGTTTATGACTTTTATCAATACTTAAAAAAACCAGCTTTTACTTTTATTGATTTTCTCTATTTTTTTTGCCTACTTTCTATTCCACTGAATTTTGCACTTTTATTATTTCCTTCCTTCTACTTTTTTTTGTTTTGCAAAAACAAATTGATTTCTCTTTAGGAAGGAATAAACAAATGAAGAAAGGAAGGAAAGATATTTTCAATAGTGTCAAATCTTTATAGCTGTTGACAAAAATGATGAGCCGATAGTCATTGAAATTGGCAAATAGGAGATATTAGTGACTTTCAAGATGTGTCATTGTATCAGGAAAGACCTAGAGTCAGACACATTTGAGTTATGGTAACAGCATTTGTTTTTCTTTTTGACAATCCAATATATGAACCCAATTTCCTTTACTGAGAGTCCCCACCACCACCACCCAACAGATACACACACACACACACACACACACAATGGTACTTGAGGTGAAGCAAAACATATCTCCCACTATAGGCATGGAAAATTCCAGAAATTTTCTTTCCTAAGAAACCTTGTAGTTAGGGTACAGGCCTGTGACCTAGGTTCTCCCAGTCAGACGTACCTACCTTACAGCAGGGGGACCACAAGAAATTTTCCCTGGTGGTAGCAGGAGTCACAGAAATATTAAGTTCCTGGGACAGTGATGAGAATGATGTGGGTGAGGGCATCGAGTAAAAGCCACAATGTCTAGGGTTGCCAAAAGTGCCCTCACCCATCCACCCCTGGCTGGATGAGGATCAGTCCTCACTAGACAGTCCTACATCTATGTCTTTGACTTGCTTGGAGTTCTGTGAATGACCTAATAACATGATCAATTCATTCTCTGCTGAAATCAGCCTGCCTTAGTTTCTACTGCTTGCAACTAGGAGTCCTGACTGTTACAGGCTGAATCCAAGCTCCACACTTACTAGGTGGGTGACTCTGACCATGTTATACAATGTTCTCAAATATCTTTTTCTCAACTATTAAATGAAAGAAATGGTACCCACCTCAGTGTAGTTATGATTATTAAATAAGACAACATATACAAAGCCTCTGATACATAGTTAGTACTGAATAAAGTTAATTCTGTGAAAATAAAAACCTATAATCCTTAAAACATTGACTCAATGTCACTTAATATCATTATCGAATCATATTTCTTGTATCACAATGGTTAACAAGGAATTTGGGGGAGAGATAAGCAGTGTACCATTTACCTTGAAGATGTGAAGAATAAGAAAGTCAAGCATAAGGTGTGAACTCAAGAGGAGGCAAGGCTGAGATAAGTTTTTTTGTCTTTTTAGGAGTTGGAAGACCTGAGCTTGTTTGTAAGATAACAAATGGAAACTAATACACAGAGAGCAATTTGGACAGAAAAAAAACTGTTGACAAAAATGCTTTAAAGATACCAAGGTTCTGGATTAGAATCATCTTTGGATATAAAAATAAAGAAGATAGAGAATTTTATATACCAGTTACTATAAGACACAAAGTATAAGTATTATCCAGGTGGGGGGAAGTTCCTGTTTAAGTTAAATCTATACATACTCTGTATCTTGTCATCATAAAATTGAATTGTTTATTGAAAAAGGCAAGAAGCTCTCCTGCGATTTTCTGCATTTAACCACAAAAGTTTTATAGTTATCTCCCATGGAATGTAAACCTTGACTCAAAGCTAGGACAAGTGAAAATCTTCCTTTACATGGTAATTGTAAAAAGTATATTTGGATCCTTTATATTTACTACAAAAGTCATTTTTGCTGGAATATGTTTATCATAGTAAATAAAATTTTACTCTCTTAAATTATAATGTACACACCAGTTTTGTGTTAATGGTGACCAACTCTGTTAACTATATTCTCTATATTAACTATATTCTCTAATTCTACACAGCAGACCATTTTCTTGTCTTTCTTTTTTCTTCCCAAGCCTGTTTTTAGACTTAACATGAAGCTTCTTTCCCTGTTTTCTTTCCCTTCCTCTCTTCAAGGAAGGGGTTTTGGTAGATCAGTGGGGATGACAGCCAGATTGAAAGGGATTAGGGAAAAAACAGCAGTGAGGAAATGGAGGCAGGCAATTAGACTCTACTTTAAAATGTTGGGAGTAAATGACAGGGCAGGGAGATAAGAGGGTAGAGGTTTAAGAGAAAAAAAATTTTCTTTAGTTAGGGAAGGACTGCATTTGTTTGTAAAACATGGAGCAGGAGTCTATGAAGAAGTAATTGTAAATTCAAGAGAGAGGGAATAAGAATAGTGAAACAAAATCTTGGGAAAACTAGGAAAGTACATGATCAAGGACACAGAGTATGGGACTAGTGTTTGAAAGGAGGAAGGCTATTTCTTCTTCTGAGAAAAGAGACAAGGAGCAGATGATGGAAATTTTTAGATAGACAAGAGAAACTCACGTTTGGAGACCATTAACACTCCACTGAGAGACCAAGGCAGAGAAGCTAGTTTGAGGGCTGAAGGAAAATGGAGAGGGTGTGGAAATCGTGCAGAGGAGAATGCTATGGAGAAGCACTGAGTTGAATAAAATAATTACTGAGCAGCAAAGAGGATACAAATGAAATGCCAGTGGATCCAGTTAGCAGAGTTCCTTGAATTTTTCTAGCTACATGTGGGTATACAGAATCTCTAACAGCAGCTGAAATATTAGGGACACTGGTCTTCCCATGAAACTACAGAGATTTTGGAAAGACCCAAGAAAAAAAACAGAACTACATAGAATCAAAATAACAGAGCTGAGAGGGACATCTGAGAGACAGCAGAGCCCACATTTGACCATGCAGACGGGTAGCTGGACAATGGATGACTGGCAGTACTTGATGGTCAGGCAGTGTTCCCTAAGACTTTGAAAATAAAAAAAATCAAACTGCCCCTAAAAATTTTAAATTTTGCAATCAATGCACAATAGATCAGGACAGAAATACGCATTGCCACCTGAATGATCAGTGGCTCCCAGGCCTGCTAGACCAAAACTGGTGTGATTTGATCAAATACATCAACATATCCAAGAAAAATGTCAACAAGCCTAAGAAACCGAGAAAAAGAGAGCACCATCCAAGGGGAAAGTGCACCTTTGCCAGTGAACTTTGAGTTTTCTGATCCCATTGACAAGATCATCACTAAGCAACAGTGACGACTGACAGGTGGTTTTGCCTTGTGCCATTCCATTGTTCAATCATTTGATTTGGTGCTGAGCTGAAGATATTTTCATCGTAATTTGGTTTCTTTTAATTGTAGGTCTTTCTGCAAGGATATAGTTCACAAGTCCTGTAATCTGAGTATTTGGGTCATTGTGATCATTATTTTTTATTATGAATGTATTAACTAGTGACCAGTTTTACGTATCAGTCATAAGAACTTGGCTAATATAATGCCACCTCTGAAAGTTAGATCACAGGGTGAGCTGATCATGGGTTTCTGAATCTGCAAGGTTAAAGTTAGATGGAAAGTAGGGAACCATCCTTCAAGTTTTCATGGCCTTCCCCTGATGAGAACTCACTTCTACATTAACTTTCTCCATTTTGTGGCAAAAATTCACGTATAGCAGATTGGACAGGGTCTGGTGTGTTTCACCCTTACTTGCCATATGCATATCCTTTGCAGGCCCTCTAGATGGTAGAGGCCCTTATTGCAAAGGGAAAATACCCTTGATCAGCAGGGCAATTACAATGCCAAAATTGGGGCAATATCATTGTGTACAAGCCTTAGAGGAGCCAGTATTTCAGCAGGTTTGTGTTCCTTTCTTTTCTTGTTTTGGTAAAATTTAAGGCTAATGACTCTAGATTGGGCATTTCTATCTCCATGAGAGGCCAGCTAGCATTTTGCAGGTAAGATAGAAAAGAGGAATGGTGCCTTCAAAATGCCCACTCAAGCTGTGCCCCTGAAAGGTCTTCCAGCCACAAGGTACAGACTTCTCCCTGGGATCTGGGAGGTCTTGCCTACTTAAAGAAACAGCTATTTGCCAAGCAGGTGGAATGCCTCGAGGAAGGGGCTTAGTTTTTGACCTCGAGTGCTGATACTTGTGCATGGCAGCTCCCTTCACTTCCTTGCCCTGCTAAAAGATAAACACAGGGAGTTCTGCATTTTCCAAAAGTGTGCATCCATCTGGATGTACTCTCGTTTTCTCCACTTCCAGCTTCCACACCACAGTTTTTATTTGCGTTGCAGGGTCAGGTGTGGGAAGGAAGGAGATGGGGAAACTGTATATTTTAAGATAAAAACTATGATTGATCTACCCAAGATTTTCTTTAACTATGTAACAAGAAAAGGGATAAATGAGTACACTAATGGAAGTACTTGGGTTGTGGGTGGCCAAAGACAGGGTTGACTAGGGTGACCCCAGCAAGGAGAAGGGATTAGACAGGAGTGTGTGGGCAAATCAGGAGCTATGATACATGAAAAGGTGGAGGCTGAGAGACCCATTCTTCCCAGGAGAGAACCAATCGAAATTAGACTCCAGGGCAATGAGAATGGAGCCTGAACCAAAGGACATGACCACTCCTAAGGATGTGGAATAGTGAGAAAGCCAGACAGATTGCTGGGACAGACGAGTCCCTAGGCTTAGTTTCGAGAAGATGGTATAACCAATAAACACAGGATCCAGTGTGAAGTCTGATAGGGGCTCTTTCTTGTAGAGAAAACCTGTTTTTCTTAATTAAATCTATCTGATCAAAATATTCTATTAATAACAAAGCAATTTTGTGATGCAGCAAACATTACAAAATATGGCAATTTAACAAATTGAGACACTATGAAGGCATTGGAAATTTTACAAAAAATTTAGAAAGGTTTTTATTGTTATTGAAGATTGGACCCAGCTACCAGCTTCTGAGTCTTTAGGAAAGATTTGGGATCCTTCTATTCTCTCCTGAAAGCTTGTGCTCTGGCTACAATGGGGCTGTTATCCAGGAGATTGAGGATCCTTGCAGGAACCACTCCAGCCCATGCCAGACCAGGAGCCAGACTCTACTCCAGCATTTACCAAAAATAAGCCTTGTTGATGACCACAATCACTAGTGACTTGTGCCTCTCAAGTCCAGAGCTATTAGTTTTAACAGCACTCAATGTTCCATGAGTGCCCCATAATGCTTACAAGTTAGACTGCCTAGGCTTGGACCTTGGTTCCTGCACTGAGCCATTTAGAATAACCAACACACAATAGCTTAAACAGTAAAGAAGTCAGAAGGTAAAGAAGTTCCAGGGTTGTTTATACAACTGAATGATGTAGTCAGAAGCCTAGGCCCTTTATAGCTTTCCATTCTTTCCAATGTGTTAGACTTCTGTTCCTAGGCTTGTTGCCTCATGGTCACAGGATGGCTGCTGTTGCCCTAGTTTCTACTTTTAATGGTAGTATCCATAGCACATAGGCAGGAAAGAGAAGGCCTCTGTCTCATTACCAGTTTCTTCCTTTTCAAAAAAGAAAACATTTCTCAGAACCATTTCCCTTCTCATACCCACTCTGATCAAGTTGACTTCCCAGTACCTCTGTCAGAACTAGATCACCCTAACTGTAAAAGAGTGTGAAAAGTGAACCACCACTTAAATCTCTGTTGTGGAGCACAGATTTTGTCTTCAAAGAAAAAAGAAGAAATGACTGTAGGTAGACAACTGTATCTGTTATCTATTTCTACAACAATGCTGTATAACTTAGTGGCCAAAAAAAAATATTATCTTTCACTAATCTGTGGGTTGACAGACAGTTCTGCTGATCTGAGCCAGTCTTGGCTGGGCTTGCTCATGTGTCTGCAGTCAATAAGCTGGTAGGTTGGCTAGGGGCTGGCTGGTCTACAGTGGCCTCAGCTACGATGACTTGCCTCAGCTGCGATGACTTGCCTCAGCTGCACAGCACCCAACTCTCGACCTCCAACAGACTAGCTCAGAATTGTTCAGATGGTGGAAGCAGGGGCTCAAAAGAGAAAGTAGAAGCATTTCTTCTTGAGGCCTAGCCACCATATGCAGTCACTTTGACCATATCTTTTGGCCAAAGAGAGTCATGAGGCCAGCCCCAATTCAAGGGGCAGAGAAACAGACTGCCCCTCTGTGAGAGGAATTGCAGTCATGTTGCAAGGGATATAGATAAGGGGAGGAAACTGGGGCCAATCAATCCATCACAGCAATTAATAGAGCTCACTGTAGGCTCTTCTTAAATATATGACCATGGACAAGTCATTTAACTCTCAGCCTCTTTATCCCCATCTGAAAAATGGGGATAATAATAAAATCTAACTTACAGGTTGTTGTGAGGATTATATATACATCAATCTACGTCAAAGAGCTTACAAGAATGTCTTCATTTGGTAAGTTAGCATGTACTAACCAATGTTAGCGTCCACGATTACGGGCCAGCAATTGATCTGCAGCCCTGTCTTAACTATCTTACACAGTCATAACTAACGAGGAATTCTGGTGCTTGGGACAAAAGGCATGAATTTCACCCTCCCATTTCCTCAAATTCACTTTGTAATTCATGATACTGCTCATAGACTGGTCTTAATGATAATGCTGTCCTGCGCTCTAATTCTTGCTAACTAGGATATGACTCAATTGTTCCTATCCAATGAAAAAGGGCTCATGTGCACACATGAATGTCACTAATATTTAAATTACAAATTCTCTTTTGAAGTAATTATTTCACACTTTTTTGTATCCTGTGAGCATGGCAGTCTCCAGGTTAATTTAAGGCCTGGTTAATCTGGCCCAAACTGCATCACTGCCCTCAGGGTTTGATAAACAGAGAATGGGGGAGAATGGGAGGAGAACATTTGCTAGAAGCACACCTTGGCCTGCAGTTTTCTGCTTCCCTAACAGTCAGGGCAGAGCCCTAAGCAAGGGCTGGGTGGTGCTAAGGCCAGCACAGCTATTTATTAAGCTCTCTGTTCCTCTAAGGCCAAATAAACAAGGAAGTGGCTTAATCCAGCACCCAAGTGTGAAACAAACTCATTTGACCTTAACCCACAGTTAAGAGTACATTTTCTGCACAGTTTTACATAACTCAGTACTTGAATACAAATATATATGTATATACATATACATCAGCCATACAACACACCAGTATATGCACATATATAAAACTGAACAGAAGTTTCCCCAAACAATACTTACCTTTTGTATATGCAATACCCTCTGCTATTTCCTCTTCTATTATATTCTTTTTAAATTTATATTTTAATTTCTTGAAATACTGTTCATGACCAATTAAATTGATTGGAAAATATTGTTTGGACAACTATTTTGAAAAACACTGACTTACGTGGTATAATGTAAGGAGCATTGAGCAAAACTTCTCTTTTCCAGAATTTTTTTCTATTTTTGAGACTTCCTAAGAGGGCAGTGTAGGATGATTCCATGGCTAAAGCAGTCTTCCACAGTGGTTAAGGGCAAGGAATCGATAGGGAAAATTCTTGGGTTCAAAATCTGCCTTGGCCACTTGTTAATGATGTGACCTCAGTGGAGTTATTTAGTCTCCCTCACTTTGGTTTCTTCCTGAGGACCTGGGGAGAGTATTACTCCCCATCACTGTTGTGAAGACAAAATGAAGTCCCTCTGCATAACACCTAACACAACACAAGCAGATAAATATTATCTATTACTATTCCCTCAGGAGGTGTTGTCAATCTTTAACCCCCAGGGACACTATTTGGTCCAACTTTTTTCTCGTGGAGAACCTATTTGGCAGGGTGGTACATGATGGATACAACAACACAAGTCTTGGTTAGCACAGAAAGGTTAGTACATAAGGGCAGCCCTAGATGGGACCACCTGGGGAAGGACCCTAATGTAGGGGAGGGAATGATGGTGGGGGAGTCCTGTCAGCCCAGAAAGGTTCTGAAGAAAGACACCAGTAGGGCTGGCAGCTCTTGTGTTGAGGTACTTAGGCCTTTGATCCTGTGGGTAACTGAGAAAAATTTTATAGGTCTCCAGGAAGAAGATGTAGATGTCCTTTCTACAAGTGTGTCTCTATTGTGTATGTGATTGAACTTTGAAGAAAGGCATTGGAATCCAGGCCTCAGTGCTAACATTTGTGCAAATGAAAAAGAATGACTTCTCTGGGAAAGGCAGCCGTGTCCAAGGCATGCAGCCTAGTCAGCCAACTGGAGTTTAGATCACAGCTCCTTCTACCAGATGTCCTGGTGCTTCAGCATCCTCAGTAGCCCTGCAGAACTCTATTAATTCAGTTATCTTCTTTCAGGAAGCCTCCGCCAGGATTGCCTTCCAACCCTGGGGGGCACATTCATTTACCTATTCCCAATGGTAGCAAATCCTCAACTATTTAAGCTACATTTAATTTTGGAAAGAGTCCAAGTTATTTTGACTTCAGAGGTGGTAGCAATGAAAATATGCCACCCAGATGTCTTGCTGCTGGGAGCATCACTCACTGATGGCCCCAGTTGCTGCCCCTTGGGAACCATCACAGTTCCTCTTTGCAGCTTTCAAATAATACTGAGCATGGTGAGAAATGAAAGCAGCCCCATTCTAGCAAGACATGGGACTCAAGGGCTCCCCATCAGCCTGGTGGAACATTTCTTAGAACTGTGCTGCAGTCTGATATTCTTCCCACCCAGGCTTTTCTCCTTCCCTCTCTCCTTCCACAGGTGTCAGAGCTGCAATACAGTTTGAAAGCTCTGCCTACCTATCTTGCTTCCCCCTTTACCTGTACATCTAATAACTTCTTGACATCTGCTTTTCAGCAGATCCAGACTACCGTACCAGGTCTGGTAAGAGAAGGATGTGCTCAATCTGTTTAATATATATTTAGGGCAAATTCTGGAAGAAGCTATAAAAAAGATGACTTCTCTTGATGGATAAAAAAGCCACTACGAAAAGTCCCGTGACTGCCCTTGCTCACCCTTGGAACACCAAGGCCAAACTGTATGCCGGGGGCCACTCTAAGATATTTCAAGTCTTCTAATTCTTCCTGAACCTGAACAGGGCCAAGTTATCTGAAGAGACCAGGGAAGACGTTGAAGCATGGTTTCCTCTCCAACTCCATGCCACAGTTTTCACCTGGACTTGCCTGTATACATCTCTTGTGACTAGATAAGGGAATAAGGGAAGTGGCACCAGTTTCTGCTACTCATCACTTTTATTCACAAGGAACTCAAAATCAGTCCAGAGGACCAGGTAGGTTCAGATGCCTCCCACCCAGCTAAAATCCTGCATTTCCATCCTCATATAAACTCTCTTGGCCCTCTCTAGGTAACAAACAACAAAACTAAAGAGGCCATGACTAGGAAATAGTGTGTTGACTGTATTTTCTTGTTTACTGTATTCTTGATGCTCTGCCTTCTGGGGCCTCACCTAGAGGATTACCTGTGGGTTACCTGGACAAACTTTTCCTCTCTGGGCTAGATAATTCCCAGAGATGGCAAACAACTCCCCCAAAAGCATGCCTTTCTTCTAATATCTCCAAATCATCTCTAAATTTTGTCCCAAAAATGAAGACAATAGCTGATAGAATTAAATCAGTTGAGAAGGTGTATAAGAGAGAGTTTGTAAACAAAAGAGGGCCATTTAAACATAATAAACTAGCCAATCCAGAACCCAGAGCTGCCAACTAAGTCCTTTTGCATGTTGAGCCGCTATCCCCCGCCCCAAACACTCCAGGGCCAGGTACTGCCAGGTACTAGGCAACTAGGGACAGTCCCGGTACCCCAGAGCCTTGTCCGTTCTTTGCCCACAAAAGCCACCATAAAGTCTCCTGCCCATGCTTTCCCCTCACTCTCTGTCCGGCATGACCCTGGGGCTTCCCTCTGTGGCCACACAAAGCACGCCACCTCCTCTTGGGAACTGTGAGTGATAAATTATCTTTCTAATGGCTGTCGTCTCCTGATCTGTTGGCCTCACCATATTTGACTAATAAAACTTACATTTTAAAACAAATGGTTATTGGGGAGAATTCAATGTGGGGGCATCTACATTAGCAACTATCAGCTACAAATATTTGTTATATTTGAATAGCCCTCTTCTGTTTATGAGGTGTCTCATGCACACCATCTCCATTATTTTAATTCTATCAACTGTCTTCATTTTAGAGATGAAATTTGGAGATATCTGAGCAATGACAACATTATTGAAAGAAATATATACTTTCTATCAGGCTGTGTGTGAGGTATGGGTACAGAGGGCAGAACACAGGCTCTGTGGTGTTGGTTTCAAAGAGGTCTCCAAACACACACTGATAAAAACAATAATCACAACTCAACTACTTCTTGCACATATCCTATGTGCCAGGCACTGATGTAGGCAATTTTCATACAGTAACTCACTAATCTTCATGTCAATGCGGAGGATGATACCCAAGGTACCGTCTATTATCTTCTCTGTGCTTCAGACAATCTGAAAATAACAGGTTGAAAGTTCATTTCTGTCATTCAGTGTTAGAGTTGCAGATGACTTTAGAGATCAACACTCTCCATTTTACTGATAAAACAAATATTTTAGGTATTTTACTCCACTTGAAGGTTTTGTTATTTTCAAGCATACTCCTTAAATAAGGCATGTGTACCCTGATTATGCTAATAGTGAGTTCCAATTCCTCTGACCTCTAGCCCAGCTATGTCATATAAGGGAAATGACACCTACTATAATAATCTCAAACCCTATAATCCATCACACATACTTTGAAAGCACTAACGAGAAATGTGCTACAAAAACCAAACACACCTAGTGTATATCACAAAGTTTGCCTAAATATTTCCCATTTATGCTATTTTGAGAACTGGCTGCTAGCCCAGTTCCGACAACAGTGTTCAAGATTAAGTGGGAGGCCATGTGAGCATGGTAATTGAAAATACAGTTTCCCCCCCAAAGGGCTGTTAGTTATGAGTGTACTTTCTTGTGCGAGATCTCCTTTTGAGCATTTATGAAATACAGATTCTGCAATTGTCTTACTGGAAAAAAATGTGTGCCTATTAGGTTTCTAGCACACAATGGTATGTCAGTTCTAATCAGCCTTCTCTCAGAAGATTCTGCAGAAGCTAGGCCCAGGAGCTCTTCCTTAGATCACCTCTCCCATAGCAACCACCTCACTCTTGGCAAAGGCACAAACACTTTGGTCTAGTCAACCCTGGTGACGTCAGTCCCATTAATAAGCTCAGGGTCCTAGACAACAGCAGTCAGCACAGAGCTATCTCAAAACCAGCTCAAGGGGCACCACCAGCTCAGTTCCTAGACACAATCACATTGTTTTTGGGTTAGAGTCCTTGGTGGCATGGCTCCACCTTTGGGCTCAGCCCATATTAGGTCAAACCCATTGGCTGATGACAACCCGATGCATTCGTTTGGCTGGGATATTCTGAGCAAGATGGTAATCAAATTTCCAAGACTTGGATGAGCCCTACCTTCCTTCTCATCCCTGCATGCTTCTGCACCCAGGCTAAAACTTAAAGGAAAGGAGAATATTTGGGATATGATAGTTTCCAAGATTGAACAGCTGGCTTAGATCTATTAAATTGCAGCTTTAAGTTAATGCACCCTATACTTCCCCCGTAAATCAAGGAAAACAACAATGTACCAAAGAACTGGAAAGAAGGTTTTTGAGTTCTTTTAAATTGTGCCCAAAGGTTTCTAATTCTAATTTTGAAAAAGGAAAGAATCTTGGTCTAAAGTCACTGAATATATATGCCAAGCACATTCACTGGATTCTTTGGCATATTTGTGCTTCGGATTCTCCCAATAAGAATTATTCAGTCTGCTGCATCAAAGACAGTTGTAACTTTGATTTCAATCTGCAGCCATTCTATAACCCCACCAGAGAAAGCATGATATTATGCACTGTCATAATTCAATGTGTTTTCACAGTTATGGGGGTAAGTAACTGATCCAATTAGTGTTCCCCTAGGTGTCCACTTCATTACTTTAGCCATTTATTGGTGAGGCCAGGAACATAACAGCATGTCTGTGGTCAGCCCCCTACCTCCTGCCCA
Source organism: Smutsia gigantea (assembly GCA_032199065.1). Lineage (NCBI taxonomy): Eukaryota > Metazoa > Chordata > Mammalia > Pholidota > Manidae > Smutsia > Smutsia gigantea. The sequence continues at coordinate 169,952 of JAVSCE010013189.1, read as the reverse complement.
AACTTTGATCTGAATCCATAAGTCTGAGGGCTCAAAAAAAGGGGAAAATTCCAAGCAAACCCAGGAAATATCATTTATTAAGTTCCTCAAAGGTTGTATGTATTTAAAGGAGGTCAACACAAAAACTCCTTTGCAGGCAACTGCCTGGAGGAATAGATCAAGCAGCAAGTCAACAATTCTTTATTGAAACCCGACTACATTCTCAGCGCGAAGGTCCACACCAACTGGGAATGATATCGGAAAATAGGGAGTTGGTCATTCTTCACTGTGAATTTTCTTTTCCATTTTGCTTTGCTTTGTTTTTTAAATTATACAGACATGGCCAGAGTTTGAACCTACATTGCCTGGATCAGACCATGAATAACTAACTGTCTTAACTGGGAAGATATGCCAGATCCCAGATACCAGATCCTGTTCTCTCTCTGCTTCTACCCCAAGAAAAGGCTGTGCTTCCTTCCAGTGAACAGCCCAACACAATTTAGCAATGGCTCTTCCTGCATTTTCTGGCAGGGAATATGGAAAATAACATATAGGAAAAACGTGTGTGTGTACGTGTGTAATGGGTTTTTTGTATCTCAAATGACTTTTCTCTCTTCAGGCCTCTAGGATAGAGTAGTGCTTACTGTTCCACCTCCATTTATTTGCTGGTTTCTGGGATTCCTCTGTGAATCGGGCTTCAAGGCTTGTCTACAACAAGGTTTTTGTTCATTTGTTTTTTCATTCTACCAGTGAGGTTCAAAGCAATAAGAAAGAAAAGGAACATGTCCCTGAAAGAGGAATTTGCTCCTTTACACTTAATTCTGTAATATTGCTCAGAATAAGGGTGTGGTACACTGAAAGGAAAGCTTAGCTTAAAAAGGAGAAGACGGAGGGAAGGCATTTTAATACCGATCTGGAGGTAGACTCGGATGAGGATTAGCAGCCGTCCTGTCTCCTTTGATGAAGGGCTTAACTAACAGCAAGAGGAGCTGAGGATCCATTTTAGGAAAAACTTCCTGACCATCATGAGTCCTGGCAGTGCCTTACCAAGAGCGATTGCCTAGCGCATCTCTGGATTAAAGGGTGATATTGTTTTGTAAGTTTGTTTGTTGTTTGTTTGCTGCTGTTGTTATTCATTCTAAATTGTGAAAGTTTTAGACTTTTATATTTTTCTTCAATACGCAAGTAATGCATGTTTATTGTAGAAAATAAGTGGAAAATACTGACAAGCAGTGAGGAAAAACTTATTATCTGTAATTCCACTGTCCATGGATAAGAACCATTATCATTCTGAAGCATGTATTTTTAGATATTTTTCTCTGGGAGATTGGTTAAGTAAATGCTGGTACAGTTATAAGGTGTAGCTACTAAGAATGATACATATGTGGCCCACCCGATGTTGGGCCTTGGCCTGAGAGTTTCTCCAAACTTTTGCTCTTTGGTTTCATCTCTGGCCTTAGCCTTGGCAAGTGAAAGAGCTGAGTGCCAACGTCATCACCATCTGGCAACCTTGAACTCAAGCACGGTCAGTGACTGTGTGGTGGAACAGATTATCATCACATCTAGCCAGCAATGATGTCAACTTATTCAATAACTTGAATAAGACAATCAGATTTCAAGTTGATATCTGAATATTCACTTAAAAATATATATAGGAATTTCAGATGTAACCTAGAGGGAAAATCTCTATATGTTTTATATATTGAAATTTTTACAGCTGGAGCTCAAATATTGCAATTATAAATGAACATATATGTATACATATACACACATGTATGTGAAAAATGCATATAATTAAGAATGATCATAAAAGTTATTAATATTATATGGTAAAATTATTAGAATCTCTCAGGTTAAGTCAATAAGGGGATAGTTTGCAAATATTAAATTAATAATGCAATATTAATGAAGAATATTAATAATGCAAATATTAATAGAGAATGAATTAGCTAGATCACTTAGGAAGATGATGATATCCTTTCTGAACCAAAGCATGTTTATAAAAATTTACATAATAATATAAGGCAGACTAGTATTCAGCTATTTAATTCTATTTGGTCATGATTTTTTTAAGAAAAAGCTCTGTTTTTGAATTCTTCACCTTTTTTTAACGTGAATTAAAACTATTATGTAAACTCTGCTGCCTTAAAATTTCACAAGAAGAAAACATTCCCAAATGATGGACCATAACATCCATAATAAACCATCTTTTCTGGACATAATAAGAAATACAAGTATAAATCATAAAACAAGTTGTTAGCGAAAAATGGGCCCATATGACATTTTGTTTTCACTAATCCAATTTCAAAATTATAAACTTAATAAGAATTCTCTAAGAAGGCAATTCTTTACAGTCTTTGAGCTTATAGAAGCTATCATTTAAAATAAAAAGCTTGTTAAAATTATTGCTATAGCTGCAAGTCCTTTTGGGAAAAATAAAGGACTTTTGAGACTTGATAAAGTTATGAATTTTGGATAAAAAGTTCCTTCTAGGAAACACACTGTTGAAACTCGTGCCTGAATTATATTCTGCTGCGCACAAGTGGTTGGTGACATTATTAAATGTGCCAGTTCAATGTGGCCCTCCCTTTGAAACTGCAATGTGCAGAATACCAGCTGAAAGAACTATCTAGCAGTTGCCAGCTCTAATAAACGACTATAAAGTTCCTAGAATATAATAAAAAATTTTTAATTTTTGACTATTACATATTAATAATGAAGCTATGATAATAATTACAATTTGCATATAATTTCAGATTTATTCTCCCAGCACAGAAATTTTTTCAATGATTGTGATATTTGACTATAGCCTCTGCTTCAGCAGAATAAATATTTTCATCCTTAGCCATTTGGATTTACAAATGTAATCAGTGTGACTCAAACATATAAGTATTATATGTTTGAGATAGAAAAATGTGTGTCTGTTAGGATGTTTTCAATTGCATGAAACAGACATCCCACCTAAACTGGCTTTTAAGGAATGGGAAGGAGAAAATAAATTATTGGTTCATATACCTGAAGAGTCGAGTTGGTGCATAATTCTTGCTTCAGACAAGTCCTCTGGTTTTTCCCTCACCACTTTCCATTTCTATTCTTAACTTCATTAGCTCCATTCTCAGTCTCCCTCTTTGTGGGGCAAAGATGGCTGCCAAGAGCTCCTGAAACTTCTCGCTTCTAAGTTGGCAAACAGATAGGAAGCAAGTCAGTCTTTGTCCCAGTGGTAACCAGCAAAAGTCATGAAGTACACCCTGCTAGACGCATGCTTACATGATGTGTTCACCTCTGTAACATCACTGTAGCCATGAGGATACCATGTGATTATTTGCTTAAACCAACCAACTTCCATCCCTGGAGGTGGGAAAAGATCAAACCAAAATCTTTGCCAAAGAAGTGTTGGGATGCCATTACCAAGAATTAGGAGAAATTGATGTTGGCCAGCAAACAACAGGTGTTAACTACAACACGGAACTATGTTTTCCATTGTTAAAATATGATTATAAAATTGTATACAGAGCATGATCCTGAATTTGATGCAAACATCTTTTGGCTTCATTTATTTAACCAATCCCCCTTATTGGTTTTACAGTTGTTTGTACCATTTCACAATTATAATAGGTACTTCAACTAGCATAATTGCACATAAATTTTGCATGTGTGCGAGATGATCTTCTTAGAATAAATTCCTTAAAATTCAATTATTGAGTCAAAAAATATTCACAATTTAAGGTTTTTACACTCTTGCCAATTGCCTTCCTCAAAAGTTAGACTTCCAGCAGCAGTGTATAGCAATGCCAACTGGACATAACCTACCTCACCAACAAATAACTCATTCAGCAATTCAATAGGCAAAAAATAATCTCATTGCTTAACTTTTTGAGCACTATTAAAGATGAAATTATTCTGATATCACTTACCACTGATATTTAATTTTTTATCTACTAGTATTTCATGAGTTATCTGTTGATATATTGGCTCATTCCTCAATTGGCTGTTCATCTTTACATATTAAAAATAGTAAATTGTTAGGTGTCATTATTTTCTCATTTGTAATTTCTTTTTTGACTTTGTTTATGGTGAGGTTTAGTTGCTTGTTTGTTGTTGGTCTATATAAAAGTTCTACATTTTGATATACTCAAAGTTATAAAATATTTCTTTTGAGATTGCTGTCTTAAACATCCTTTTGAGAAATAACCTTACCCATCCCAATTATTTCCATTTTAATTGTATTTTCTTCTAGCATATTTATTTTTTCATATTTTATTTCTAAATCCTTAAGTCACCTAGAATTTACTTTGAGATACAACATCAGGCCATAACCTTACTATTTTTTAAGTGGCTAAACAGGATTCCTGATGTGGATGTTAAAAGCCTGGTGATTAAGAGGGCTGACTCTGGAGCCAAACTGGTGGGTTTGTGACCTTTGAAAAGTCAGGCATCTTTTCTATGTCTCATTTACAAAGAGAGATGAAAATAATGATACCTATTCTGTAGGGTAGCTTGGACAGTGAAACATATTAAAGCATATAAAGAATTACAATATTGCCCAGAGCACAGCAAATGTTAGACATTGTTGTCACTACTATTTACTGAAAGATCTATCATTTCTCCTCTTGAGATAATAATGCCTTTGTGAAGTTCTGAATATTTATCTATATGTGGGTCTGTTTCCAGAAATTTTGTTTTCTTCTATTGGCTAGTCTGTTTACTTTTCCCCCCTGCTGATTTTTTAAAGGATTCATATCAATATCTCTGAAATCAGCAGAATGAAGTTGTGACTGCTTAAAATGCCTTGGTCTCTTGCCCTTAAAAGTGTCAGGGGTTGTTTCCTTCCTATGTGTCATGTCAGTTTTGCACACATTAGTTCTTCACACTGGGCTCTACAGATACCACTTCAAGCTTTTTAGCTTATTTGTCTCAGCTATTCCACTTACTAGCTGTGTAACCTTGGGCAAGTTATCTGAACTTTGCCTCAGCTGCTTCATTTGTAAAGAGGAGGTGATAACAGTTATGACTTCATAGGGCTACTATGAGGACTAAATGAGATAAGCTATATCATGCACATAGTACAGTGAACATAATAATCCCCAAAGAATTATTAGTTATTAATTAATTTGTTATTACTTTTATTATATCATAGGACTCAAAAGTCTCCCTTTCACTAAAGCACATAGCAAGTATGGGCATGAGGACTCAAGATACAAGGGATACAGAGAAAAGGAGGCCAATAGTATTTAAGTAAAGCTATCATTTTTCCAGGTTAGTATAAATTAATAGCACCCAAAATAATACTTTTTAAATAGGAGGTGCTCAAAAAAAACCTGTTGAACTGGTAAAAATAAAGAAATCATATTGTCTTTCTACCTGTGCAGTGCTGAGGATTTCATGTGAAGTGAATGCTGAGAAAGAAAAACTTCACTAGTAATGTTCCTCAAAAAGCATGAATCAATATAAGAGTATGAAGATTCTTGTTCAAGGATTCTGGTACATCTTTTTCCCTATTACCACCACATGTGTACACACATGCAGAAGACAGAGATAGTAAAAAGAGGAAAACTGATTAGGAATTAGCAGTTAGAGCAATAATCCCATTTTCATCCAATCTGTATTCTTTGGAAACACGCTCTACCACAGAGTAATTATCCCCTTTTATAATCTATGTAACATGCACTCATATGTGTGCATACGCACACACAAACAACCCACAAAGAGGCATTTCTTGACATTTTAAACCATTCCAGATTGGCTCAATTCCAGTCTGTCATATTAAAATGTCAAGAAAATTAAGTATTAAGAGAACAATCTGGTCCTTCCTGAACTTATTTACTTGTTCTCTAAAAGAGAAAGATAGGGTGGGGAGCAGCTGACTGCCTCATTCCTTTCAGCAGACAATCTAGGTTGTCTTGCTATGACTCAGGCAATATCTTTTACCATGTGTAAAAACATGGAGTGGCGGAGGATCCCAAACTTATATGTGAGAAGGTGTGGCTGCATGTGCTGTCGCCCCTGAGGTTTAAAGCACTTTGACAGGCCGCTGATGGACATACTTGTGAGCTCTTAACTCGGAATCATTTTGGGGATGTAGCAGCATTTGAGATGGTATGCCAGAGAATTATTAGGAACCAAAACATTAAAATCACTCCCATGTGAGTGTGAAACTATCTTTCTGGCTTTTGAAGGAGAGATGTTTCCTTTACAACTCCACTATTTTCAATGTCACTAATTGCACACTGGATCAAAAGACTGATGAGGAATGGAATTGGAAACCTGGAGATACTTTAAGAATAGCTTAGGTGACTAGACCCAGTCTATGAAGAAGAACTATATGGGGGAGGTCTTAAATGATCTTAAGTCTTCACCACAATTCCTTGGACACCACCATGGAAAAAGAAAACATTACTCATGTTTACAAGGCATCTGAAAATTCAACAATGTCAGCTTGAGCTGATTTTTACAGCCATTTTCACAAGTGATTTAAATCACTAATTAACTGGCAAGTGTTCAGTTCCCACCCACTGTAGTTGTCTAAATCAAGAGAAATAAACATGTCAATAGAGCCAGCATAGAAAGAATTAGAGCTACATATTCCTTTGCTATAGTGAACCAAATAACACACTTGTATCATGGTCAACTCAGAGTTTAAAAGCAGGAATACTTTCTACTTAACATGTACCTTATATTTTAAATCTGATTTAAGACAAACTCCTGAAGTCCAAGGGCCTTGCACTAAACACTTTGCAAAACAATAAATAGATAGATAGATATAAATAGATAGAATGAACATAGGAACCATCTAAAAAATAGAACCCAGGTTAAAAAAAAAAATACGGTTTTCTCTAAATTCACTAATCTGTTATTCATTCATTCCACACATTTTATTAAATGCCAGTCACTGTTCTAGGCTTTGGGGATGCAATAGTGAGTCAGAAAACAAATATTTTTCTCTGCCCTCATTGAAGCTTCTAGTCTAATGGAGGATATTGTCAATAATTAGATAATCTTGCAAACAAATTCAAAATTTATCACTGGGTCAAATGACTACAAATGAAAAACAACAACAACAGAAGGATTCTGAAAAAGCAAGGAAGGTCGGGGCAGGCTTCCCCGGCAAAGTGATAGTTGAGGTGATATCTGAAAGGAGAAGAAGACAGGCAATGACTAGTGAAAAGCAGGAGTGAAGAACATCCAGGTAGAGGGGTCAGTATGTGCAAAGGCTATATGGGAGGAGAAAGCAAAGCGAGTAAAGATGAAAAGAAAGCCAGTGGCCACTGGGAAATGGGGTGGGGTGCCAGACAGAGACAGAGCACCCATGCTGCGGAGGTGTGCCTGTAACTTAAGAGCAATGGGAAGCCATTGAAATAATTTAAGCAGGCACATGACATGGTCAGAATTACATCTTTGTAACACTAATTCTGGATGCAGTGTGGAGACTAGATCAGAGGGAGGTCAGAGGAGCTGTGAGGAAACCAGTTAGAGTATCAGGAATAAGCTATTGCTGTTATCTGGCCATGAAGGTGGCTTAGGTCAAGATGGTACCAAGTAGAGACGGGTTGAAGGAAAAACCCCCAGGACTTGAATTAGATTTGGAGAAGGAAAGGAGCATACAGAATATGCTCATACAGTAAAACTAACTGCTTTTGATGAGAGGGGGGAGAGCTGAAACAACAGCAATACTTTACAAGGCCAAAAACTGTTCATGATTCAAGCACCAGGCATTCTAAATCTAGATAAGTCTAAATCCAGAATTGTAACTACTTTATGTTGCTCTGAGGCCTTACACTTGCCTCCCAGAGCTGATGGAAGACAAAATTCTCAGAAACTGTGGGAGTTCTACTTCTGGGTAAGATATAGAAATACATAAAGACTGTCACTTTCATTATACCAAAATAAAATAATAAACTAAAAATCATATTTTTATTTAAGGCCATCAAAGGTTACCAGACACACAGAAGAAGTCTAAAAAAAACTCATTCCAGTGGGGAACATGCCCTTCAGAGAAAAGCAAAATGTGGTAATTAATTTCATATTTGGGGCACATTGCCTCTCCTTCCACAGGCAAATGAAAGAGTAGGCCTGGCATAGAATAAGGTTGCTGGAATGGAGAGAAATCAGCTGAACTTTTAACCACAGTGTGAGATACCATGAAATATTGGAATCTGGGAGAGTCCCAAACACAAAAATAATTTCTCAGAATAGCAATTCTCCCCTAAGGGAGTTTTGCTGAGCCGACGGCAGTCGGGGTAGAGCTGGAAGGTAGAGAGGGCTCTCCTTGCCCCTTGTGCTTCCCAGGTTCCAGAGCTCTTCTGGAGTTGCCTCCGGAAGTGACATCAAACTAACTAAAACTGCAGCCAAATCCCCTTCTAGTTCAAACCTTGAAAATCCCAGAGATCAGCCCCCAGATGTGAAGCAAGAAGTTGGGGGTTAGGCTGAAAAGGCAAAAGAAATCTTCATAATCATATTGGTAACAGGGAAACTGAAACTACTTACAGTTGTATCCAAGTCCCAGCTCAGTTAAACTCATGATAGGATCTGGATAAGAATCCCCTTTCCAAGCTTCTGGACAGAGGAAAGGGAAGGCTCTCTCTGGGAGAAAGAAAACAAAAATATACAATCTGGTTTTCTATTGCTCTTTTATGCAAAATGTCTGAAATAAAATAAAAAATTATGAGACATACAAAGAATGAAAATGTGATCCAGAATCAAAAGAAGAAACTATCAATAAAGGCAGATATTGCCATCCCTAGACAAGATTTCTAAAATAACTATTTTAATTACATCAAAGAATTATGTTAAATATTTGAAAGATGAGCAGGATGAGTGACTAGAGAGGAATTTCATGAGAGCAACAAAGTTCTAAGGAAGAGTAGAAAAATACTATACCTAGAGAAGAAAAATAAATACTGGAAACAAAGAATGTAATGAATAAGGTTGAAAGCAGACTGGAGCAAAAGAAAGATCAGTGAACTCAAAGATAGTCAATAGAAAATAGCCAAAGTGAAGTACAGAAAGAAGTAAAATACTCAATTAATATCTCATGATTGGATAATTGGAACTCTCAGAGTTCTCTCACCAAAATGGAATAAACAATACTAATTGTTAACTGGAAAACCCCTTAAATATTTAGAAATTAAGCCACACACTTCTAAATAATTCTTGGGTCAAAAAAGAAATAAAATAGAATTTATAAAATATTGTGTGTTGAATGATAATGAAAACATAAATATCAAGTTTGAGAGATGTATCTGAAAAAATGATTAGAAGAAAAGTGATAGCTTTAAATGCACGAATCAGGGAAGAAAAGGAATGATTTAAAACAAAGAAAAAAGGTATAAAGATTGATGAAGAAGAAATAAACTATCTTTTTTTCAATGGTAATTACATACGTAGAAAATCCAAAGGAGTCACCAAACTACTAGGACTACTGAGTGAATTTGCAAGGCCATGGAATACGACAGAAATCAATTGTATTTCTAGATCCTAGCAACAAAAAGATCCGGAAAATGAAATTTTTAAAATACCACTTATAATGACATCAAATACCCAAAAATAAAAATTTAAATATAAGGACAACTCCACTATGCTTGTAAATTACAAAACACTGCAGACAGAATTTCTAAATAAATGGAAAGATATATGATGTCCAAGGACCGAGGAGTCATTATTGTTACGATGTCTGTTCTCCCCAAATTAATCTATAGATTAAAATCATCCCAATCAAAATCTCGGCAGATTTTTTTTTGTACTGATTTTAAGTGTTGCATTAAGATATTTTACTGGTATGAGGAAAATCTATTTAGAAAATGAAAAAGAATAGAATCTATAAATAGACCCATATAAATATAATCAACAGATTTTCAATAAAATTCAGTGCAACTCAATGGAGAAATAGCAGTGGTGCTAGAGAAAATTGATACCTATATGGGAAAGAACTAATGTTGACTCCCTACATTATAGCATGCAAAAAAAATTATTTGGGGATGATCATGGATCTAAATGCAAAAAATAAAAAAGTCTAAAGCTTCTAAGGAAAAAAAATCTTCATGACTAAGGTAGTCAAAGACTTTTTACTCAGGATACTAAAGTATTCACCAAGAGGAAAAAAACTTTAGTTTCATCAAAATTAAAATCTTCTGCCCATAAAAGATACCATTAAGAAAGTGAAAAAGGTGAGCTACTGAGTATGAGAAAATATTTAGTATATATAAATTCACTATATATATTCATTGTATAAATATTCACTTCATACATATATATATATATATATAAAGGGGTTCATTTTCAGGATATATAAAGTTCTATAGATTAATAACTTTAGGAATAACCCAATTAAAAAGGGGGAAAATATTTAAACAAAAATCTTCCCAAGAAAAGGTACAAGAATAGCCAATAAGCACATGAAAAGGTGTTTAACATCATAGATTACCAGGGAAATGGAAATCAAAACCATAATGAGATACCATGAACTGGCTAGAATTAAAACATGACCATATCAAGTGTTGGTGAGGATGTGAAACATCTGGAATCCCCATACACTGCTTGTGGGAGTGTAAGGATACCATCACTTTGGAAAACAGTTTGACAGGTTTTTACAGAGTTCAACATACCCTACCTTGTGACCCAAGAATTCTATTCCTAGGAATATAGTTCAAGGAAATGAAAGCATATGACTACAAAAAGACTTGCATAAAAATGTTCTTAGAAGCTTTATGCATAATCACCAAAAACTGTCAATAAACCAGATGCCCATCAAATAATGAATAAGTCAACTGTGGTATATTAATACATTGGATGTCTAGTTAGCAATAAAAAAGAACTAAAAATACATGCAACAGTACAGAAGACAGACACAAAACCCTACATACTGTTGCATTTATATTAAGTTCAAGGGCAGGCAAAGCTAATATACACTGGTAGAAATCAGAACAGGGGTTTCCCCTGGGGGAATGAGGGAATGGACTAGAAAGTGGCACCAAAGACCCTTCAGGAAAATGAAAATTAATGGTAGCACAGGAGTACACATTGCCATCAAAATCCATTGAACTGTACGCTTGTGTGCTTTTTGGTGTATATAAGTTAGTTTCTCAATAAAGAAGAGAGTGCGGAAAAAAAGAAAACAACCCTGAAGGAAATAACACGACTACATGATACAAAGAGATACACTAAACTGTGGACTCCACTCTCTATCCAAAATACTTAATTTATTATAAAAACATGACTTCACAATGCAAGGGAAAAGTACGAAGTAATATTAAAAAAGCAAATAAAGTTTTATTTTAAAAATAAACACCTACAGAACAGGATTCTTCAAGATAAATTTTTACACAACCTGAGAGGTTTCCCCTTAGCCATCTGACTATGTTTACTATCGGAGCAAGCCCAGGGGGGATTTCTTAACATTTTTATCATAGTGAATTCTAGTTTCAGTGATCATCCTCAAAGATAATGAATGAGAGCCTAGTGGAAACAGCAGGACACTGGAGCCTGGCAAACTTAAATTCAAAGCCTGTCTGTGCCTGTGAGTTGCTCTGTGACTTGGGCTGTAATCCCTGCCTCTCTGGACCTCATTTTCTTCATCAGTATACTGGAGAATGTATGGTTATACACAATAAAGAAGATAACACAGGAAAGCGCTTCGTGTCTGGCACATAAGCAACTCTCATAATTAGTTGCTGTAGTTAGTACTTATAGGGAGGAGATAACCTGAGAGAAGGCGGTGGAAGTAGGCAAGAGCTGAACGTGTCAGGAGGTAAGTTCATTTCGCTGAGAAACCAACCGCAGCATTACCACTGCTAATGTTTGAACCTCAGAGTTCAAACATTTTTGCTACTAATGGAACCACCATACCCTCCCTCATTTAAAGTCTAATTCTAGGTTGGCCCCTTAACACCCATAAAACAAACATGCAAACAGCAAAGCAGCTCAGAATGGCTACCTGGGTTTTCTACAATCTGGATATAGTTCAATGTACAGTTTTTAAGGATAAGTAAGACTGTACTACCAGAACACTTCAAATCCCATTCCTTCAGAAGAACATAGTTATAGTTAACAATTGATTGACTGTTTCAGATCACCTTTCAACATCAGTTTAGTACTGCAGGGTTTTTCCATGTCAAGGTCCTATTTGTACCATCGATGTACTCTGTTCTCTGTGGAATCAGGCATAACTACTTCCTTATGTTTGCCTGTGAAATTTGACGATAATCAATTAGAGATTATGTGTAACCTGAGCACAAAATAGGGTTTCACACTGTTGTCATCACACCATTTCAGAATCTCAGAACTGCAAGGGATCTCTTTGGAGTTGGTAAAACCCTCTCACACAGCCTACACAACTCTGCCTATTGAGACGCTGTGGTTAGCTCTACTGTGTCCATCATCAGGCCCCTTAATGCATACATGGAGAACTCAAATTGTAAAATTCGTTCTATGGTGAAATAAAATCTCCCTTTCAAACAGCCCCTCAGATTCCTTATGCTTCCTTAGAATCAAACCAGGATGAAGGCACTTCCCCTTCACATTGGCAGGTCATCCTCCACTTCTGGAGTGGCCACCCCTGAACACACCACCCATGGTCCTTATTGTTCTCTACTTATGCCCTTGCTCTTCCTTCAAAGTGCTTGTCACGATTTGCAACTGTTTTTGTACCTTTTTATAAGGTATCTCATTTATGTTAGCTCTAAAAGGGGCCACACTAAGCTGTCTTAGTTATGGCTGTACCCTCAGCACGTGGTATCAAACTGGCACAATGTGGGCACTCAGTACACAGTGGACACATGAGCTCATGGCACATTGTGGGCACTCAGTACACACTGGACACATGAGCTCATGGCACATTGTGGGCACTCAGTACACACTGGATACATGAGCTCATGGCACATTGTGGGCAGTCAGTACACACTGGACGCATGAGCTCATGGCACACTGTGGGCGCTCAGTACACACTGGACTTGTGGGCGCTCAGTACACACTGGACACATGAGCTCAGGGCACATTGTGGGCACTCAGTACACACTGGACACATGAGCTCACGGCAAATGGTGGGCACTCTACCCACGGGACGCATGAGCTCATGGCACATTGTGGGCACTCAGTACACACTGGACACATGAGCTCAGGGCACATTGTGGGCACTCAGTACACAGTGGACACATGAGCTCATGGCACATTGTGGGCGCTCAGTACACACTGGACACATGAGCTCATGGCACATTGTGGGCAGTCAGTACACACTGGACGCATGAGCTCATGGCACACTGTGGGCGCTCAGTACACACTGGACACATGAGCTCACGGCACATTGTGGGCACTCAGTACACACTGGACTTGTGGGCACTCAGTACACACTGGACACATGAGCTCATGGCACACTGTGGGTGCTCAGTACACACTGGACTTGTGGGCACTCAGTACACACTGGACACATGAGCTCACGGCACATTGTGGGCACTCAGTACACACTGGACTTGTGGGCACTCAGTACACACTGGACACATGAGCTCACGGCACATTGTGGGCACTCAGTACACACTGGACACATGAGCTCACGGCAAATGGTGGGCACTCTACACACGGGACGCATGAGCTCATGGCACATTGTGGGCACTCAGTACACACTGGATACATGAGCTCAGGGCACATTGTAGGCACTCAGTACACACTGGATACACGAGCTCATGTCACATTGTGGGCACTCAGTACACACTGGACACACGAGCTCAGGGCACATTGTGGGCACTCAGTACACACTGGACACACGAGCTCAGGGCACATTGTGGGCACTCAGTACACACTGGACGCATGAGCTCATGGCACATTGTGGGCACTCAGTACACACTGGACGCATGAGCTCATGGCACATTGTGGGCACTCAGTACACACTGGATACATGAGCTTATGTCTTTGGATATTTTTAAATAGCTCATATTCTCTCCTTAGCCTTCCATGACTTGACCATATATGTTTATTCCTTCTGGGAATTTTCAAATTGCAATACCCAGAGAGCAAGCAGATATCAAATTTCTGTGAAAGGGACTGGTATAAAGAAATAGGAAGTGGAGAGGTTATGGAACTCACCAGAGTACATGCTTTGCCCAAAGGCACTCAAATTCAAAAACTTCACCACTAGGATTGTTGAGCATAATTTTGTGGCTGGATTGGGCCTGCAGGCTACCTTTTACAAGGCCTCTTTCAGTCTTCTTCTTTGAACATAGTTTCCAGATCCCTCATCTCCCTCCCCTGGACATACTCTACTGTGTCAGTGTCCCTCTTAAAGTTTGCTTAATTGACCAGGAGTCACAGCATGAAGGGTCCAGCGTCCATGGGACTATTACCTTCTGTGGTCTGGATAGTAAATGGCTCTCTGAGGAGCCCAGGAGCCTTAAGGTCTCTCTGCAGATGTCCCACACTGTTGTTGGCTCCATATGAGTTTGCAGTCAATACATCTTTTCTTTTTACCAGGAGCTGCTGACAAGCCACTTAATGATAAGAATATCTATGAAATAGCCTAAACAAAGATGTCTGGCCTTAAAAGAATTCAGACCATACACTTCTTGATGATGTTTTCCTTCAGCACAAGCCCTCACAGAAAGAACAGCTTCCCCAGTTGCTCCAGTCTCCCATAGACAGATGAGGCCAAAGCCACCAATCCAATCACAAAGGAATAATCCAGTCAGTTGCTCTTCCTGACCAAGATAATGTAACTATACCAACGGTTCCCACACCTGGCTGCAATACTAGAATCATCTCTGGCCTTGCCCCTGGAGACTCTGACTGACTGAGGCTGGAGCACCAAGAATCTGTACAATCAACACTGTTCCTGGATGAGATGGCACATCCGAGGACCCCCACTGGGGAGCCACCATCTGGACTACCAGCATCGGCGTCATCTGCAAGTTCTCCAAGTGCTGGAGGTGAGGCCCTCTGAGTGACAGCTGCTTTCTAAAATTTGAGAGCCACTGATCTAGATCAGGGTTGACAAACTTTTTATTAAAGAGCCAGACAGCAAATATTTTAGGCTTTGTGAGGCAAGAGGCAAAACTGAGGATATTAGGTTGGTACTCATATAAGTATTTAAAATGCAGCCATTTGTTGTGAGTTAAATTGTGTCCCAGGCTCCACCCTCCCCAGAGAAGGTGTGTTGAAGTCCTAATCTCCATGCCCTCAGAATGTAGCCTGGTTTGGACACAGGGTCTTTGTAGAGGTAGTCAAATTAAGATGAGGTCATTAGAGTAGGACTTAATCCAGTGTGACTGGGTCCTTATAAAAAAGGGGAAATTTGGGCATAGAGATAAACACCTAGAGGGAAGGGAATGTGAGACACAAGAAAGTGCCATCTACAAGTCAAGGAATGCCTGAGTCTACCATAAACTAGGCTAAGGCATGGAACAATCTCCCTCTCACCCCTCAACCCTGCTGGCACCTTGATTTTGGACTTCGACTCCATAACTAAGGCAATAAGTTTGTTGTTAAGCCACTAGTCTGTGATACTTTATTATGGCAGCCCTAAAAAGTAGCACCATTTAAATGTAAAAACAAGTCTCAGCTCAAGGGCCATACAAAAACAGGCAGGCAGCAGGCTGCTGTATTGGCTCAACATCTTGGCAATCAACCCACTTTCATAATCTCATAATAGACCCTATCTTAGGTTTCCAAATCCCACTCAAATATTACTGTGTCAGAGAGGTTTCCTTAACGTCTATAGAATGTTGACCCTGTACTTCAGGGGTCTTACCAGCCCTGCTCACTACTATAGCCTTAGAACCTGACACTTAGTCAACTTTCAATAATTATTCAATGATTAAGTGAATTTAAGGCAGATTATCAGAAACTCTTTCAGCTGGGAGAGTCTGTAGATTTCATTAATTACAGTCCTACAGTTTTCAAAGAGGCAACTTAAATCCAAAGGATATCAATGATTGCCAAAGCGACCCAGCAGAAAATCCAGAATTAAAATCCACGTGTCCAGACTCCCACACTTACAGCTCTTTCATTGTACCACTCCACCTCATAAATATCCTAAGCCTATCCTAAAACATGGGCACTAAAAACACAACACGGTACCATCATTTTTACATGGGAAGTCTGCAAATGAGAAGGGGGATTTGATAGGAACTCAGGTATGGTTAGCACTTGGCCACAAGCAGCCACAGGTAGGTTGAGCAGGAGGTACACCAGAACATTTCCTGAGGAACATTTGTGGGTGACATTTACCAGGGCTACCTGGCTCCTATTTTTTTTTGTAACCACACCCCAATTTCATTCTGAGAAATCTCTTTTCCATAGTGAGTAGCCACAGCAGGGGTAATTCTTAGAGCCTACTTTCCAACCACAAACAGAAAGAGCAATCTTCCGTATCTGCCTGCAGGTGCAGGCAGTGTCCTGTACGTGGCCTAAGCTTACTCCATGTGTCACTGTTTCCCATACTCTGTAACTCCCGAGTGACACAGGACACAGTGTATTCATTCCTGACTGCTGTGTAGCAAATAACCACAAACCTAGTGTCTTGAAACATGCCTTTATGTCCTCATTGTTCTATAGGTCAGAATTCTGGGATGTTGTGGCTGGGTTTTTTCCTCAGGGTCTGTGACAGTTAATCTTATGGGTCAACTTGACTGGGCTAAGGGATGCCTGCAAAGATTTCTGGGTGTGACCGTGAGGGTGTTTCTGGAAGAGATTAGCACGTGAACCCCAGTGGGCTGAGTAAAGAAGATGGCATTCACCAGTGTCAGAGGGCATCAGCCAACTGAGGGCTCAAATAGAACAAACAGGTGGAGGAGGGGCAAATTGGCCCTCTGTTTGAGCTGGGACATCCATCTGCTCCTGCCCTTGAACGTTGCTTCTTCTGGTTCTTAGACCTTCAGACTCAGACTAGGACTTATACTATTGGCCTCCCAATTCTCAGGCCTTCAGATACAGATTGAATTATGCCACTGGCTTTCTTGGTCCTCCAGCTTGCAGATGACAGCTCATGGACTTCTCAGCCTACCTAATCACGCAGGCCAATTTCTGTAACAAGTCTCCTATATACCTATATATCCTATCGATTCCATTTCTCTGGAGATCCCTAATACAGGATCTCACAAGGTGTTGGCTGGATTCTCATCTGACATGCCTTTTCCAAACTTAGTCCTGTTATTATTAGAATTCATTTCCTTGCATTTGTAGGACTGAGTTCCTTGCTTCCTTTTTGGCTGTTGGCTGGGGGTCACTCTCAGTTCCTGTGGCCATCTGTAGTCCTGGCATGTGACCCCCTCCATCCTCAAAGCCAGCAATGGCACAGAGGATCATTCTGATTTTTCTGTCATCATCTGAATTTCTCTGATTTCCCTTCTGCCTCGTCTTCTATTTTGAAGGACATATGGTTAGATCAGACCCATTCTGACAATCACCATATCTCAAGGTCAACTGAATCTGGACTTTATACCCCCAAATCCTTTCACACCAGTACCTAAATTAGTGTTCTACTGAATAACCATGGGATGGGCATCCTGGGGCCTCACTAGAATTCTGCCTGGTAGGTAGGTAGGGAACACGTGGAGATCGGCTTCAATATAGGGACAGTGGTGGTGACGCCCCAGCCACTGGGTTCCAGCTGGGAGACAGAGACAGTTGCTGTGTTTCCCACTTCCCCTCTCCTGCGGTTCCTATCATTCCCAAATTTGGTCCCTCAGCCTCTCATCAAATTTGATGACTCCCAATATAAATAAATAAGTCTCCGTTTATCTGACATTAGCCAAAGGCTCTTCTTCTGTTGCTTACAATCAAGAAACTTGACAGTCTCAAGCTCCAATAACTGTCCCACAGTCCACCACATAACGGATTCTTATGGGGGCAGAGGGAGTGTGGTAGAGTAAGAAAGATCAGAGGTATGTGGAGAGCTTTGTCAAACCACAAAACCACATAGCCCCACCCCCTAAATCTGACATACTGGTTTGAAATACTTGAGTTCCACTAAACCATAGGAAATCAACTATTGTTTTTTGTTTTTTTTTGAAGGTAAGAAATGTTTATTACTGCTTATAGTATTTAATATTTCTAAGATTGTTTTTTATGAAAACCTCCTGCTAGAGACATGACATGACTGTAATCAAGAATCGGTCCTTTAGGCATTTATTTTTGTTCCTGTTCTAGAAGAGGAGTAATAGAGACAGGCGAAATAATATTCCTAATTAAGTTAATTATGCTTAATCACAAGATGCATAAATTCATCTCTGTACGGCATGAGTCTAGAAGCTACTTACTGGGAAACTCCACATTTCTCATTCGAAATTAAGAAAATTGCAGGCAAAATACATTTGAGATTTTGCCTAGACATAGTTTGCTGTGATTTGATTTTAATAGAATGGGTCTGACAAGAATAAGGTCATAGTACTCCTTTTTTTTTTCTTTTGCCTTTCTTTTTTTTTATTAATGTATTATTGATATACACTCTTATGAAGGTTTCACATGAAAAAACAATGTGGTTACTACATTTACCCATATTATCAAGTCCCCACCCATACCCCAATGCAGTCACTGTCCATCAGTCTAGTAAGATGACACAGATTCACTGTTCTCCCTGTGATTCCCCACACCATGTGTACTAAACGTAATACCCCACAATCCCCTTCTCCCACCCTCCCACAACCCTCCCCTTTGGTAACCATGTCTTGCAAATGAGTTTCAGCTCCAGGCAAGTTCGCTATAGATTCACTGTGACCAAAGAAATTTACAGCAAAGGGTTCTTGGGGTGAAAAGGTTATACCTAACTTTATTTCCAGGTAGCAGGTCAGTCACTAAAATCCTGTTCACTCAGAGCGAGTCTGTGTTATCACTGTTGCTTCGGATGCAGCAAGCCGGTCTCTACCTCTGGGCCTCTCTGCACAGTCATCCCACACAGCCGTCCTCTGGGCCTCTGTCCTCAGTGCTGCCACCACTCCAGCCTCCGCTCCGCTTTCCTACAGCCTCCAGCCCCACCACCAAGTCTCTGGCAGAGCACTGGGCGGAACTCTTTACATTAATACAATAATGGCTTATTGCCTAAAGGTATGGAAGTGGTAGCATAGCAACAGGCCAGTTACATTTAAGTTCAGTGAGGATCCTGGCCATAGGAACCCCACTTTATCCACAAACCACTAGTTCCTTCTTGGAGTCTCTGAATCTGCTGCTATTTTGTTCCTTCAGTTTTGCTTCATTGTTATACTCCACAAATGAGGGACATCATTTGGCACTTGTCTTTCTCCACCTGGCTTATTTCACTGAGCATAATATCCTCCAGCTCCATCCATGTTGTTGCGAATGGTAGGATTTGTTTCCTTCTTATGGCTGAATAGTATTCCATTGTGTATATGTATCACATCTTCTTTATCCATTCATCTCCTGATGGACACTTAGGTTGCTTCCATATCTTGGCTATTGTAAATAGTGCTGCGATAAACATAGGGGTGCATATGTCTTTTTGAATCTGAGAAGTTGTATTCTTTGGGTAAATTCCAAGGAGTGGGATTCCCAGGTCAACTATTGTTTTATTTAAACAAAGGTAGTCAGTGGTTCATATGATAAAAACAAATTAACTGGTCAATTTAAATAAAGACCTATTCCGATTTTTTTTATTTGAAAAGAATGGACTAGACAAGATTAAGTTAAACTAACTCTAGTTGAAAAGTGAAAAATCTGTCAAAAAGTCTTTTAACCTCACATAGTTGTTAGACTAAATTTAACTTTGAGTTTTCCTGAACCAAACAAATTCTTCCCACAGATTCAGCCAGACAACACATGCCTCAAGGCTCAGATTTTGTAGCTGAGTTTGTAAGCAAGGTCACCTTTCCATTTAAAAGCCAACCTGGGCAGGGTTTCTGGGATGGCTTCACTGGAAGCGTTCATGTATCAACACATCCCTTTCTAGTCCAAAGTGTCTTCCCTGGAATTCTATGAGGTGAAAAGACTTGGTCAGCTTGTTTGAATCTGATCTCAAGTGCCCAATCTGTCACCTTCCATTCTAGGTTTTTCTGACTTTAGACAAATCCAAGGAGTCTAACTGCCCCAGACAGGACAGGCTGACTGACCTAGGTGAGAGTGGCTAGCAGTCCAAATTGCACAGAACAGGAAAAACAGTGCAGCCCCTTCTCCCCTGAACTTTGATCTTGTCCACAGAGGCAACCTTTATGGGGAACAGTGTGTTTGCACCGGCCTCCCTGAGCAGCGCTGAGGTGGCACATTTCTCTTGTGTTGACCTGAGCTTGGAAAAAGTGCCGCAGATTGAGGAAGGGCTGGCATGGTCAGAACACGCTGTGGATTTCCACAGTCTCCTCCAGAGCAAACAGACCACACTTAAGAGTAAAGAATCAGGCATCCCCTGCTTGGGGAAGACAAAACCACATCCAGGCGAATAGGGAAACAGATGGTACATACTTCCATTCCCTTCTGCCTGTACCCAGGGTCCTCACTTTCCTGCACAGCTTCAGCCCTCTAGAACATGTGACTTATCTTTTAGCTCCAGGATGTGATGTTCTGTACCTTTGAGGTATCTTTGGTTTTTAGGAGTAGGCAGGGCACAGTGGAGGAGATATTTCCTACTCTGAGCTCTTGATTAGTGAAAGCAAAGGACGTGTGAGTGGTACAGAGCTGATGCATTTGGACTGTGGAGCCTGATGGCCCCAATTGAACCCATTTCCATCACTGTACATGTCAAGGAAAGTGCTATAATTAACAGCATAAACCCCCAGGCCTCAGAGACCACACATTACACGGGTTTACTGCTCACCTAGGTCCCCATACTGTGTGTATGGCCAAGAGGCTCTGCTCCAGGCCGTTGTTCTGGGACTCATGCACACTCCGTCCCATGGCCCTGCCATCACCCAGGGCCTCAGAGTCAGCAGTCAGGGAAGAGTGGCCATGGTCTGGGGATGTGTATATCATTCTTACCCGCTAGCTGGAGACCTGCACCAGTCACTCGGGTCTCACCTACCTGCAAAGGAGACTGGAAGTGTAGTCTAGCTCTGTGTCCAGAGGGAAAATGGTTCAGTGAACAGCTACCCAGTCTCTGCTATAGATGCTTAACTTATGAAAGTTCCTGTGTTTTATGTTTTAGTTTCTTCCTCTGTTAATTGGATATATTAGTCAGGGTCCTTCAGAGAAACAGAATATGTATATATGTGCATATATGTATGTATAAAGAGAAAGAGAAATTGTAAGGAACTGGCTCATGTGATTGTTGATGCTGGCAAACCTGAAATCTGCAGGGCAGACTGACAGTTTATTTTACAGCTAGAATCTCAGTCTAAAGGCAGCCTAGAGGTAAAATCCCTTCATCCTTGAAGAATCTCAGAATGTTAAGGTCTTGATTGGATGAGCCCCATTACATTATAGAAGGGCTCTGCTTCAGCCAAGTCTACTGTTTTCATTGTTAATCTCATCTGAAAACTATCTTCAGAGCAATATCTACACTAGTGTGTGACCAAATATCTAGGTACCAGAGCCCAGCCCAGTTAATACATACAATTAACCATTACAATGGGTATGATATATTAGTATCCTAAAGCACCCAGAAGGCTCTCTGCAAATAAGTTTCCAGTCTCTACTGTCAGCAGCAGCATCGCGACTACTGCTGAGGCCTGAACACAGCACCGCAAGCACCAGCATGGCCCTAGCATCTCCCCTCAACTACACCATTGAACTGTCTAGGGAATGGCTGACCGAAAAGGGCTTATCTTCTTAGACAAATATTTTATTTTCTTCAAAGCACTTGCCCATCTACTATCTCACTCAGTCCTTCACTCAAAGCTACAAAGTGGGCATGTCAAAATTATTCCTACTGTTCTTATTTGAGAGCTGAAGTTCAGAAAGGGTGCCTGCCCTCCCATCCACTCTTCCTAATCCGTGCTCTGTCGAGTCCTCCAGGTTCTGTTCTAGGAGAACCATCTCTGCCCTGTACGGGAGATGCCTTTCTTCCAACATGATCTAAAGTTCATTATATATTATATTCCCACAGAAGAAATAATGTAACAAGTGTTGGGCTGGATTAATTCACGCATTCCTATTAATACTACTTTTCAGATACTCCATGAGTAGGTTTTTAAGATAATAGGTTTTTGTAGATAGATCTTGGGAAACTTGATTCACCACTTAAAATATGTAAACGATTATTTCCATGGGAAAACAGCCCTACTGATTCAAGGAATAAACATATTAATGAACTTTTGGAATGTGACTCTGTTTATAAGAGGGGATTTCCTGCATGAGTAGGAACACCAGGACGGCCTTAGGAGCAGCTGGGGGGCATTTAGAGCTTGTCTCTGGTCTCCCTCTTGTTCCCTATGTTATGTTCCAGGCTCACCCTTCTGCAGCAGATCCGTTTTCTTCATCATTGCTTATACTAAATAAATGGGACAGAAACAGAAGCCAAAAGGCTGGGTATCTGACTTTCTTCTGCCCTAACCTGTTGTGTGACCTCAGACAAGTCTTTTTACTTCTGTGTCCTTGACTATAAATCAATCCCTGATTTAGATAAACTCATGGTTGGTTGCCTTCCTGCCACACTGTAACTCTGTCTACAGGGTGTCACCCTTCCACAGGGTCTCCTTGTCAGCGACGTGATCACTGACATTCCCAAAGCTCAGCTTCCTCTCCTCCTACAGAGTGGTTCTGAAGTCTCAAAGATGGATGATAATGACCCCAAAGGCTTCGACACACAAAGGAACTCATTGCTAATGGTGGGAGTTCGCACATAGCACCACTCTATTGGAGAAATCTTTGAGAATGATGAGCGCCAGCCACCGCCCCTTAAAATTGGGAAACAGCACATTCTCCACCCTTTCACCAGCCAGCCTGTGATTATGTGCCCAACCACCCATGGCTGGAGACAGAATGTTTATGCAAGCTGGAATGAAAACTGGAGCCATGTGCAGTTCAGCTGGAGAGTCATTCAATCACAGATATTGCCCCTCAAAACCCAAATCCCTTAAAGGGCAAGTTATCTCAGCTGGCTGAGCTGTGCACTTCACAATATAGTTGGTGCAGAGCCTCCAGCCAGCGAGAAGCACGATCCCCTCTCCCCAAGGACACTGGTGACCCCCACAAAACCTTTTCTCCCTGACCTGCATGCTGGCCAATCATGCACTTCTGAAACTAGATACTGTAAGGTCAGACTTGCGCATAGCAAAAAAGGCTGCCCTAGTTCACTAATCCAATGAAAGGATAGCTTTACACAGGGCACATAGCATTCCACTCAGCCCATAATGCCTGCATGTGTCTGGGGGCAGCATTGCTGTTAAATACCCAAGACAAATCTAAGCCTGCTGAGCAGTCCACCCACTCTCATCACCCCTGAGCAAAATAAGTCATACAGTGTGTTGGCCTCACTGTCCTGAGACCTAGAGTTCAGTCCAGTCTCTGTGACTTGCTTAATAGGTTACCTTGGACAAGCCATTTACATTCTGTTGTACCTTCTGGCTTTAGGATTCCATCACAGGACCACCTAGAACCATGGAGTCCTGACATTCCTCACTTATCTATTTTCTCTCCAAAACAAGAAGTTTAAAAAACAAAAGAAAACAAACCTTAGATATTTCTGATGGGCCAGTACAATCTCAATCTTCCCACTAACCCAGTGAGGCCAGCATTATTATTCACATCTTACAGACGAGGAAACAACGTCTCAGGGGGGTTTGAGTAACTGATATGGACTGTGTCCCTCCACGACACATAAGTTGAAGCCCTAACTCCCGAATGTGACTGTATTCAGAGACAGAGTGTTTAGGGAGGTAATTAGAGTTGAATGAGGTCATGAGGGTAGGGCCCTAATCCCGTGGGGTTGGTGGTCTAGAGTCCACCATGTCCACCATATGCACAGAAGAGGCCAGGTGAACACACAGTGAGAAAGCGCTGGGCACACCATGTGCTCAAAAAAATGTTTGACCGATGACTTCATGACATTCATTTAGACCTGAAGAGTGCCCACAAGCCCTCAAACAGTCTCTGGGCTCAGGAAGTTTGAAATTGTTTTGAGCCTCCCTTTCTTAATGAAGACATCAGTCCGTACTTCAATTTTAAGAATAATAAACATGAACCATTCAACTAGAACTGGAAAATTGAAAATTTCTGGAATGGTTATTTTAATTATCCATCAGTTTTAAGTCTAAACTTTCTCTAATGTTAGTCCCAGGGTGGCACTGTCATTAACACTGAGATAGTCAATAGAAAGCAGACTTCACTGGTTACAGGTCCTCCATCAATCCTTCCATTTATTTTTATCCCATTCTCCTTTGGTCAGGGTAGAGAATAATTTGGGCTATCTTTTATCTTATATAAAATTTATATACCTAAACAAAATTGTTGGGGGAAAAAATGAAAGGTACAAAAAACACTGTGCACTGAAAGCTGCCACCCATTTAAAACGTGGGAAAAATTGTACACATGTCTAACTATTCATGTATATACATATGTATATGTATATCTGTGCCTGCACAAAATATCCTTGAAAGGATTCACCAAAAACATTGATAACATGTTTAGGGAGGAGAACTTGGAGGATGGGAATAGGGAGAGAAGAGAGACTTTTTAAATGTTTTGTATGTGTGGTTTTTTTAAATTACTATTTACTATTCTAGTGAGGTAAAGTGTGCAGATCTAAAGTGGACAGCTCAGTGAATTTCTGCATGTGTATTCACCCACATAACGATAACTCTGATCAAAATACAAAACATTTCCAGAATCTCAGGGAACACCCTGGCTCCTATCCCATCAATACCCAATTCTCACAGACAACTACCCCTCTGACCTAGATGCCAGTATAAATGGATTCATACAGTGTGTAATCCATACCTGACTTCTTTCATTGGACAGCACATCTAAAAGATTCATTCATGTTATTTGCTGGGGAAGTTCTTTTTCATTATCATGTAGTATTTCACTGTACGAATATACCACAATTTGCATATCTACTACTATTAATTACATTGAGTCATTTTCAGCTTGGGGGATATTACAAATAAAAGCTTCTAGGAGTAATCTGGTAGTATTCTAGGAGTCTTTTGGTGAACTTACAGGTTCTCATCCTGAGAAATTGCTAGATCACAAGGTAAAAGAATTTTAGCTTTAATAGGTATTCCCAAGCACCTTTTCCAAGTGTTTGTACCAATTTACATCCCCATTAACAGCATATGAAAGTTTTGATGAGCTGTTCTACATCATCGCCAACCACTGGTGCTGTCAAAGGGAGATTTTTAACAAGACTCTCTTCAATATACATCCTTCGACACCTTTCGATTTTTTTTTTCTTTGGTATCATTAATCTACAATTACACGTGCAACATTATGGTTACTAAACTCCCCACTTCATCAGGTCCCCCCACCCACCTAACCCATTACAGTCACTGGTCATCAGCATAGTGAGATGCTATACAATCAGTACTTGTCTTCTCTGAGTTGTACAGCCCTCCCCGTACCCCTCAACATTATGTCGTAATGCCCCTTTTTCCCCCTTGTCCCTCCCTTCCCACCAGTCCTCCCCAGTCCTTTTCCCCTTGGTAACTGTGAGACCATTCTTGGGTTCTGTGAGTCTGCTGCTGTTTTGTTCCTTTAGTTTTTTTCTTTGTTCTTATACTCCACATATGAGTGAGATCATTTGATACTTGTCTTTTTCCGCTTCGCTTATTTCACTGAGCATAATACCCTCTAGCTCCATCCATGTTGTTGCAAATGGTAGGATGTGTTTTCTTCTTATGGCTGAATAATATTCCACTGTGTATATGTACCACCTCTTCTTTATCCATTCATCTACTGATGGACACTTAGGTTGCTTCCATATCTTGGCTATTGTAAATAGTGCTGTGATAAACACAGGGGTGCATCTGTCTTTTTCAAACTGGGCTGCTGCATTCTTAGGGTAAATTCCTAGGAGTGCAATTCCTGGGTCAAATGGTATTTCTATTTTGAGTTTTTTGAGGAACCTCCATACTGTTTTCCACAATGGTTGAACAAATTTGCAGTCCCCCCAGCAGTGTAGGAGGGTTCCCTTTTCTCCACATCCTCGCCAACATTTGTTGTTGTTTGTGTTCTGGATGTTGGCCATCCTCACTGGTGTGAGGTGATATCGCACTGTGATTTTAATTTGCACTTTGATGATGATTACCAATGTGGAGCATCTTTTCATGTGCCTGTTGGTCACCTGAATTTCTTCTTTGGAGAAGTATCTATTCATATCCTCTGCCCATTTTTTAATTGGATTATTTGCTTTTTGTTTGTTGAGGTGCGTGAGTTCTTTATATATTTTGGGTGTCAACCCCTTATTGGATATGTCATTTATGAATATATTCTCCACACTGTAGGATGCCTTTTTATTGTATTGATGGTGTCCTTTGCTGTGCAGAAGCTTTTCAGCTTCATATATTCCCACTTTTTCATTTTTGTTTGTTTCCCTTGCCCGGGGAGATATGTTCATGAAGAAGTCACTCATGTTTATGTCCAAGAGATTTTTGCCTATGTTTTTTTCTAAGACTTTTATGGTTTCATGACTTACATTCAGGATTAAGGTCTTTGATCCATTTTGAGTTTACTTTTGTGTATGGGGTTAGACAGTAGTCCAGTTTCATTCTCTTACATGTAGCTGTCCAGTTTTGCCAACACCAGCTACAGAAGAGGCTGTCTTCTCCCCATTGTATATCCAAGGCTCCTTTATCATATATTAATTGACCGTATATGTTTGGGTTAATGTTTGGATTTTCTATTCTGTTCCACTGGTCTGTGGGTCTGTTCCTGTGCCAGTACCAAATTGTCTTGATTACTGTGGCTTTGTAGTAGAGCTTGAAGTCTGGGAGCGTAATTCCCCCTATTTTATTCTTCCTTCTCAGGATTGCTTTGGCTATTTGGGGTCTTTTGTGGTTCCATATGAATTTTAGAACTATTTGTTCCAGTTCATTGAAGAATGCTGTTGGTATTTTGATAGGGATTGCATTGAATCTGCAGAGTGCTTCAGGTAGTATAGCTATTTTGACAATATTTATTCTTCCTAGCCAAGAGCATGGAATGAATTTCCATTTGTTAGTGTCCTCTTTAATTTCTGTTAGGAGTGTCTAGTAGTTTCAGGGTATAGGTCTTTCACTTCCTTCGTTAGGTTTATTCCTAGGTATTTTATTCTTTTGGATGCAATTGTGAATGGAATTGTTTTCCTGATTTCTTTTTCTGTTAGCTCATTGTTAGTGTATAGGAAATCAACAGATTTCTGTGTGTTAATTTTGTATCCTGCAACTTTGCTGAATTCAGATATTAGTTCTAGTAGTTTTGAGTGGAGTCTTTAGGGTTTTTTATGTACAATATTATGTCATCTGCAAATAGTGACAATTTGACTTCTTCTTTACCAATCTGGATGCCTTGTATTTCTTTGTTTTGTCTGATTGCCGTGGCTAGGACCTCCAGTACTATGTTGAATAACAGTGGGGAGAGTGGGCAACCCTGTCTTGTTCCCGATCTTAGATGAAAAGCTTTCAGCTTCTCGCTGTTAAGTATGATGTTGGCTGTGGGTTTGTCATATATGGCCTTTATGATGTTGAGGTACTTGCCCTCTATACCCATTTTGTTGAGAGTTTTTATCATGAATGGATGTTGAATTTTGTCAAATGCTTTTTCAGCATCTATGGAGATGACCATGTGGTTTTTGTTCTTTTTGTTGATGTGGTGGATGATATTGATGGATTTTTGATTACTGTACCATCCTTGCATCCCTTAGATGAATCCCACTTGATCATGGTGTATGATCCTCTTGATGTATTTTTGAATTCGGTTTGCTAATATTTTGTTGAGTATTTTTGCATCTATGTTCATCAGGGATATTGGTCTGTAATTTTCTTTTTTGGTGAGATCTTTGCCCGGTTTTGGTATTAGAGTGATGCTGGCTTCATAGAATGAGCTTGGAAGTATACCCTCCTCTTCTATTTTTTGGAAAACTTTAAGGAGAATGGGTATTATTTCTTCTCTATATGTCTGGTAAAATTCAGAGGTGAATCCATCTGGTCCGGGGGTTTTGTTCTTAGGTAATTTTTTGATTATCGATTCAATTTCGTTGCTGGTGATTGGTCTGTTTAGTTTTTCTGTTTCTTGCTTGGTCAGTCTTGGAAGGTTGTATTTTTCTAAGAAGTTGTCCATTTCTTCTAGGTGTTCAAGCTTGTTGGCATATATTTTTTCATAGTATTCTCTTATAATTCTTTGTATTTCTGTGGTGTCTGTTGTGATTTTTCCTTTCTCATTTCTGATTCTGTTTATGTGTATAGCTTCTCTTTTTCTCTTAATGAGTCTGGCTAGTGGTTTATCTATTTTGTTTATTTTTTCAAAGAACCAGCTCTTGGTTTCATTGATTTTTTTTCTATTGTTTTATTCTTCTCAATTTTATTTATTTCTTCTCTGATCTTTATTATTTCCCTCCTTCTGGTGACTTTGGGCCTCATTTGTTCTTCTTTTTCCAATTTCAATAATTGTGTCTTTAGACTATTCATTTGGGAATGTTCTTCCTTCTTTAAATAGGCCTGGATTGTAATATACTTTCCTCTTAGAACTGCCTTTGCTGCGTCCCACAGAAGTTGTGGCTTTGTGTTGTTGTTGTCATTAGTCTCCATATATTCTTTGATTTCTGTTTTGATTTGTTCGTTAACCCATTGATTAATTAGGAGAATGTTGTTAAGTCTCCATGTATTTGTGAGCCTTTTTGTTTTCTTTCTAAAATCTATCTCTAATTTTATACCTTTGTGATCTGAGAAGTTGGTTGGTAGAATTTCAATATTTTTGACTTTACTGAGGTTCTTTTTGTGGCCTAGTATGTGGTCTATTCTGGAAAATGTTCCATGTGCACTTGAGAAGAATGTGTATCCTGCTGGTTTTGAGTGTAGAGTTCTGTAGATGTCTGTTAGGTCCATCTGTTCTAGTGTGTTGTTCAGTGCCTCTGTGTCTTTACTTATTTTCTGTCTGATTGATCTGTCCTCTGGAGTGAGTGGTGTGTTGAAGTCTCCTAAGATGAATGCATTGCTGTCTATTTCCTCCTTTAATTCTGTTAGTATTTGTCTCACATATGCTGGCGCTCCTGTGTTGGGTGCATATATATTTATAATGGCTATATCCTCTTGTCAGACTGACCCCTTTATCATTATGTAATGTCCTTCTTTATCTCATGCTACTTTCTTTTTTTGTAGTCTACTTTGTCTGATACAAGTACTGCAACAGCTGCTTTTTTCTCTTTGTTGTTTGCATGGAATATCTTTTTCCATCCCTTCACCTTTAGTCTGTGTATATCTTTGGGTTTGAGGTGAGTCTCTTGTAAGCAGCATATAGATGGGTCTTGCTTTTTTATCCATTCTTTTACTCTGTGTCTTTTGATTGGTGCATTCAGTCCATTTACATTTAGGGTGAATATCAATAGATGTGTACTTATTGCCATTGCTGGCTTTGGTTTCGTGGTTACCAAAGGTTCAAGGGTAGCTTCTTTACTATCTAACAGTCTAACTTAACTCTCTTGTTAAGCTATTATAAACACAGTCTGATGATTCTTTCTCTCCCTTCTGATTCTTCCTCCTCCATCCTTTATACACTAGGTGTTTTATTCTGTACTCTTTTATGTTTCCTTTGACTGTTTTTGTGGACAGTTGATTTTACTTTTTGCCTTTACTTATTATTTGGATGATCTGCTTTCTTTGCTATGATTTTATTTTCTCTGGTGACATCTTTTTAGCCTTAGGAGTGCTTCCATCTAGAACAGTCCCTTTAAGATATCCTGTAGAGGTGGTTTATGGGATGCAAATTCCCTCAGCTTTCACTTGTCTGGGAATTGTTTAATCCCTCCCTCAAATTTAAATGATAGTCGTACTGGATACGGTATTCTTGGTTCAAGGCCCTTCTGTTTCATTACGTTAAATATATCATGCCATTCTCTTCTGGCCTGTAAGGTCTCTGTTGAGAAGTCTGATAATAGTCTGATGGGTTTTCCTTTGTGGGTGATCTTTTTTCTCTCTCTTGCTGCCTTTAATACTCTGTCCTTATCTTTGATCTTTGCCATTTTAATTATTATGTGTCTTGGTGTTGTCTTCCTTGGGTCCCTTGTGTAGGGAGATCTGTGGGCTTCCATGGTCTGAGAAACTATTTGCTTCCCCAGCTTGGGGAAGTTTTCAGCAATTATTTCTTCAAAGACACTTTCTATCCCTTTTTCTCTCTCTTCTTCCTCTGGCACTCCTATAATGTGAATATTGTTCCGTTTGGATTGGTCACACAGTTCTCTTAATATTCTTTCATTCCTAGAGATTCCTTCTCTCTCTCTGCTGCAGCTTCTTTGTATTCCTGTTCTCTGATTTCTATTCCATTAACAGTCTCTTGCACTTCATCCAGTCTGCTCTTCAACCTGTCAATTGACTGTTTCATTTCTGTATTATCTCTCCTCACTTCCTCCCTTAGCTCTTGCATATTCCTCTGTAGATCCATCAGCATGGTTATGACTTTTATTCTGAATTCTTTTTCAGGAAGATTGTTTAAATCTATCCCATCAGGCCCTCTCTCTGGGGTTGTCTGTGTGACCCTTGTCTGGACCATATTCCTCTGCCTTTACATGGCGATAGACGTGGTTGCTGGTAGGTGCCACATGTGTCAGCTGGGAAAACAAAGTCCCTTTCTTTTTGTTGTTCTCCTTGCCCTTCTCCGGGGGCTGAGCTGGTTTCCTGCACACCGGGAGGCAGTCTCTGGGATAATCTCCTGAGCTGCCTATGTGCTGGGTTGCCTCAGCCCAGCCTATACCTTGTTATGGGCTCTGGGGTCCTTCCCGCTTAGCTGCGCACCAGCTGGGCATAGATTCTGTGAAGTTGCTGTGGGCAGGGCTGCTTCTCCACTTTTCTGCAGCAGTGGCGGCTCCGCCAGACCCTTTGCAGTGCTGGCTGGGGGGAACGAATGGCAGGCTGTTGATCTCTGTAGGAAGCCTTGGTGCGGCTTTTCCTGGCCACTGGCCAGGAGGTCTGAAATTCCCCAAGACTCCCAGCCTGCTGGGCTGAGTGTGCTGGGACGATTTTTTTCCACTGTTGGGCCCTTGTCTCTTTAAGACTTATAAAAAAGCACCCGCTTTTCTTTTGTCCCAGGGAGCTGGCTAAGGCGACCTGCTTGCAGTCTCTGTCTCACATCCTGCCCTCTGTTTCTCTAATCTCTGATACACCATGCGATGTGTTCCTGTGCTCCCGGTGCAGATCACCAGGGCTGGTTATTTAGTGGGCCTGTGCTTCCACTGTGTCCTCACTCTGATTCTTTTCCTCCCACCGGTGCACTGGGGTTGGGGAGTGCTCGGGTCCCGCCAGGTCATGGCTTTGTATCTTACCTGCTTTGTGAGGCGCTGAGTTCTTGCAGATGTAGCTGTAGCCTGGCTGTTGTACTGTATCTTCTGGTCTCTCTTTTAGGAATAGTTGTCTTTGTTGTATTTTCACAAATAAATATGGTTTTTGGAGATTTCCACCTCCCTGCTCATGCTGCCATCTTCCCAGAAGTCCACCTTTTGATTTTAAACCATGTGTGCATATTGCCTATTCATAATTAAATAAATAAAAATACAACAGGAACACAACAAAAAATGAAAGACATAAGCTGGAAAAAGTTATTTCATTTATCTTTCCTTACAATATATGAATGGCTAGCAGCTCTCCAAATATTGAGTACAGATGTTACCAGGGTATTTACTCATTTGCCAATTGTCTGAAAAAGGAACTGCAAACTTCCAGAAAGAAAAGAGAAAAAAAGGACCAGTATAAAGTTTACTAGCCAAACCAACATGCTATGAGAAAGTTCCACATGCAGCTCTCAATCAAGAGGTCCTAATAACATGAAATGCTGGTTCATTGTACCCTCAATAAATTGCATCTCTTGTCTACATTTTGGTCTTCATATCCTCCGTTTTCCTATCCATACAATGGGGATGCATTAATCTCCACATGTACTTAATTAACGTGTTGCGCACCTTCTATATGCCAGGCTTACTGACCTTGGACTCATAAAGGCAGATATGGCCTTTGCTCTCAAGCGTTTTGCAGCACCAGTGAGGGAGAAAGACAGGGAAAACAATTAATTAGAGTGTGATATGTGTCATGATCCAGATATGTCCACAGTGCCGAGAGAGCAAAGGAAACAGTTCAATCAGATGTGTGGAGCAGAAAGATTATCAGAGGAAACTTGGTTGGGCTGAGTTTTGAAGGATGAATGGTAATTAGTTAAGTGGAAAAGGAAAGAGAGTATTCTGGGCAGACAGAATAGCATATGCAAAGGCATGGAAGCATAAAAAAGCAGGTAATCTTTAGGAACTTTAATATTCCTATATGACTGGAATAAAGAGTATGTTTTGAGTGGAAACTGAAATTAAGGAAGGCTAGAGAGGTAGGTAGGGGAAAGATCATTACAGACATTGCTTTCTAAATTAAGAAATTTTAACTTTATCCTGAAAGCTTTGATCTCCATATATTTTAAGCAGAGGAGGAATCTAATTTCCATAATGAAAAGATGAGAGGTTTTCTTATGCTAATTATTTGGACAGAGAACCAGAGGGAAAAAAGAAGTAAGGAAGGGAGAAACAGGAGAAGGGGGAGTTAATAAAAGTAAGAAAGGAAAGAGAAGGAAGAAGAGAAAGATTGGACTTTAAAAAAAAATTGTTAAAACACAGGAGAATATTTTCATGACTTTGGAGCAGGCAAAATGCTCTTAATGAAGACCCAATAAACAGAAAAATTGATAAATTAGACTGTTTAAGAGCACCTGTTCACCAGAGGACATTAAGAGAATTAAAAGGCAATCTCACAGTGGAACACAAATTTGCAGTACATACATCTGACAAGGCCTCACATCCAGAACGACTCTCATAAATGAGGAAGAAAATGACCGACGATCCAATAAAAAATTTATAGACAGCTCACAAAATAAGATATCCAAATAACCAATAAGCATGTCAAAGATTTTCAACTCCATTAGCCATCAGGAAAATGCAAATTATACATCCACCAGAATGGCTGAAATGAAAAAGTTCATTTTCAGAATCTACTAAAACTGAATAAACATTTCCTATGACTCATTAATTCTATGGCTAGGTCTATTTCCTGGAAGGTACTAGGGTGTTCACAGCAGCGCTAAATAGCCAAAAACTAAAAACTACGCTTAAACCATCAATGTTGAATGGAAGAATAATTTTTGATATATTCACAAAACTGTGATACTCTACAGCAGGGAGACTAAATGATCTGCAAGAACATGCAAAAATACAGATGAGTCTGATAAACATAATGATGTGTAAAAGAATCCAGACACAAAAGAGTACATCCTGTACAATTCCACTTATACAAAGTGCAAAACCAGGCAAAATGAGACTATTTGCAAACAGAAAATAAATTTAGAATTCTGAGTCAGAGACAAGATTTTGGGGGGTTTCTATAGAGCATTTGTTTCTAGCTTGTCATATTTGGGGACATTAACAGGATGACTATCTACATAGAAGGATTTGGAGTAGGGATAGAGCCCAAGATGTGACAGGGAAATATACCTCTCCTCTCAATACCTACTGAATCTAAAAATTTCCAG
Source organism: Smutsia gigantea (assembly GCA_032199065.1). NCBI lineage: Eukaryota > Metazoa > Chordata > Mammalia > Pholidota > Manidae > Smutsia > Smutsia gigantea. The sequence goes on along the minus strand of JAVSCE010013189.1, from coordinate 136,430 downwards.
TAAGTGACTCCCCCATTAAAGTTAACAACTTCCCTCTCTGGACAGAGCAGAGGTAGGAGTATGACACCCCCAGTGCAATACAGTCCTGTTTCTCTTATATATCTTTAAAGAACAGTATATGAGCAAGAGAGTTCAGCAGGGCCCTGGGACTTGCCATCTGCAGGTGGTGCTGGGAATCCTGAGTTGTCAGCCTGAGAAAGAGGAAGACACCGTGTGAGACATTAGAAATGCCAAAGACCTTCAGAGGCCACTGTTCTGGTGAACTCTCACTGTTGGAAGTGGCCACAGGAAGCCCTGGCTAATAAGAGAAACCAAGGAAGGCATTGGAGGTAGTGTCCATGAGAGCAAAATCTAGAAGCAGTCTTTTGTTACCTCCAAGGCTGCTATGTCATCAAGAAGTCTCTTCCAGGAGACACTGATATGAACATTCGACTGGAGGGTCAGACCAGAGAAGCCTCATTACCCAAAATCTTTGATGCTATTACCATCCTGGCTGAATCATCGTCAACATACAAAGAGACCATGAAGTGATGACAGGTTTTTCGATGCATGCTTCCCTGTGGAGGGCAGCCATTCCTCCTCAGGAAACAGGGCGACACTGCTCAGGAATATTGCATAAAGGCTCCAGGCAGGAAGAGACGAACCACCCAACTTCTGAAGGAGAAGGTAACCTGGAAAGGCTGGGTTAAATCAGTCTACTTCAAGTTCTTTCAGCCATGACCCACAAAGAGAAATGTATTTTACACTGAAACCAAGTACATACATACACCACATCTTAAGTTGTCATCAGTTCCATGGCATACCATATTTTACCACTGAGAAAGAAAACAAAACAATGTTGACTACAATAAAACTCACCTGATTCAGAGATTTGTAACAAAAGAAATGTATGTCTTAGATAAAATGTATGTCTTGGATGGAATATAGAGAAAATTTCAAGCAATAATACTAACCTTTCTTATATGTAATCCACAGTGTATTTACTACTCAATTCTATTTAATGTCATTTCTCCCCAAAAACAATGGTGATGACCCATTAAGTTGATTTCAAATCCATTAATGGGTTGTAACCTACAATTTGACAAAAACTGAGTTAGAATTGAGGTATCGGACTTCTAGACGATTTTATTGAGAACTCCGAGAGTTTCAATGAATCTACTAGTAGACCAACTGAGTCTAAGTGGCAATTACTGTACACTGTATCAGTGTATCTGTAGGTTGTATCGTCTGGAAACCTGCAGCAGACCAGCATGCAGATATTGTTATGGGAATAATTCAGGATACTGGTGCTATAGATGTGCATTACTATAATTAGGCCATAAGATATGTCAGCCAGGGCATTTCTGCATGCTGATTCCTGCATGCCTCCTGTGTGTTGTAAGGTATGTGTCCAGAATTAGAGTGACTGTGAAAGCCCCTTAAAAAGTGCAATAATCCTCCCCTGTAATTCCCCAGGTTGGGGGTTAAGCTATTATTTATAAATCTGGGTTAAAGGGAAAATACTCTAACTTCTATTTTACAAATCTCTACAGATCTAAGCAAATTTGCCAATCACGATGCCACTTTGGTGCCCCAGTTTTCCTCATATTTTGGGAGTCTAATCTATTCCATTTACTTGAGTTCAGAAAGAAATCAGATGAGGGGTTCTTTAGCTGTGCATTGCTTGGGCACTTGGCCATGCACTGAGCACCATTTGAGGGAGACGTGCTGCATCAAGCCACACAGATCACGGAATGACCTTCTTTTGGAACTAAGACAAGTTGAACATCTTGTCAAGAGACTGATAGCGTGGAACAGACTGAGGAGGCCTGTTTTGTTCTTCATGTGGAATGAGGACTAGTCAAGAATTACCCACCAAAACACAGTAATGGAAAACTTGCTTTTCTAAAGGGTTTCCAGGAGTGAACTCTCCCTAATAGCTCTACACACACACATAAAATGTAAACGGAATTATTGTGACCCGAACAAAATGTACTTATCTTACCAATTTAGTAGAAAATAATTTTTAAGTCTTGCCTTGGGGAAGAATATCTGAGCATGTTTGCCCAGGACAAAAGTATCAATGAGGTCAAAGAACAAGCCAAGAAAAGTGTGATCCAAGAAACCAAAACGTTAAAACTTGGGGCTTCATGAGCAGAGCTTGCACTATCTCAAAAAATTTCTTTCCTTTCCCTGGCAGATCAGCCCCACTGCCACTCTCTGCCAGAAGCTAAGATCTTCTGAATGTTTGGAACTAGAGCAATGATGGTCAGGGAGGCTATATATCACTGCACAGGTTGTTCACTGCACAACGGCACCCAGCCAGGAGGATGGCTGAAGGCTGAGATCCAATTCACACTCTTTTTGTCCAAAGTGGATCCTGGCACAGAGCTGCTTCTGCCTAGAGGGAGAGGTCCCCCTTTTTGAGTTGGCAAGAAGGCACCACACAGGGTGGTGGAGGGTCCTGTAAATGGGGAGGGAAGGGGTGAAATAATCTTTAGCTCTGTCACACTTCTGGGAAATTACAAATCACTCACAATTCTTTCTAAATATCTGCCAGCTCTATAGATTAAATTGGTATTTTAATCCAGAGATCTGAGCCTTAGTTCAACTCTGTATGTGCTTGTGATACACCTGAAATGCAGTTGTATAGCTTCCTTAGAGCCTATTTATTAGAAATTTGGTCCAAAAGTTCCCAGGCACTCTGAGGCTGAGAGCTGGGGGAGAAGAGAATAGATAGAGGGGGAGGCAGTGTCAGAGTGCAACACCTGGGGCACAATATTTTTCTCACATTTTGAAGTATGTTCAAACTAGAATTATGCTCATTAAAACAGACTATACTTTGGCCATGTCCCCCATAGTTCCCCTATTCTGACCTCAAATCCTAGATGAAAAAGACATTCTTCCTTCTGGAAACCTATTGGTTTCCATCATAAAACCAGCAGATTAATTATTTTAATTAATTAACCAATCAGAGCATGAACAAAAAAAGAGGTAGCAGAACTTAGGACTTAGTGTAGGCATAACTTCACATCCTGGCCCTCTACTAAGAAGCATCAAACTGGAAACTACATGCTGCAACTTTTTTTTCCGTTTTTATTTATTTATTTTTCTTTTTTTAATATAATTTATTTTATTATCATTAATTTACAATTACATGTGCAATATTACGATTATTACACTACCCCTTCACCAGGTCCCCCCACCAACCCCATTACAGTCACTGTCCATCAGCGTAGTGAGATGCTATAGAATCACTACTTGTCTTCTCTGAGTTGTACTGCCCTCCCTGTGCCCCCCCAACATTACATCTGCTAATCGTAATGCCCCTTTTTCCCTCTTATCCCTCCCTTCCCGCCCATTTTCCCCAGTCCCTTTCCCTTTGGTAACTATTAGTCCGTTCTTGGGTTCTGTGAGTCTGCTGCTGTTTTGTTCCTTCAGTATTTTTCTTTGTTCTTATACTCCACATATGAGTGAAATCATTTGATACTTGTCTTTTTCGGCTTGGCTTATTTCACTGAGCATAATACCCTCTAGCTCCATCCATGTTGTTGCAAATGGTAGGATTTGTTTTCTTCTTATGGCTGAATAATATTCCATTGTGTATATGGACCACATCTTCTTGATCCATTCATCTACTGATGGATACTTAGGTTGCTTCCATTTCTTGGCTATTGTAAATAGTGCTGCAATAAACATAGGGGTGCATCTGTTCTTTTCAAATTGGGCTGCTGCATTCTTAGGGTAAATTCCTAGGAGTGGAATACCTGGGTCAAATGGTATTTCTATTTTCAGTTTTTTGAGGAACCTCAATACTGCTTTCCATAATGGTTGAACTAATTTGCAGTTCCACCAGCACTGTAGGAGGGTTCCCTTTTCTCCACATCCTCGCCAACATTTGTTGTTGTTTGTGTTTTCGATGTTGGCCATCCTCACTGGTGTGAGGTGATATCTCATTGTGGTTTTAATCTGCATTTCTCTGATGATTAGCGATGTGGAGCATCTTTTCATGTGCCTGTTGGCCATATGAATTTCTTCTTTGGAGAAGTGTCTATTCATGTCCTCTGCCCATTTCTTAATTGGATTATTTGCTTTCTGTTTGTTAAGGTGCATGAGTTCTTTATATATTTTGGATGTCAACCCTTTATCAGATACGTTTTTTATGAATATATTCTCCCATACTGTAGGATGTCTTTTTGTTCTACTGATGGTGTCCTTTGCTGTACAGAAGCTTTTCAGCTTGATATAGTCCCACTTGTTCATTTTTGCTTTTGTTTCCCTTGCCCAGGGAGATATGTTCATGAAGAAGTTGCTCATGTTTATGTCCAAGAGATTTTTGCCTATGTTTTTTTCTAAGAGTTTTATGGTTTCATGACTTACATTCAAGTCTTTGATCCACCTTGAGTTTACCTTTGTGTATGGGGCTAGACAGTAGTCCAGTTTCATTCTCTTACATGTAGCTGTCCAGTTTTTCCAACACCAGCTGCTGAAGAGGCTGTCATCTCCCCATTGTATATCCAAGGCACTTTTATCAAATATTAATTAACTGTATATGTTTGGGTTAATGTTTGGATTTTCTATTCTGTTCCACTGGTCTGTGGGTCTGTTTTTGTGCCAATACCAAATTGTCTTGATTACTGTGGCTTTGTAGTAGAGCTTGAAGTCAGGGAGTGTAATTCCCCCTGTTTTATTCCTCCTTCTCAGGATTGCTTTGGCTATTCGGGGTCTTTTGTGGTTCCATATGAATTTTAGAATTATTTGTTCCAGTTCATTGAAGAAAGCTGTTGGTAGTTTGATAGGGATTGCGTTGAATCTGTATATTGCTTTAGGTAGTATAGCCATTTTGACAATATTGATTCTTCCTAGCCAAGAGCATGGGATGCATTTCCATTTGTTAGTGTCCTCTTTAATTTCTCTTATGAGTGTCTTGTAGTTTTCAGAGTACAGGTCTTTCACTTCCTTCGTTAGGTTTATTCCTAGGTATTTTATTCTTTTTGATGCAATTGTGAATGGAATTGTTTTCTGATTTCTCTTTCTGTTAGTTCATCGTTAGTGTATAGGAAAGCAACAGATTTCTGTGTGTTAATTTTGTATCCTGCAACTTTGTTGAATTCAGATATTAGTTCTAGTAGTTTTTGAATGGAATCTTTAGGGTTTTTTATGTACAGTATCATGTCATCTGCAAATAGTGACAATTTGACTTCTTCTTTACCAATCTGGATGCCTTGTATGTCTTTGTTTTGTCTGATTGCTGTGGCTAGGACCTCCAGTACTATGTTGAATAACAGTGGAGAGAGTGGCATCCCTGTCTTGTTCCCGATCTTAGATGAAAAGCTTTCAGCGTCTCGCCGTTAAGTATGATGTTAGCTGTGGGTTTGTCATATACAGCCTTTATGATGTTGAGGTACTTGCCGTCTATACCCATTTTGTTGAGAGTTTTAATCAGGAATGGATGTTGAATTTTGTCAAATGCTTTTTCAGCATCTATGGAGATGATCATGTGGTTTTTGTTCTTCTTTTGTTGATGTGGTGGATGATGTTGATGGATTTTTGAATGTTGTACCATCCTTGCATCCCTGGGATGAATCCCACTTGATCATGGTGTATGATCCTCTTGATGTATTTTTGAATTCGGTTTGCTAATATTTTGTTGAGTATTTTTGCAGCTACGTTCATCAGGGATATTGGTCTGTAATTTTCTTTTTTGGTGAGGTCTTTGCCTGGTTTTGGTATTAGAGTGATGCAGGCTTCATAGAATGAGTTTGGAAGTATTCCCTCCTCTTGTATTTTTTGGAAAACTTTAAGGAGAATCGGTGTTATTTCTTCTCTATATGTCTGGTAGAATACAGAGGTGAATCCATCAGGCCCGGGGGTTTTGTTCTTGGGTAGTTTTTTGATTACCAATTCGATTTCATCACTGGTGATTGGTCTGTTTAGTTTTTCTTTTTCTTGCTTGGTCAGTCTTGGAAGGTTGTATTTTTCTAAGAAGTTGTCCATTTCTTCTATGTTTTCCAGCTTGTTAGCATATAGATTCTCATAATATTCTCTTATGATTCTTTGTATTTCTGTGGGGTCCGTCGTGATTTTTCCTTTCTCATTTCTGATTGTGTTTATGTGTGTAGATTCTCTTTTTCTCTTAATGAGTCTGGCTAGGGGTTTATCTATTTTGTTTATTTTTCAAAGAACCAGCTCTTGGTTTATTGATTTTTCTATTGTTTTATTCTTCTCAATTTTGTTATTTCTTCTCTAATCTTTATTATGTCCCCTCCTTCTACAATTTGACTTTGGGCCTCATTTGTTCTTCTTTTTCCAATTTCAGTAATTGTGTCTTTAGACTATTCATTTGGGAATGTTCTTCTTTCTTTAAATAGGCCTGGTTATTATACTTTCCTCTTAGAGACACCCTTTGCTGTGTCCCACAGAAGTTGTGGCTTTGTGTTGTTGTTGTCATTAGTCTCCATATATTCTTTGATTTCTGTTTTGATTTACAGTCGTTAACCCATTGATTAATTAGGAGAGTGTTGTTAAGTCTCCATGTGTTTGTGAGCCTTTTTGATTTCTTTCTAAAATTTATTTCTAGTTTTATACCTTGGTGATCTGAGAAGTTGGTTGGTAGGATTTCAATATTTTTGAAATTACTGAGGTTCTTTTTGTGGCCTAGTATGTGGTCTATTCTGGAAAATGTTGCATGTGCACTTGAGAAGAATGTGTATCCTGTTGCTTTTGGGTGTAGAGTTCTGTAGATGTCTGTTAGGTCCATCTGTTCTAGTGTGTTGTTCAGTGCCTCTGTGTCTTTACTTATTTTCTGTCTGGTTGATCTGTCCTCTGGAGTGAGTGGTGTGTTGAAGTCTCCTAAGATGAATGCATTGCTGTCTATTTCCTCCTTTAATTCTGTTAGTATTTGTCTCACATATGCTGGCGCTCCTGTGTTGGGTGCATATATATTTATAATGGTTATATCTTCTTGTTGGACTGACCCCTTTATCATTATGTAATGTCCTCCTTTATCTTTTGCTACTTTCTTCGTTTTGAAGTCTATTTTGTCTGATACAAGTACTGCAACACCTGCTTTTTTCTCTTTGTTGTTTGCATGAAATATCTTTTTCCATCCCTTCACTTTTAGTCTGTGTCTATCTTTGGATTTGAGGTGAGTTTCTTGTAGGCAGCATATAGATGGGTCTTGCTTTTTTATCCATTCTGTTACTCTGTGTCTTTTCATTGGTGCATTCAGTCCATTTACATTTAGGGTGATTATTGATAGGTATGTACTTATTGCCATTGCTGGTTTTAGATTCGTGGTTACCAAGGATTCAAGGGTTGCTTCTTTACTATCTAACAATCTAACTCAACTTTCTTGTTAAGTTATTGTAAACACAGTCTGATGTTTCTTTCTCTCCCTTCTTATTCCTCCTCCTCCATTCTTTCTATAATAGGTGTTTTATTCTTTGCCTTTAGTTGGTATTTGGATGGTCTGCTTTCTTTGCTATGATTTTTTTTTCTCTGGTGACATCTTTTTAGCCTTAGGTGTGCTTCCCTCTAGAGCAGTCCATTTAAGATATCCTGTAGTGGTGGTTTATGAGACGCAAATTCTCTTAACTTTCGTTTATCTGGAAATTGTTTAATCCCTCCATCATATTTAAATGATAATCGTGCTGGATACAATATTCTTGGTTCGAGGCCCTTCTGTTTCATAACGTTAAATATATCATGCTATTCTCTTCTGGCCTGTAAGGTTTCTGTTGAGAAGTCTGATGATAGTCTGATGGGTTTTCCTTTGTAGGTGATCTTTTTTCTCTCTCTAGCTGCCTTTAATACCCTGTCTTTATCTTTGATCTTTGCCATCTTAATTATTATGTGTCTTGGTGTTGTCTTCCTTGGGTCCCTTGTGTTGGGAGATCTATGAGCTTCGGTGGACTGCGAGACTACTTCCTTCCCCAGCGAGGGAAAATTTTCAGCAATTATTTCTTCAAAGACACTTTCTATCCCTTTTTCTCTCTCTTCTTCCTCTGGTACTCCTATAATGCGAATATTGTTCCGTTTGGATTGGTCACACAGTTCTCTTAATATTCTTTCATTCCTAGAAATCCTTTTATCTCTCTCTGCCTCAGCTGCTCTGTACTCCTGTTCTCTGTTTTCTATTCCATTAACAGTCTCTTGCATCTCATCCATTCTGCTGTTAAGCCCGTCGATCGCTTGTCTGATTTCTGCATTGTCTTTCCTCAGTTCCCTCACTTCCTCCCTCAGCTCTTGCACATTTCTCTGTGGGTCCATCAGCATGGTTATGACTTTTATTCTGAATTCTTTTTCAGGGAGGCTGTGCATTTCCATCCCTTCAGACTCCCTCTCTGGGGTTGTCTGGTTGATTTTGGTTTGAACCATATTCCTCTGTCTTTTCATGGCTATATAATTGGTCACTGATAGTTGTCACATATGTCAGTCAGCTGGGCTCTTTAAGACTTTAAAAAGAGAAGAAAAAGAAAGAGAAAAAACAAAAGAAAAAAAGAAAGAAAGAACGAAAGAAAGAAAGAAAAGAAAAAAACAAAAACAAAACAAAAAACAAAACAAAACAAAAAAAACAAAAAAAAATGCCCACCGGACGTAGATTCTGTGGGAATGCTTTAGGTGGCGCTATTGCCCCACTATTCCACAGCTGTGACTGTGCCATTCCGCAGGGCCCTCTATCGCTCTGGCAGGGGTGGGAACGAATAGGAGGCTGTTGATCTCATTGAAAAGTTTAAGTATGGCTACGCTTCCTCAGTCGCCAGCTAAGGCGTCTGAAACTCCCCAGGACTCCCAGCCTGCTGGGCTGAGTGTGCTGGGGTGATCCGGCTCCTCCGCTGGGCTCCTGTCTCTTTAAGACCGCTGAAGAAAGCGCGCACTTTTTTTTTTCCTTCCCGGGAGCCGGCTGCAAGCACCCTGGCGCGTTCCCCGCTCAGATCCTGCCCCTCTGTCTCTCCAATCTCCGCTGCACTGCGCAATGTGGGTCAGCGCTCCCCGCGCAGATCACCGGGGCTGGCTACTTCACGGGGTGTACTTCCACTCCCTCCCGGCTCTGAATCCTCTCCTCCCGCCGGTGCGCTGGGGTGGGGGAGGGCTCGGGTCCCGCCGGGTCGCGGCTCCGTATCTTACCCGCCTCTTGGGGTGCCGAGTCCTCTCGGGTGTAGCTGCATGCTGTGCGCTTTCCTGTGTATTCTCGTCTCTCTTTTAGGAATAGATATATTTTCTGTGTTTTCGTAGGTAAATATAGTGTTGGGAGGAGATTTCTGCCGCCCTGCTCACACCGCCATCTTCCCGGAAGTACCCATGCTGCAACTTCTTGTTCCATTCCCAGCTCAGCTTCCAGTAGGTTCTCCCACTGCTTTTCCACAGGACGTCACAGACCAGACCAACCAAAACGTCTGTGGCTCAGCAAAACCAGCCTAGGCCTAAGCCTCCTTCCCCCCTCTCCCTGACGCTGCCTCTCATTCCCACAGCTGGACCCTGACTCTCAACACTTTCAAGTCCCAGGACATACATAGCTTGGTCCCACCTCGAGACCTGGTTCCTCAGGTTCTTCAGTCTGACCCCGGTCTAACCAACCATGGCTGCTTCCTCTTCATCCCCAACTCCCTCACGTTCAGACCTCCCCAGAGAGGCCACTCCTGCCACTTTACTTTTTCAAGGCCATGTCCTTCCTAACTCCTATCACAACTTGTAAAGGTATTTTTATTTTTTGTTTACTTGTTACTAGTTGGTCACCTTTACTAGATTTTAGTCTCTGGTGAGGACGGGCACCTTAGCCACTTTACTTTCCTAGCGCATTGCCTGGTACAGAGTAGATAGACACTCAATAAATATTTGTTGAATGAATAAATGAATGGATGAACAAACCCCACCGCACTTAGGTTTTACCTCTCTTGTGTAAGGCAATCATGTAATTTATCATCCAAACCATGACACTGTTGAGGGTGAATGGGATGCTAATTATTAATTATGTGGAGGTAACCTGGACATATGGTCACCATAACCCCATCTCCTCCTAAATGTTCCATCTTTACTAACCAAGCTCACAAGATTCACAGTATCTTTAGATGCCACTTGTAAACTGTTTTCCTTTGTGATGACAAGATTCCTTCTCTTTAAGATCAAATCTTTGAGGTTGTATTTCCAGAAGCATTTCATCTGTGGCATTAACATTAGCTCCAAGAAGACTGAGCATTTTTCCTTTAGCATGGCCTTTGAGTAAGACTTCATTGATAAAAATGGCCTCACTCAAGGAGCCCAGCAGAAAGGTCACTTCATTTTCAAGGGCAGCTAACGCCTGTATAGCCAATCCAAGTTTGTTTCAGGACAGGCAGCATTAGTGCCACACTCAACAGAGAAAAAAGATACAATGGGGCTCCACTCCAGGGTTGGAGTAGGGAGGGAAAGAGAAGAGCAGACCAAAGGCCAGTGGTGGAGGAAGAGCCTCTGGGATCCAGACAGGAATGAAGAAAGAAGAGTGTGAATACTGGTTTGGGTTCCTGGGGCTTCTTTTCAGCTGTGTGACTTGGAAGAGGTTACACTTTGGGTTTCACTTGCCTGTAGAATAGATATAATCAACCTTGGTACAGTTGAGATGACCAAGTCATGTGACATCTGGTACATAGTAAGTGCTCAATAAGTGTTGCTACAAAAATAATAATCATTATTATTTAACAAATAACATCACATTTATTACAAAACTAGAATCTCACTAAACAGAGAGGTCAGTAACTCCAGAGCCCTGAGTTAAAATTCTACCAGTGCCACTCAACTACTAATGTGGCCTTAGGGAGGGTGTTTAACTTTTATAGACCTCAGAATTCTCATCTGTTAATTAAAGATAATTATACCTACTTCATAAGATTTTTCTGAAGATCAAGTGAAATCATGACTATAAAATGTAAGGCTTAGTACCTAGTGTTGAAAAATAATGTTTTTTTTTTGGAGTAGAATTTGCTAGAAGAACAGGTACTAAAATAGAAACAAATAGCAAAGACTTGAATATTTTTGAGACTTGATGACAGGCCACAAGAAGTGCAGGATTTGTCACAGTTTACTGTGCCATCTAGTCCCAGGGAACACTAAGGAGGGGAAAATGAAAAGGAGGTATTTGGGATATAATTATCCATGGAGAATCCCAATTCAAATAAGGAGAGTAATCAGAAAGTGCATACTCCCTAAATGCTTCTAGGTGAAGGAGGACAGAAATTCCAATCTGATAGATTCAATCACCTTATTTTCCATTTAACCTTGCCACTAAAATCACAGAAAATGACAGATTCTTTTAGATATTACAACACCCATTTTTTAAACATTCACACTTTAATATTTCTCCTGCTTTTAAATTTGACTATATTAGTTCCGGGAAGATGGCGGAGTGAGCAGGGCGGCGGAAATCTCATCCCAAAACCATATATAATTATGAAAATACAACAAATACAACTATTCCTAAAAGAGAGACCAGAAGATGCAGGACAGCACCCAGCCTGCATCTGCACCTGACAGGACTCAGCACCCTGTGAGGCGGCTAAGATACGGAGCCGCGACCCGGCGAGACCCGAGCACTCCCCCACCCCAGCGCACCAGCGGGAAGAGAGGATACATAGCCGGGAGGGAGTGGAAGTACAGGCCCACGAAATAACCAGCTCTGGTGATCTATGCTGGGAGCACTGACACACATTGCACAGTGTATCAGAGGTTGGAGAGACAGAGGGTGCAGGATCTGAGCCAGGGAACGCACCGGGTCCTCACAGCCAGCTCCCTGGGACAAAAGAAAAGTGCGCACTTTTTTCAGCGGTCTTAAAGAGATAGGGGTCCAATGGAGGAGCAGGATCGTCCCAGCACACTCAGCCCCGCAGGCTGTGAGTCCTGGGGAATTTCGGACCCCTTGGCTGGTGACTGGGAAAAACTAGACGTACTTAGACTTCCCACAGAGAACAGCAGCCTCCCATTCATTCCCACCCCGGTCAGAGCTACAAAGGGCTGTGCAGAGCGGCACAGCCGCAGCTGCAGAAGAGTGGAGCAACAGCGCCACCCACAGCAACCTCACAGAATCTACTGTCAGTGGACATCTTTTTTATTTTTTTTTTGTTTCTTTTGGTTTTTTTTGTTTTGATGTTTTTTTCTCTTTTCTTTCTCTTCTTTCTTTTTTTTTTTAAGTCTTAAAGAGCCCAGCTGACATATGTGCCACCTAGCAGCGACCACTTCTATTGCCATGAAAATACAGAGGAATATGATACAAACAAAACTTATCCAGACCCAGACACCAGAGAGGGAGTCTGAAGGGATGTAAATGCACAATCTTCCTGAAAAAGAATTCAGAAAAAAAGTCATAACCATACTGATGGATCTGCAGAGAAACATGCAAGAGCTAAGGGAGGAAGTGAGGGAAGTAAGGAAAGACAATGTAGAAATGAGACAAGCGATAGACGGGCTTAGCAGCAGACTGGATGAGAGGCAAGAGACTGTTAATGGAATAGAAATCAGAGAACAGGAATACAGAGAAGCTGCAGCAGAGAGAGATAAAAGGATTTCTAGGAATGAAAGAATATTAAGAGAACCGTGTGACCAATCCAAACAGAACAATATTCGCATTATAAGAGTACCAGAGGAAGAAGAGAGAGAAAAAGGGATAGAAAGTGTCTTTGAAGAAATAATTGCTGAAAACTTCCCCATGCAGGGGAAGGAAATAGACTCAGAGTCCATGGAAACCCACAGATCTCCCAACACAAGGGACCCAAGGAACACACCACCAAGACACATAATAATTAAAATGGCAAAGATCAAAGACAAGGACAGAATATTAAAGGCAGCTAGAGAGAGAAAAAAGAACACCTACAAAGGAAAACCCATCAGATTATCATCAGACTTCTCAACAGAAACCTTACAATCCAGAAAAGAATGGCATGATATATTTAATGTAATGAAACAGAAGGGCCTCGAACCAAGAATACTGTATCCAGCATGACTACGATTAAATTTGAGGGAGGGATTAAACAATTTCCAGACAAGTGAAAGCTGAGAGAGTTTGCCTCCCATAAACCACCTCAACAGGATATCTTAAAGGGACTGCTCTCGAGGGAAGCACTCCTAAGGCTAAAAAGATGTCACCAGAGAAAATAAAATCATAGCAAAGAAAGCAGACCATCCAAATACTAACTAAAGGCAAAGAATAAAACACCTAGTATATAAAGAATGGAGGAGGAAGAATAAGAAGGGAGAGAAATAAAGAAACATCAGACTGTGTTTACAATAACTTAACAGGAAAGTAAAGTTACATTGTCAGATAGTAAAGAAGCAACCCTTGAACATTTGGTAACCACGAATCTAAACCAGCAATGGCAATAAGTACATATCTATCGATAATCACCCTAAATGTAAAGGGACTGAATGCACCAATCAAAAGACACAGAGTAAAAGAATGGATAAAAAAAGCAAGACCCATCTATATGCTGCTTACAAGAGACTCACCTCAAACCCAAAGATATACACAAACTAAAAGTAAAAGGATGGAAAAAGATATTTCATGCAAACAACAAAGAGAAAAAAGCAGGTGTTGCAGTACTTGTATCAGACAAAATAGACTTCAAAACGAAGAAAGTAGCAAAAGATAAAGAAGGACATTACATAATGATAAAGGGGTCAGTCCAACAAGAAGATATAACCATTATAAATATATATGCACCCAACACAGGAGCGCCAGCATATGTGAGACAAATACTAACAGAATTAAAGGAGGAAATAGAAGCAATGCATTCATTTTAGGAGACTTCAACACACCACTCACTCCAGAGGACAGATCAACCGGACAGAAAATAAGTAAAGACACAGAGGTACTGAACAACACACTAGAACAGATGGACCTAACAGACATCTACAGAACTCTTCACCCAAAAGCAACAGGATACACATTCTTCTCAAGTGCACATGGAACATTTTCCAGAATAGACCACATACTAGGCCACAAAAAGAACCTCAGTAAATTCAAAAATATTGAAATCCTACCAACCAACTTCTCAGATCACCAAGGTATAAAACTAGAGATAAATTTTAGAAAGAAACAAAAAGGCTCACAAATACATGGAGACTTAACAACATTCTCCTAATTAATCAATGGGTTAACGACCAAATCAAAACAGAAATCAAAGAATATATGGAGACTAATGACAACAACAACACAAAGCCACAACTTCTGTGGGACGCAGCAAAGGCAGTTCTAAGAGGAAAGTATATTGCAATCCAGGCCTATTTAAAGAAAGAAGAACATTCCCAAATGAATAGTCTAAAGACACAATTACTGAAATTGGAAAAAGAATAACAAATGAGGCCCAAAGTCACCAGAAGGAGGGACATAATAAAGATTAGAGAAGAAATAAATAAAATTGAGAAGAATAAAATAGAAAAAATCAATGAAACCAAGAGCTGGTTCTTTGAAAAAATAAACAAAATAGATAAACCCCTAGCCAGACTCATTAAGAGAAAAAGAGAATCTACACACATAAACACAATCAGAAATGAGAAAGGAAAAATCACGACGGACCCCACAGAAATACAAAGAATCATAAGAGAATATTATGAGAATCTATATGCTAACAAGCTGGAAAACATAGAAGAAATGGACAACTTCTTAGAAAAATACAACCTTCCAAGACTGACCAAACAAGAATCAGAAAAACTAAACAGACCAATCACCAGCAACGAAATTGAATCGGCAATCAAAAAACTATCCAAGAACAAAACCCCGGACCAGGCAGATTCACCTCTGAACTTCTTGGACATATAGAGAAGAAATAATACCCATTCTCCTTAAAGTTTTCCAAAAAACAGAAGAGGAGGGAATACTTCCAAACTCATTCTATGAAGCCAGCATCACTCTAATGCCAAAACCAGGCAAAGACCTCACCAAAAAAGAAATTTACAGACCAATATCCCTGATGAACATAGATGCAAAAATACTCAGCAAAATGTTAGCAAACCGAATTCAAAAATACATCAAGAGGATCATACACCATGATCAAGTGGGATTCATCTCAGGGATGCAAGGATGGTACAATATTCAAAAATCCATCAACATCATCCACATCAAAAAAAAGAAGAACAAAAACCCATGGTCATTTCCATAGATGCTGAAAAAGCATTTGACAAAATTCAACATCCATTCATGATAAAAACTCTCAACAAAATGGGTATAGAGGGCAAGTACCTCAACATCATAAAGGCCATATATGACAAACCCACAGCTAACATCATACTTAACAGCGAGAAGCTGAAAGCTTTTCATCTAAGATCGGGAACAAGACAGGGATGCCCACTCTCTCTGTTATTCAACATAGTACTGGAGGTCCTAGCCACGGCAATCAGACAAAACAAAGAAATACAAGGCATCCAGATTGGTAAAGAAGAAGTCAAATTGTCACTATTTGCAGATGACATGATACTGTACATAAAAAACCCTAAAGACTCCACTCCAAAACTACTAGAACTAATATCTGAATTCAGCAAAGTTGCAGGATACAAAATTAACACACAGAAATTTGTTACTTTCCTATACACTAACGATGAACTGACAGAAAGAGAAATCAGAAAAACAATTCCATTCACAATTGCATCAAAAAGAATTAAATACCTAGGAATAAACCTAATGAAGGAAGTGAAAAACCTATACTCTGAAAACTACAAGACACTCCTAAGAGAAATTAAAGAGGACACTACCAAATGGAAATTCATCCCATGCTCTTGGCTAGGTAGAGTAAATATTGTCAAAATGGCTATACTACCTAAAGAAATCTACATATTCAATGGAATCCCTATCAAAATACCAACAGCTTTCTTCAATGAACTGGAACAAATAATTCTAAGATTCATATGGAACCACAAAAGACCCTGAATAGCCAAAGGAATCCTGAGAAGGAGGAATAAAACAGTGGGAATTACGTTCCCTGACTTCAAGCTCTACTACAAAGCTACAGTAATCAAGACAATTTGGTATTGGCACAAAAACAGACCCACAAACCAGTGGAACAGAATAGAAAATCCAAACATTAACCCAAACATATAGAGTCAATTAATATTTGATAAAGGAGCCTTGGATATACAATGGGGAGATGACAGTCTCTTCAGCAACTGGTGTTGGAAAAACTGAACAGATATATCTCCCTGGGCAAGGGAAACAGAAGCAAAAATGAACAAGTGGGACTATATCAAGCTGAAAATCTTCTGTACAGCAAAGGACACCATCAGTAGAAGAAAAAGACATCCTATAGTATGGGAGAATATATTCATAAATGACGTATCCGATAAGGGGTTGATATCCAAAATATATAAAGAACTCACACAACTCAACAAACAAAAAGCAAATAATCCAATTAAGAAATGGGCAGAGGACATGAATAGACACTTCTCTAAAGAAGAAATTCAGATGGCCAACAGGCACATGAAAAGATGCTCCACATCGCTAATCATCAGAGAAATGCACATTAAAACCACAATGAGATATCATCTCACACCAGTGAGGATGGCCAACATCCAAAACACAAACAACAACAAATGTTGGCGAGGATGTGAAGAAAAGGGAACCCTCCTACAGTGCTGGTGGGATGCAAATTAGTTCAACCATTGTGGAAAGCAGTATGAAGTTTCCTCAAAAAACTCAAAATAGAAATACTATTTGACCCAGGAATCCCACTCCTAGGAATTTACCCTAAGAATGCAGCAGCCCAGTTTGAAAAAGACAGATGCACCCCTATGTTTATCGCAGCACTATTTACAATAGCCAAGAAATGGAAGCAACCTAAGTGTCCATCAGTAGATGAATGGATAAAGAAGAGGTGGTACATATACACAGTGGAATATTATTCAGCCATAAGAAGAAAACAAATCCTACCATTTGCAACAACATGAATGGAGCTAGAGGGTATTATGCTCAGTGAAATAAGCCAAGCGGAAAAAGACAAGTATCAAATGATCTCACTCATATGTGGAGTATAAGAACAAAGAAAAAAACTGAAGGAACAAAACAGCAGCAGACTCACAGAACCCAAGAATGGACTAATAGTTACCAAAGGGAAAGGAACTGAGGAGGATGGGTGGGAAGGGAGGGACAAGGGGGAAAAAGGGGCATTATGATTAGCAGATGTAATGTTGGGGGGGCATGGGGAGGGCTGTACAACTCAGAGAAGACAAGTAGTGATTCTATAGCATCTCACTACGCTGATGGACAGTGACTGTAATGGGGTTGGTGGAGGGGACCTGATGAAGAGGGTAGTTTAATAACCATAATATTGCACATGTAAATGTAGATTAATGATACGAAAATAAATTATTTTAAAAATAAATAAATAAAAAATAAAATTGACTATATTGTAAAATTCACACAATTTCTGTTTTGATCCAAAAACTCCTCATATTTCACTCTGGTGACCTTAAAAAGCACATCACCAGCCTTTCATGCTTTCCTGACCCCACATGAGTAAATTAGTGGTGGGTGAAACTATGAATGTCTTTGACTCACAAAAGTTGTGATTGTTTTTAAAAGAACTCTGCTAATTACCTTCCTGAATATCTGACTCATTATTCCATTCCATGAAGTTTAAGACATTGGAAAAATTCATTTGGAAATTCCTATTTTAATGATTCCTCAATTTATAGAAATTGCCTTAGGGTGCAAACTCCATTCCCTTCATCTTAGCATTGGAGAATTGTATATGTCCAAATACTATATAATAAATATTGTATAATATAATATTAGGACTCCAAACATAGCAGTATGTTGTGGCATTTGATGAGATGGGACAAACTTTCATACACACAAATGCAGACACACATACATGTAAATACACAATGATATTTAAGTTTAGGTCTGAAAGACACAAAAATTTCCATTTGCTTAGGAAAAAAAACCTCTCAACTAAGTGGACTAGAGACTCTCTATGTGCTTTGAAATTATGAAGCTGATGAGAGAAGGCCTTTTCAAAATCAATATCTACAATCTTTATGGAAACTAAAAAGACCACATCTTGGGGTTAAACAACCTGAAAGAGTCCCATGAAATCCAATCATTAAATGGAGAAAAAGAAGCACTGTATAATAACCATTGTGTCTGCTGGTTTGGTCACCATTATATGTACCCAGACACGCCATTCAAGGATCTATTTTGAAAATTCTAAATGGAAAGAATTTGCCACACTTCAATTTAAATTTCCCATTTTTAAAAGTAGTTCTGATTTCTTACAATTCTTTTTTTTTAATCTTTCATTTAGTCTCTTAATTCATTTTACAAGTGAGTAATCTGAGACCAAAAAGATAGCTCTGGGTTGGGTTGCCAGATTTAGCAAATAAAAATACATATACAAACAGTGCATGGAAAATATGCATACTAAAAACTATTCAATGTTCATCTAAAATTCCCTAACTGGATATCCTGTATTTTATCTGGCAACCCTATCCCCGGGTCACCCAGCTTAATGAATGGCAGAGCCAGCATGAGAACTGGGTGCTCTTCCTGGTACAAAGCCACTTAGAAAACAATTATTCCTTGAAAGCTAGATGCTCTGGAAAACCAGAAGTTATATAAGGAAGCCCCTGCCCTCAAGGAACCTAGAATCTAGTGGAAAATTCTAGTAAAACTGAAGAGAGGCAGGAGTGTCACTGTCACTATCTTAGCAAATTACTACCCAATAAAATGATTCTCAACCATGGACACACATTAAAAATCACTTGGGGAGCTTTAAAAAAATTCAATGCCCTGAGATTCTGAATTAATTAGTCTGGGATGTGGTCAAGGAAATTGGTATTTCCCAGCCCCCACCAAGAAATATTCCCAGACAATTCTAGTGTGCCCTGGTTTGCATGATAAACAACTGACCTAAGACATAGAAATCTTCCACCAAGAAATCTTGCTTCACAGTACAAAGAGGTCTATGCTAAAGTGTGTGTAGTGATGGTTGTGGGGTGGTTGTTGAGGGAGGGGGATCCCAAATCCCCGTTTCTTGTATATCATGCAGGGTTTCAAAATGGCCATTTGGACTTTGCAATAGGATTTGTTGAAAGGAGAACATTTTGCTGAACATTCTGACCTTGGTTCTTGGTCATTTCTTAGCTTATATGTTTTGTAGCCTGTGTCCTGAAAAAAACGTAAGTATGTAGTTCATAATCCCTTAAAAAAGAGAATAATTAAGAGACAGTCCCATCTAATCCTACAGTTTGCTCAGGATACCCTGCTTACCTGGGGTCAGACATGGAGCCTCTGGCCCAGGAGAAATTCTACAGATTTGGTGTTGTTTGTATATTTCCCTGTCTGGAATTTACTAAGTGAAAGCCCCACTCAATCTTATGATTCTGATGGAGAGAAAAATAAATAAATACTCTGGGTGTTTCTACTATTATCATTATATTTATTGTCCTGGTTAGGAGGCAGTCAGAAAGCCCAACTACATCTTGCTCTGCTCAGCTGTTATTATTACCAAAAGACACGGCAGCAAATACATAAAAGCAGGATTTGTCAACACAGTCTAAAAAGACAAGGTAAAGATGGTATGTCTCCTCCAACCTGGACCTCAGCTTCTCATTCCTGACATCACTGATGAGGAATGCCAGTGTCCTGACTCAGTTACTGTCTCTGTTCTCAAACTATGCCACCTTCCAACACCAACTTGTTAATCATTTTAACCATCCGAGCTTTCCAAAGTCCAAAGGAAATGGTATCTAAGCCCCAATTCTGAGGAAACATGTGGCTGTGGGTCAAACCATCTTCCAGAGGGTCACTATTGTGTAACTTGTATTTAGGCCACTTTATGTAATTGTTAATCCTCCCATTCCAGAATTCATCTGGGATTAATTCAGCCTATGACAGCAACACAGTTCTTTGGGATAGATGGCCACGACTGGTTTTCTTAGTTTAACTTTTAAGAAACGCCACTTCTCCAAAAGTGTTCGTTGTAAAATCTGGTACAAATAAAGAGCATGACAGAGTCAAATCAGGCCAATTCTATCTATCCAGGAATGATGAGAAGGCACATTTTTTCAATATATAAAAGGGATAAATGTGCTCAATAATACTAACACCTGGAAGCCTTAGGAAAAAGACAAATCAAAAATACTCCAAATGAGTATTGTTCATGTGAAATATTTCATGTCTCAGTGACCAACAGGCTATGTTAAAACCAGTCCCAACTCCTTTGGGAAATATTGTTCTGCTAGTCACATGAAAAGTAATGTAGGAATTTTGATCAGTGATGCAAGACTGCTAATTCCCATTGGGTAATTTTCCCCATTAGTCAGAGATCAGCCTTGCCAACTCGGAGGCCTCACATGCTTTGCAGCAGGCTGCCATTGAGAACTCACTGTCAAACTCTAAGACGAATGGAAATGTATTCCAAAGGCCAAACCATCCTTGGCTTGCATGGGGACAGTTTTTAACCAGGCAAGGAAGCTTCAACTGCATCCCAAGGTCTGAGATCTCCTCTGTCTTTGTGACCACCTTCTTCTCATGTCATCGTCAGCAAATCTCCATTGACAATCCCTCTCTCTTTTCCCTTGGAAAATGCCAAAACACTCCCAGGAGGAAGCATTATCTTTCCAAATTCTTAGTTGATTTGGAAAGGAGATATTTGAGATATTTAAATCCATGGGAGAAGCAGACTCATTCATTACATCTTCAAGGTCTAGTACTTGGGTTAATGAGCAAATAGGCCAGTCATATGTGGGAAGTGTTCTGTATCCTCTTCTGCTGTAAATCTAATTAATGCAGCCAAAAATATGTATTCAGGAATAAGCCGGCTGGCTCTCTCCTGTGTTTTCTCAACTGACAGTTCAAGTGGTGTTCATATAAAAAAGGATGTAGATTAGTATGCCAAACACAACCAAAAACAGGGCCAACACCATCAGCGATGTCTCGAACTAGAATGCATTTCCCCTTTTCAGATGCAAAGAAACCCAACTGGAGGCCCAGTCAATGTGGCCTATACAAGTGCCTACAAAATCTATAAAACCCCAGAGAGCTATGTATGTACCTAGGTGAGCCAACTCTAATTCACATGCAGCAACGCACAACCCCTTTCTTCCTCTGCCCCACGGCAAAAAGTGAATCTGTTCCATCTGTTTACAATGATTGCAGTGACTTTCCAGCATAACCATAATCTTATTTTGTAAATCCTATTCATGACACGCCTCAAACCATCTGTCTATTCTTTCTTGGGTTAGCTTGGGGCTGTTTGGCAAACGTATGTCATTACCTGTAAGATGAATATTTTCTAGCAGAGTACATGCCCCTTCTAAAGGCATGTTGCCATGGTTGCTAGGTGTTCCTAAATAATCTCCTTTGGTTCTCCCTCTAAACCCAATATGCCTTTAGTAATTTTTAATATGTGTAAAATAAAGGCCAAGAGACAAAAGTCATACATGCAACTAC
Organism: Smutsia gigantea; assembly: GCA_032199065.1. NCBI lineage: Eukaryota > Metazoa > Chordata > Mammalia > Pholidota > Manidae > Smutsia > Smutsia gigantea. Next base: position 115,042 of record JAVSCE010013189.1, on the reverse strand, counting down.
TTGGGCTCAGATTCAAATTAAGTTTGCATATGCTCTCAAACACAGGGAATCAGTTGAAATTCTACTAATAAAATTGTATGTGTCAGTTTGAGGAAAAAGGTAGCCTATGTTTCAGTTCAGGCTTGCAAAGAGTTTTGGGGAAAAAATAGTGATAAAATCTGTGTGGTAGAATTTCTCTGACTTCTTGTCCTTGTGGAGCTGGGCCAGTATTCTCACCATGTCTCTACAATCTATCTCTCCTTTTTCATTTTGCCATTTTCCCACTTATTTAGGACTACAAGCATTTGGGAAAGACCTTAGAACCCCAAACTGGAGAAGGATATGTGATCAGGCAATTCAAAGAGCATAGATACAAATAGACAAACATGAGAAAGCAAGCTCACTCCACTAGCAATCCAGGAAATACAGAATAAAATAATAATGACATCGCTGTTGGCCCCCCAAACTGCAAAGATTAAAAACAATGAAAATATTTAGTGGCTGTGGGGAAACAGGTATTCTTAGGCCCTGCTGGAGAAAGGAGTTCATACAACTCTACTCCTGTTGGCATTAGCAATATTTTTCTGGTATGTAGCTTTTCATACCTTTTGCTTCACTTCTGGGCCTCTATTCTAGCGAAATAGTAATGTGTGTTTATACATGCAAAACAAATACATGAATACAAAAAAATATTTATAAGATCTAAAAATTGAAAGAGCCTCTCAATAGGGAAATGGTTCAACTACAGCTTATCACCTGATGAAATATTTTATTAAAATGAGGTGGCTCAACATCATTCCAGAAAAGATTGCTCGGTATAGTGACAAATAAAACAGCAATCCACAGATTTAATATGCTCCAATTTATGGAAAATGATGAAATTTCTAGGTCTATAACAAGACATAAAGTGAGACTCTGAAAAAACTTTGTTGAAGGCCTCCAGAGGGTCAGAACACAGCAGCGGGAGATTAGCGCTCTCACCTTCCAAAGGGGCTGCTAGACGGCCTGGCTGTGACTTACGCGGACCGGTGGCATTCTCCGGAACTGTTGGCCCGCTGGCCACCCACTTCCAGGGTATAAAGAGCCCGAAACTGATATGGGTGAGAGAGAATTTCTTTGGAATAATGTGTTGGGGTGTGGTGGTGTTTCCACCTTTACCTCAACCTAAATTTGAGGAGTTTCAGAAGATTTCTCAGAGCCCTTGAGTCTATAGGGATACAGATTGATAACCAAAGATCACCTGCTGACCAGAGGCACAGGAAGGTGCAGGCACTGAGTGTGCTGCCTTGCAGGAGACGGCCATCCTCCTAAGAGCGGCAGTGGGGCTGCCTCTGTGCTCCCTTTGGACTGCATGCAAGGGAGCCAGCCAGGACCATTGTAAAAGGGTCCCTACCTAGAGAGATGCGGTCGGCACTCTCCACTCCTTCCAATCTCTTGATCATATTCACACACCTGCTATGGAAATGAGCTTTCATTCACCCCTGCAGCACATGCATCTTTTGTCAGAGAATGCCCTCAAGCTGGCAGACACCCCTGTATGCACGAGAGCCAGAGAGCCTAGGGACTATGCTTGGGACTGAAAAGGAATTTATATATATATATATATATATAGTCAGAATGAAAATCTGCATACCATGTTTACAGACTCAGTGAAGGGAAACTACCCTATGGAGTCCTACTCTTTAAATATAATGTTGACAATACATAACAGAGAAAAGTCTGCACGTTTACACAGAAAACCAACTGTGATCGCTAGAGAGCTGAGTATGGTCAGGGGATAAATGAAAAGAAGTTGGGCATTTCATTCTATACACTTCCATATCATTTGATTTCTTAAAAAAATATATATATATATATGCTCCAATATATATGTTTGTTAAACTAAAACTTGATATATAGATAAATACACTTGTATAAAAATTCAGAAAAGTAAGGAAAAGAAAACAGACAAATCATAGGCATAATTCCACTCCTTCCAGATCCTACCTCTGGTAGTATTTGGGGGCTGAGGTGGGTCTTCATTCCCATATTTTTGCTTTGAGTAGGAAAATTTGTTTCAGGCAGGCAGATTTTCAGTGGGCTCTACCTATCTAGTTAAAACAAACAAGGAAGAGTTGCAAGGACTGTTTACCACCCTCACCCATGTCTTCTGTAGTTACTTTGGCTGTGTGCAATTTGGGTACAGGTACAAAGAAAAATGATTTGTTAACTTACGGGTCTCCCTTAGCTTAAAATGCTCATAATCAAAGTAGAGATAAAAAAAAAATCATCAGGTGACATTTCATGCACTGCCTCTAGACAGTAGCAAGGTAGAAGACTAAAAGATTGGAATTCACTGCCCATCTTATGAAACCAGAAACAGACCTTCTTTGTCTGGAAACGAGTACACAGGACAAATTTGTCAAGGCTTACCAACTCTGCTCAGAAACCCCATCTGAGCCCCAAACACCTGAATGCAAATTTAAGAGGAGACTTTATTTCCTTTCTGAGATTTATCCAAAAATCTAACCTACTGCAAACTCATCTCCTAAAATATACAGATACACAACTTGAGACCTTTAGCAAATGAAGTGGCTGCTGCACATGTGAAAAGTACCTCCCTGTTTGTTTTCAGTCTCCCTGTTTCCCCTGGGAATCAGACAGAAAATTCAATTTCTAAACCTTGAAGCAGCATGAACAATGAACAATTGTTAGCTTAGAAGGAGCAGACGAACCCTATTACTACACAATGGAAAGTCAATGGCACAGTCTTGAGGCTGTGTTTACTATCTGGCTTGGTGGGTAAAATGATACTGCGGAGAATGGGACTGGAGTCCTACTCATTTGAAACCTCTGAGAAACCCTCTTCACTGAGGGTAGCATCTAACTCCTGTTTTTCCTTTTGTTGAGCATAGGTTTGCATAATTATATGTGATTTCTCATATCTGAATGTTGACTACATGAATGAAACTTCTGACCAATTTCCACCAAAACCCCTCTACCAAATCAAGGAAGATAGGGTCAATGGAAAGCTAGTACTATGCAAATATACAGCAAAGGTCTTCAGTTTTTTTTCTTAAGTGGCAAACCAGAAGTCTTGAAGAGGTGACAACCTCATGATCCAGCAAAACAGCAACAGAACATGCAAACATTCTCTTGGCTTGGAGTATGAAAACTTTTTTCAAGAGTAAATTAAATTGAGCTGAAATTTTAAAACCAGGAATGGCAAAGTGTGTATTTACAAAATTTGTTGGAAGCCAGTCATACACTGAGAATAAACTCAAACTTGAACTGGTGCTAAAGTCCAGTTTCCATTCAGCATTTTTGAAAAAGAAAAAGAAGCTTTCTAGACTTTAAAATGCAGCTTTTGAAACAAGACTCCAAAGGCTACTTGGATGTTGGCTGGTGCTCACAAAACAATTCTAACACGTTGAATGTAAATGAATCAAAACCAGACAAATTCCATTTCCCTTCAAGAAATTGGGTGTTGGGGGAAAATAAACAAATAAATAAAACTCCTAAAATGCATATGAGTTTTAACAAAACCACATCACTCTGAATAAAATCTAGAGAAATGTCCTTGAAACCCAAGGCTGGGTTTCAAAAAGGTGACATAAGAGGTAAGAGTGACATCCAGAAGTGCCCCTCGGCGCCAGGCATCGAGCTTCAGGAACACTGTTTTGATTTCATCCTCACAGTAACCCACCTGGTAGGTAGGGGTTCTCCCCCACCTCGACAGATGAGAAAATGAAACTGAGGCACTTGAGTCACCTTCTCTAGGTCATTCAGCAGTAAGTTAGCCTGAAGGACATCTGTATTAGGAAACTATTGACACCTCTCGTGCTCTTGCTGCATAAGAACCATTGAGGCGTTTAGCAAGTATGACTTAATGCTGTTTTAATAAGGCCATTTTGAAGCACGCAACTAGCGCAATGCTGCATCTTGTAAAGGCCAACACCTGTGCTGGCAGAATTAGGCGGGGAAGACATTCAGACCACAGGACTTTGCAAAGTATGTGACCAGGACTTGATAGCACTTTCCCATACATTCATTCACTCATCCAACAGTACTGATTAAGTGTCTATGATATATAAAAATAAAGGTTATAAAGAGATCAAAGATGTGCAGGTTCTTCTCCTCAGGCAATGTAAATACACATAATAGCCTCAAGTTGTTCACATCCCAAATTTACTTGGTTCTGGATTTTTTCCCTGGTCTTCTTTCTGTAATTCTTTATCTTTTTAATTCATTTATTATTATACCAATTTCTTTCTTTTGGACACATCCAAATTTATGGTTTCAACTAGCTTGTTCCCAAGACTAGTGAACCTCTTTAAGAGTCAAATGAATGGAGAGACAACTTGAAACCAGGGGCCTCTTTGCATTCACAGAATATTAGCATTTGAAAGGACCCTAGAGATGGAGCCTGTCTTGGTCAGAGTAAGCTAACTGCTTTTAACAAACAACTCCAAAAATTTACTTCCTGTTCTCACACAATCCTATGTTTATACTCATGGTTGGGCTACTCTCCTCGGAGTGGTGATACGTGCGGTCCAGACCACTGCCATGCTGTGATTCTACCATCTCAACAAAGGGTTTCAAGATGCCCCAGGCTTCATCCAGCCAGCAGACAGAGGGAAGAGAGAAACTCCAGAGAAGGTACACTCACCCTAACTGCATCTTCTCATTTGGATGGTAAGAGTTAGTCACGTGGCCAATTAGGCACACAAGATACCAGGAAAAAGAAGTAGGTTTAGTGAGCATGCAGCTCATCTATAACATAGACTCCAAATGCCACCGCCATGCAGGTGAGAAAACTGTGCCTGAGAGCAGTGAGAAGAGTCATCCGATGTCACACCAGAGCAGCTGTCTTCCAACGTGGTGCCCTTTGCCTATAATACTGACACAGTCTAAAAAGCCATTTACTGCTTTTATTTCTTATCTCATGCTTACTATAGGAAATTTGGAAAATACAGAACTTGAAGGAGAAAATAAAAATTGTTTATAATCTTTCAACAATAATCATTGTTTATATTTTGATGCCTATCTATTGGTAATTTCCATAGATATTTGTGTTATACACATACTAATTTTTAATTATAAAATAATTACAATGTACAGAAAGTAGTATAAATCTATATGCCACCTTATATTCCACTGAGTGTACACCACTCAGTTTAACAAATGTTAACATTTTGCCATATTTGCTTCAGCTCTCTCTCTTTAAAACTAAAATGGGTCCAGCCACAACCCAACCCCATCTAATTCATTCTCCTTCCTAAGAGAAACCGTGAAGTGTCATCCTCAAGCTGGTGTGTACAGACCCTGTGTATATTTTCACACTTTTACTGTGTATTTGTACATTCATAACAAAGTGTGTTACTTTTGTCATTTTAGATTTTTGCATAAATGCCATAATATGATATGCATCCTTTTGTACCTTGCTTTCTTCAGTCAACCGTATGTTAAGACTCAGCAATGTTCACAGCTGGAGATCACTTTCATTCAGTTGAACTAGATGTGGTATTCCACTGTCTGACTAAGCCAGTTTGTTTACTTATTCTACTGATACATAGTTAGATTGTCTCCACTTTTTTCCCTTTATAATCACTAAAAAACCAAATTGGCATCAAATTATACATACAGATTTGTTGGCTGTTTTTCCCACGTAATGTTACCTAGTGTTCATATATATTCTTTGAGAACATTATTTTTAACAGCTTCATAGTCTTCTCTCACAGGAACATATCGAAATTTATTTAACCATTCCCTCTGGTAGAACATTTAGATATTTTCCAATAATGTGCTATATAAATGATACCCACATAAACATGCTTTTATGTACATTTTGGCATGATGACAAAGAGGAAGGACTAAGAAGTGCCTGAAGAGAGGGCAAGTACTATAGTGGTTGGGCAGCCATGCTCTGTTCCTACACTCCCTGGGTTCAAGCCCCACCACTTCCTAATCAGGTGACTTGGGCACATTCCTTAACTTACTATGTTTTTATAAAATGAGATTGATCATGGTTATTTACCTGGAATACCATAGTAAATGGGTGTATATGCTTTGTGGCTTAGTATTTTGCTTTGTTTTTTGAAAATTCCCTTGTAGGCAAATAAGAGTAATCCTGCATCTGTCCATCAAGCTTGCTTCTGGAAAGCACCACCCAGAGGACAAAGAGTCTTGTAAGATTCAAATCACAGACTCCAGAACAGTGCCTGGTACCCAGGAAGCATTCAGCGAGTGTTAGGTTTAAAATGTATATATTTGTAATGGCTACACATTCATACACATGCCCAGGCACAAATCCTCACACACATATAACTAGAACTCTAGCATATCTATTCAGCTATGTAATATGACACTATTAACCCCTTCGTTCTAGTCCCAACTCTTTCTTATGGATAAGATTACCCGATCTTCTCCACAGTTATTGTTCCATCTGGCCCATCTTCCGGCTCTGATACCTCTTTCTGGGAATTGCTTTAGACTCACTATCTGACATAGTACACACCCAGCAAGTGTCACCAGAGCCTGTAAGTGACTTTATGAAATTCTCACTCTCCCTTTCCAATTCAACCAAATGATCTATCAATCCCAATAATTTCAAGTGTCACCTCCTACAGGCTCCTCCTCTTTGTCCTATGAATGACGTCCCCCTTCTCAACTGGTATCAGCTGGCTGGAACCTCAGTGCACATTACCTTCTCAAGGGAAGAGAAACAGTAAAACACAAAACAAAGAAACCCACTTCATTTCTTTTAGTCCTTCCAAATATGGCACAATAAAAACTTCACTGACCTCAGGAAACGTCCCCTAATTCAGCTAAACAAACACTCTTCCTTCTACTTTTAGGAATGCGATTGGGCGGGGTAATGGGCTTCTAAAAACTAGGGCACTCCTGAACTGGAGCAGGGATGAAAGGAAGCCACGGATGAGCAGTGAAGCAATCAAAGTGGACGCCCTGCGCTCCCCTCACCAATCAGCATGTTCAAAAATGTGAGGAGAACCGTAAGGTCACAAGGAAGTACTTACCACACAATTTGTCACTGCGATTTCCAAATGGCCCAGGATGATCACAGCACCTTTAATCTCTGAAGGGCCAGGGGAATACTTAAAAGGCCCTTAATTGTTGAGCACCATCACAGACAATTTCTCTATTATCAATTGGTCTACATTAGCCTCAAAAACAAGAAAAAAATTTCTAGAGAAAAGGAAACACATAGACACACACACATCCACTCTACGTGATAAACCTCATTGAAAAGGGGATTGGGCCCCACCCCTCTTTTTATGGGGAAAATTAGTGTCTTTTACTGGGAATGTGTTTGTTTTCTTTAGCTGCAAGCATAGTTCCACTCTTTCAATTCATTAGTATTAATTCCTTCTCCTACTTCAGCCTGACCAGAACTAATTCTGCTTTGAGGAGTCTTGGCAATAAAACCCAAATGGAGTTTTGCCCTCTGGCATATACCAGTTGGTCTTAGTCCCATGAGAACATGTCTAGATTCTTAAGGAAAATCAGGGAAGATGTCATCCTTAATTGGCTTGATTGTATTTTTTTAAACTTGGGAATGTTAGATAAATCTACTGCCCCTTTTTATAACTTCGGGAGTCCCAGATCCTGTCCTATAATTATGAGGATGCAGGAATAAAGTAGGCATAAATCTTATCTGTCTATGAGCATGTCATTCCTTCATAATAACACCATTAGGACCTGAGGATTTCATAATCATAAGTAGATGCCTAAATCGTAAGTCTTTGCTATATACCTTCTCTTTCTATGGTTGGGTTTTTTTGTTTTGTTTTGTTTTAGTCTAGGTGATCAGCAAATAAAGTGTTTTATTAGAAGATAATTTTAATGGAATGAACCATAAGTATAACCTATACCTCATCCTGACAATTCACTCCTAATTTTTCCTTTAGCAAAGAAGGAGAAGCAAAGAAGGAGAAGGAAGAGACAAGAAGTAGAAGAAGTAGAAAAGGAAGAAGAGAGAGGAGGGAAAGGCAAGAGGAAGGGATGGAGGGAGGAGGGGAAGGGAGAAGGGAGGGAGGGATGCAGCTATCCCTCACTGCATGTCAAGTACAGTAGTGAGAAATCACTGGGCTCAGTCTTCCATGTGGTAGATGGCAATCCTGCCCCAAGCACTGTGAAAAGGTTGCATTAACTGCTGTTGATTTCCTTAGTAAGGTTGGTTGTCTCCTGCCCTACAGGTCAAGCGAAGAGAGACCAGCAGGAACTGAGAGCACAAGAGGAAGGTGGCCTGTGTCCACAGACACTGTGTCCCAAGCTCAAAATGACAAATGGAAGGCCTGCTTGTCATTCCTACAATGATTAAAGAACACCAAAGAGCATGTTCAAAGGGACTGGAGGGAGGAATTGTTTCTAGCTGAATTACACAAGACTGTAGCACATTTGCAATAGAAAAGGTGCAGTCAACCAAAAGATAAGAGTATCTCACCCAAGTAACTGTATAAAGGTTGTCCTTTTCTTTCTTTTTTTTAAGGGTTTTTCAAATTAGCATGCTGAATCTCTTCTTTAGGCTGCCAGAGTCGGAAAGCATCTGACACTCAGAGAGGAAGAACTACCTAGGGAGAAGGCCAAGTTCTTGAGAAGCTACAACCTCTCTTCCTTTTCTCTCCAAGCCACTACTTTGGGCTACTCCACAGGGAGCAAGGCTGCAAGTATACAACCGGCCTTTCCTGTGCAGGTTTACAGTTCCGCAAGAGCTGATAAACTAGCAGAGCCCACAGAAGTTTTTGTCAGGACATTGTCATTTAGGCCAAAAGGCCAGTTGTATGAATGTTTCATGAGTCTCTATATCTGGAAAGCCAGGTTCATGAACAGCCAGAACAGTCAACGTTTTCTATTGGCAAATTCCTAGGTAGTCATCCATGTTGGAAACCCTGAGTGGTTCGATGGTGTCATCCCTATTTTCCAGACCAAGACATGAGGATAAAAGTTGAGTAAGTCATCCACACCTCACCTGCAGCCTGGGAGTGCCAGGATCAGGAGAACCTGGTCTGCAGGACCACAGCCACCGGCCTGCCCCCCATCAGGGCTCCCAGAGCCCCAGCTTGCCGTGGGGCAGGCTCACCTCCTCTGACTGCCCCTGTCCTCCCCATCAGGAAATACCAGCAGTAGAGAACAGCCAGATTGGAAACACTTGCAAGTCCCTAAAAGTTTCTGAAATCCTCAGGTACCATTACAACCACCCCACCCCCAAAACCCTGAGGACCTGGACCAGGCGAGCAGGGCAGCCGTCTGGGAGGAATGGAGGGGCAAGCTGGCTACTCCCTCTCCCTCTTGCCTCCCAAGAAAAAACGGAATAAAAGCACAACCTTTCCCTCCTTGGCAATCCAATCCAACATGCAGGTGGCCAGGAACTGAGAAGTTCTCCATTGTGGAGCTCTGTCTTCTCCTTCACTCTGGGTGCTGACCAATTAGCAGTAGGAGACTTACTGGGGGGAGAAAAGCTGGGGTTTTCTTGTTTTGTAAGAGTTGAGGCAAATTTCTACTCATTTTACACTTTAATAGGAATTCTTAGGAAAGACATGATGAGGACTGGAGTCTGAGATATACCATTTCTTCAAGAGCCTGGATGACTGTCAACTTGGCAAATTAAAGGCACTCATATTGGGTTCAGGAACACACACTCCCCACTGTGCCCTTCTCCAGCCACATGTGGGAGAGTTTTCACTTCTTACAATAATTCTTCATGGAGGAAGGATGAAAGTTGCGCTTCATGAAGTTTCAGAAGGAATCTGGTGCCTGCTCTGGCGCTCAGACACATCATCTTTGTAAATAGGGTGGCAAGGGTCTTTGCAAGATTTACAGGAGACGGCAATTGGCAGAGCAAACGTCAGCTCCTACTCTCGCCCCGTAAAGCTGTGCTGTTGGCTTTGTAGAGCTCTCAAAGAACGTTACTGAAAACAAAAGAGAAATCAATACCGTTCAGTCCACTGCCAGCTGCAAAATGAATCAGCTTGGCTTCACCTTCCTCTCAGAAGAGAGATTAGTGTGCGTCGGCTTCACCCAATTGCAGCACACTGCAGTATAGTCATAGTCTCCCTCCCCAAATCCTTAGAAAATTGTCCCTGAAATAAAAGGTTTGCAAAATTTTTTCTCTATAAGATTAGTGGTAATGCAAGGATTTTCAAGTCAGAGTGAAATGGTAGGAAAGAAATGGTCATCTTCTGTGTGTCATGTAGTAAATTTGATACTAACACTTGTTAGAGGTAAGACAGCCCCCCAGGTAGAGTAGATGCAAGGCAGCTCTACCAGTGTCTCCAGATACCGAGAACCAAGTAATTAATAAGGGGTGGCCAGACTCATTATGAGCTTGGAAAGGAAAGAAATGAGGAGAAGCAATATTCCCTGATGAATGGGGTTTTGTGTAACAGAATATAAAGTCTTTATCTCAGACTTTATTAGAGGGGAGGGAATGATTAACTCTGGAACACCCTCCTCCCACACTGAAATGCAAAGTTTGGAATGATTATCTCCCAGACCTTCCCCTTAACACCTCCTCCTTTTCAGGCCCATATGAAACAGTTCACAGGTTAATATGCCAATGAAGCCTCCACAGGGCAACATTCTCTTCTGTAGGAGGTGAAGGAGTTGCTGTACACAGGATTTTGCTGCATGAAAAAGAGTTTGTTTCTAAAGTCACAACCACCCCTCCCTCCACCCTCCAACCTGCCACCGCCACCCTTAACTCCTTTAATTTAAAATTGATGGCCAGTCCCCCACCCTGTCAGTCTTTAAATGCTGCTTCACTAGCCATGCATGATAGGGAAACGTCGTCTTTGGCAGAGCAGGATATGTTTTTCAGTTATGCATCCAAATGCACTCATCACACACAAAAAAGCCCCAGTGCTGACTTGCCCAACTCAGCTTGGAGGGACAGACTTGGGCCCTCACCACCCCGAGGACAAAAGCAGGCACACATAAATGCTGCAGCCGCTCCTGGCACAGCCCCAGTCAGGCCAGGCATTCGTGTCGGGAGTGTGGATTTTCCCCGTCACATAAAACCATGGTGGGGTCAAGAGGCAGATACACTAATCAAAGAGCAGTGTGGGACCTTTCAATGTCTTCTCTCTGGCTTCAATGCTGGGGGAGGTGAAGCAGTCCTGGCAGATTTAAATATGCAGACAAAGTAACTTCATTATGCCAGTAGTTAATCTGCCAGCAGAGTGACAAAGCAAATAATAAACAAAAATGTACTGCATACATACTCTGTGCAAGGCATTGAGAAGAACTTGTTAATGCTGCAAAGAAGTGGAGAAAAGTCCCATTTTCAGTGGGGGTATAAGCCCAGGCAGTTACGATTAAACATACTTGGTGACATATGGATGTCCCAAGAGTGGCTTGTCTTTCCAATAGCACTACCCTTCTGCCCCTGAACACAGGACCTTGACTTTGTTCGATGCTCAGATGCCTATGTGTTTTCGTAAAGGGTGAGCTCCTTCACCACCTACAGCGTGAACCTCAATTGGTCAAAACCAATGGTTCTAAATTCTGCCTGCACATTAGAATCACCTGGTTTCAAACTTCCACTGACTGGGCCCCACCCCAAGATTTTGATTTATTCGTTGGACATGGGTCTTAGCATGATAGTTTTAAAAATTCCCTAGTGGATTCTAATGTACTGCCAGAGTTAGGAACCCCTGGTCTAAGTTAACACAATTATTTCATTCCATCACTAGTGGTTGGTTTAGGGTTTGGTCATGTGATTTAGTTCAGGTCAAAGATATGAGAGGCCATACTAGTCAGAACAGCTAATGTCAACAGGACAAGAAATAACAAGTACTGGCAAGGACGTGGAGAAAAGGGAAGCCTTGCACACTGGTGATAGGATTGAAAAATTGGTGAAGCCACTGTGGAAAGCAGTATGGAGTTTTCTCAAAAAACTAAAAACAAATACCATATGATATAGCAATTCCACTTCTGGGAATTTATCCAAAGAAAACAAAATTACTAATCTGAAAATATATATGCACTCCTATGTTTTTTGTAGCATTATTTTAAATAGCCAAGATACGGGAACAACCTAAATGCCCATCAGTGGAAATATGGATAGAGAAGCTGTGACACAGACTCCATGGAATATCACTCAGCCACAAGAAAGAATGATGGATGGTCCTAGAGGGTACTACGTTAAGTGAAATTAGAGAAAGACAAATACCATATGATTTCACTTACATGTGGAATCTAAAAAACAAAACAAATGAACAAACAAAATTTAAATAGACTCATAAACACAGAGAACATATTGATGGTTACCATGGTGGGTGGAGGAATGGGTGAAATAGGTAAAGGAAAAAAAGATGTGAAAATGTTTGATATCTTAATCTGGGCAATGGTTCATGAATGTACACACATGTCAGAATTCATCGAGCTGTTCACTGAGATTGTATGTACCTCCATACAAAAAATAAATATGAATTAAAAAATTTTTAACTCTAAAGGTCATCAAAACAAGGAAAGGATGAGAAACTGTCAAAGCCAAGAAGCACCTAAGGAGGCAAAACAATGAAATATAATTTGCTTTCTTGGATGGGATTTTGAAACAGAAAAAGGACATCAGTTAAAACTAAGGAAATGTAAGTAAAGCATGGGCTTTAATAATAATGTATCAGTATTGGTTCATTGTGACAAATGTATAGCACTATTATAAGATGATAATAATAAGGGAACTAGTGTAGGGCGCATGGGATCCCTCTGACCTCTCTTTGCAATTTTTCTGTAGTTCATTAAAAAAAAAAAACATGAGAAGGCATCTCCTGGGAGGCTTCTAGGAAAATTTTCTTCAAGTTTAAAAAGGCAAAAGGAAGGTAGGGGCCTTCTTGTCTTTTCCCAAGTTTTGGGCAGTGTTTTGAAAGAAAGTGAGGTTTGAATAGGTGCAAGCAACTTGAAATGGTAAAGGGGCAAAAAGTCCAATGGGCCAACACCCAGAGGAAGGCAGAAGAGAAAGACGGACGACACGTTGTCTGTGATGACACTGCTGGGCAGGCGAAGTCCCCAAACCTGCAGAGCCCCCTCCTCCAGACCAGTGGACACGAACCTTGGTCGCACACTCTGGACACCTGGAGTGTTCCTAGAACTGCTGATGCCTGAATCTCACCCCCAAGAGTCTGATTGAACTGGTAAGTGATGAGGTATAATGATCAGGATCTTAAAAAATAATCTCAGTTGGTTACATTGGACAGCCAAGTCTGATAAGCACTGCTCTAGATTTCTTCTTGAGAGTGACAACAAACGCCCGATGAGTTAAGCGCTAGGTTCTCAAAGTGTGTTCCCCAAACCAGCGACATCAGTACCACCTTGGAACTTGTTTGAAATGCACCTTTTTAGGTCTCATGACAACCTACAGAATCAGAAAATGTGTGTGCTAGGCCCAACAATCTGTGGTTTAATAAGCCTTCCAGATAGCTCTGATGCAAGCTAATGCTTTAAAAACACTGGTGCAGGAAAACTCGGTGAAAAAACTGGTTTTCTTTGACGTGCAGCCCAAAGCATCCTGATCCGGTACCCACAACTGATACCCCAACTCCAGGGAAGAGAGCACCACCACAGCTGATTACATTTGGATGGATGAGTGGAAGGGGACAGCACATGCAAACCTCTCCTACAGAATTTTTACAGCATGTTTAGGAGGTGCAGGGTGTGGGCTGTGAGAACCAATCAAGCTGAGGTAGAAGGAGTTTCTAAAGAGTCAAGGAAATCAAATCTAAAAACGCAGGTTAGAGCCATTGTCCTCAGTGGAATATTCCTGAGAGATTAAAGAGATTATATTTTATCCTGTAGGTGATGGGAAGCCACTGAAGAATTTGAAAGAGAACAGTTTTAAGGAAAAAAAAAGAGAGAAAAGCAAACGTGATATTCTAGAATGATTAAACTGGATGGTAAATTGGACAGATTGAAGAGAAAAGAAACCGGGTACAGGGATACCAGACTGGAGACCATCACAGCTGCACATAAGGTCTGATTTCCTCCTCAGCATCTGAATTATTCACTGTGAAGCTAAGGAGGAATGGGAAGCATCAAGAACACCCTTGACCTAATCCTCAGTGTCTCTGCCTATTTGGAAGTGGGACTGAAGAAATCTGTCCTTCAGCCTCCTCTCTCCTGGACACCTGAGAAGGAAAAGAGTAATGAGATTGCCCCATAAAGAGAGACTTCACTTGGCAGTGTAAGTTATGAGCAATACACAGAGCCACCTATTTCCTTATGGTGATGAGGATGACATGAGCCACCCCCTAAGAAACAGAGAGGAGGAATCAGCGTCATGGGGTGGTATAGAGGGCAGATCTTGGCTCCTGCGCTGTTTCCCAAGCAAGAAGAGAAATGAAAGTGGGACTGTGGAATTATCTATGTGCTCACAGGTTGGTTTTTGTACTGGTACCCAAACAGTCTGAACTACAAGGCACCATAAAATGTAACTCACAATCTTTTCCCTGGAGTGTTATCATATCAGGGATATGACCCTACTCACAGCACCATCTCTGGAACCAGCTGGATGGTTGTCACTCTGTAGAGTGGTTTAAAGTCATCAGGGTTTTGAGAAATTCAAATAATTTGGATGTGAATAAAATAATTTAAGATAACATATGTTTGATATACATGCTTCCACTTCAGATAAAGATCTAGCTTTCTAGTTACACTTGCCCCAATATTATACTATTAGAATTGCCAAACACACAGAAAACTTGAAAGAATTGTGTAATGATTAAGTTAAAAATTTGCTATCTTTGCTTTATCATATACCTCTACAACTACCATACACTATCCATCAATCCATTTAATTCTTTTGATGTATTTCAAAGTTGCAGACATCAAAATATTTTACTCCTAAACATTTTAGTGTGCATATCTCAAGCCAGAGTTCAATACTTGTTTACTGTTCCTTTTTTAGGTTAAATATACATTGAATAAAATGTACCAATATTAGGAGACTTCTGGGAAGATGGTGGCATGAGCAGGGCAGTGGAAATCTCCTCCAAAAACCGTATATATTTGTGAAAATACAACAAATACAACTATTCCTAAAAGAGAGACCAGAAGATATAGTACAACAGCCAGGCTACAGCTACATCTGCAAGAACTCAGCGTCTCACAAAGTGGGTAAGATACAAAGCCATGAAGCGGCAGGACCCGAGCACTCCCCCACCCCAGCGCACCAGCGGGAGGAAAAGAATCAGAGTGGGGAGGGAGTGGAAGCACAGGCCGGCTAAATAACCAGCCCTGGCGATCTGCACCGGGAGCACAGACACACATAGCATGGTGTATCAGAGATTAGAGAAACAGAAGGGCAGGATCTGAGACGGAGACTGCAAGCAGGTCCCGCCAGCTCCCCGGGACAAAAGAAAAGCAGGTGCTTTTTTAAAAGTCTTAAAGAGACAAGGGCCCAACTGCGGAACAAAATCGTCCCAGCGCACTCAGCCCAGCAAATTGGGAGTCTTGGGGAATTTTGGATGCCCTGGCCGGCAGCCAGGCAAAGCCATGCTGAGACTTCCCACAGAGAACAACAGCCTGCCATTCGTTTCCCCCGGCCAGAGCCGCAAACGGTCCGGTGGAACCGCCACTGCTATGGAACAAGGGAGGAGCGGCCACGCCCACAGCAACTTCACAGAATCTACTCCCGGCTGGTGCGCAGCTAAGCGGGAAGGACCCCAGAACCCATAACAAGGTATAGGCTGGGCTGAGGCGACCCAGCACATAAGCAGCTCAGGGGATTATCCCAGAAACTGCCTCCCGGTGTGCGGGAAACCAGCTCAGCCCCCGGAGAAGGGCAAGGAGAACAACAAGCAGGAAGGGACTTTGTTCTTCCAGCTGACACATGTGGCACCTACCAGCAACCACATCTATCACCATGTAAAGACAGAGGAATATGGTCCAGGCAAGGATCACACAGACAACCCCAGAGAGAGGGCCTGATGGGATAGATTTAAACAATCTTCCTGAAAAAGAATTCAGAATAAAAGTCATAACCATGCTGATGGATCTACAGAGGAATATGCAACAGCTAAGGGAGGAAGTGAGGAGAGATAATACAGAAATGAAACAGTCAATTGACAGGTTGAAGAGCAGACTGGATGAGGTGCAAGAGACTGTTAATGGAATAGAAATCAGAGAACAGGAATACAGAGAAGCTGAGGCAGAGAGAGATAAAAGGATGTGTAGGAATGAAAGAATATTAAGAGAAATGTGTAACCAATCCAAACGGGACAATATTCGCATTATAGGAGTACCCGAGGAAGAAGACAGAGAAAAAGGGATAGAAAGTGTCTTTGAAGAAATAATTGCTGAAAACTTCCCCAAGCTGGGGAAGCAAATAGTTTCTCAGACCATGGAAGCCCAGAGATCTCCCAACACAAGGGACCCAAGGAAGACAATACCAAGACACATAATAATTAAAATGGCAAAGATCAAAGATAAGGACAGAGTATTAAAGGCAGCAAGAGAGAGAAAAAAGATCACCTACAAAGGAAAACCCATCAGACTATTATCAGACTTCTCAACAGAAACCTTACAGGCCAGAAGAGAATGGCATGATATATTTAACGTAATGAAACAGAAGGGCCTTGAACCAAGAATACCGTATCCAGCATGACTATCATTTAAATTTGAGGGAGGGATTAAACGATTCCCAGACAAGTGAAAGCTGAGGGAATTTGCCTCCCACAAACCACCTCTACAGGATATCTTAAAGGGACTGCTCTAGATGGAAGCACTCCTAAGGCTAAAAAGATGTCACCAGAGAAAATAAAATCATAGCAAAGAAAGCAGATCATCCAAATACTAAGTAAAGGCAAAAAGTAAAATCAACTGTCCACAAAAACAGTCAAAGGAAACATAAAAGAGTACAGAATAAAACACCTAGTGTATAAAGTATGGAGGAGGAAGAATCAGAAGGGAGAGAAAGAATCATCAGACTGTGTTTATAATAGCTTAACAAGAGAGTTAAGTTAGACTGTTAGATAGTAAAGAAGCTACCCTTGAACCTTCGGTAACCACGAAACCAAAGCCAGCAATGGCAATAGGTACATATCTATCGATATTCACCCTAAATATAAAGGGACTGAATGCACCAATCAAAAGACACAGAGTAAAAGAATGGATAAAAAAGCAAAACCCATCTATATGCTGCTTACAAGAGACTCACCTCAAACCCAACGATATAAACAGACTAAAGGTGAAGGGATGGAAAAAGATATTCCATGCAAACAACAAAGAGAAAAAAGCAGGTGTTGCAGTACTTGTATCAGACAAAATAGACTTCAAAACGAAGAATGTAGCAAGAGATAAAGAAGGACATTACATAATGATAAATAAGGGGTCAGTCCAACAAGAGGATATAATCATTATAAATATATATGCTCCCAACACAGGAGCGCTGACATATGTGAAACAAATACTAACAGAATTAAAGGAGGAAATAGAAAGCAATGCATTCACTTTAGGGGACATCAACACACCTCTCACTCCAAAGGACAGATCAACCAGACAGAAAATAAGTAAAGACACAGAGGCACTGAACAACACACTAGAACAGATGGACCTAACAGACATCTACAGAACTCTACACCCAAAGCAGCAGGATACACATTCTTCTCAAGTGCACATGGAATATTTTCCAGAATAGACCACATACTAGGCCACAAAAAGAACCTCAGTAAATTCAAAAATATTGAAATTCTATCAACCAACTTCTCAGATCACAAAGGATTAAAACTAGAAATAAATTGTACAAAGAAAACAAAAAGGCTCACAAATGCATGGAGGCTTCACAACATGCTCCTAAATAGTCAATGGATCAACGACCAAATTAAAACAGAGATCAAAAAATATATGGAGACAAATGACAACAACACAAAGCCACAACTTCTGTGGGACGCAGCAAAGGCAGTTCTAAGAGGAAAGTATATTACAATCCAGGCCTATTTAAAGAAGGAAGAACATTCCCAAATGAATAGTCTAAAGACACAATTATTGAAATTGGAAAAAGAAGAACAAATGAGGCCCAAAGTCACCAGAAGGAAGGACATAATAAAGATTAGAGAAGAAATAAATAAAATTGAGAAGAATAAAACAATAGAAAAAATCAATGAAACCAAGAGCTGGTTCTTTGAAAAAATAAACAAAATTGATAAACCCCTAGCCAGACTTATTAAGAGAAAAAGAGAATCTACACACATAAACAGAATCAGAAATGAGAAAGGAGAAATCATGACGGACCCCACAGAAATACAAAGACTTATAAGAGAATAATATGAAAATCTGTATGCTAACAAGCTGGAAAACCTAGAAGAAATGGACAACTTCTTAGAAAAATACAACCTTCCAAGACTGACCAAGCAAGAAACAGAAAACCTAAACAGGCCAATTATCAGCAACAAAATTGAATCGGTAATCCAAAAACTACCCAAGAACAAAACCCCTGGACCTGATGGATTCACCTCTGAATTCTACCAGACATATAGAGAATAAATAACACCCATTGTCCTTAAAGTTTTCCAAAATATTGCAGAGGAGGGAATACTTCCAAACGCTTTTCTGTGAAGCCAGCATCACTCTAATACCAAAACCAGGCAAAGACCTCACCAAAGAAGAAAATTACAGACCAATATCCCTGATGAACGTAGATGCAACATAAAAAAGGCCATATATGTCAAACCCACAGCCAACATCATACTTAACAGTGAGAAGCTGAAAGCTTTTCATCTAAGATCGGGAACAAGACAGGGATGCCCACTCTCGCCACTGTTATTCAACATAGTACTGGAGGTCCTAGCTACAGCAATCAGACAAAACAAAGAAATACAAGGCATCCAGATTGGTAAAGAAGAAGTCGTATTGTCACTATTTGCAGATGACATGATATTGTACATAAGAAACCCTAAAGACTCCACTCCAAAACTACTAGAACTAATACCTGAATTCAGCAAAGTTGCAGGATACAAAATTAACACAGAAATCTCTAGCTTTCCTATACACTAATGATGAGCTAACAGAAAGAGAAATCAGGAAAACAATTCCATTCACATTTGCATCCAAAAGAAAAAAATACCTAGGAATAAACCTAACATGGAAGACCTATACCCTGAAAACTACAAGACACTCCTAAGAGAAATTAAAGAGGACACTAACAAATGGAAATTCATTCCATACTCTTGGCTAGGAAGAATAAATATTGTCAAAATGGCTATACTACCTAAAGCACTCTACAGATTCAATGCAATCCCTATCAAAACACCAACAGTATTCTTCAATGATCTGGAACAAATAGTTCTAAAATTCATATGGAACCACAAAAGACCCCGAATAGCCAAAGGAATCCTGAGAAGGAAGAATAAAACAGGGGGAATTATGCTCCCAGACTTCAAGCTCTACTACAAAGCTACAGTAATCAAGACAATTTTCTATTGGCACAAGAACAGACCAACAGACCAGTGGAACAGAATAGAAAATCCAAACATTAACCCATACATATACAGTCAAGTAATATATGATAAAGAGGCCTTGGATATACAATGGGGAGATGACAGCCTGTTCAGCAGCTGGTGTTGGAAAAACTGGACAGCTACGTGTAAGAGAATGAAACTGGACTTCTGTCTAACCCCATACACAAAAGTAAACTCAAAATGGATCAAAGGCCTGAATCCTGAATGTAAGTCATGAAACCATAAAACTCTTAGAAAAAAACATAGGCAAAAATCTCTTGGACATAAACATGAGTGACTTCTTCATGAACATATCTCCCCGGGCAAGGGAAACAAAAGCAAAAATGAACAAGTGGGACTATATCAAGCTGAAAAGCTTCTGCACAGCAAAGGACACCATCAGTAGAACAAAAAGACATCCTACAGTATGGGAGAATATATTCATAAATGACATATCCGATAAGGGGTTGATATCCAAAATATATAAAGAACTCATGCACCTCCACAAACAAAAGCAAATTATCCAATTTAAAAAATGGGCAGAGGATATGAATACACACTTCTCCAAAGAGGAAATTCATATGGCCAACAGGCACATGAAAAGATGCTCCACATCGCTAATCATCAGAGAAGTGGAAATTAAAACCACAATGAGATATCATCTCACACCAGTGACGATGGCCAACATCCAAAACACAAACAACAACAAATGTTGGCAAGGATGTGGAGAAAGGGGAACCCTCCTACACTGTTGGTGGGAATGCAAATTAGTTCACCCATTGTGGAAAGCAGTATGGAGGTTCCTCAAAAAACTCAAAATAGAAATATCATTTGACCCTGGAATCCCACTCCTAGGAATTTACCCTAAGAATCCAGCAGCCCAGTTTGAAAAAGACATATGCACCCCTATGTTTATTGCAGCACTATTTACAATAGCCAAGAAATGGAAGCAACCTATGTGTCCATCAGTAGATAAATGGATAAAGAAGAGGTGGTACATATACACAATGCAATATTATTCAGCCATAAAAAGAAAGCAAATCCTACCATTTGCAACAACATGGATGGAACTAGAGGGTATTATGCTCAGTGAAATAAGCCAAGTGGAAAAAGACAAATATCAAATGATTTCACTCATATGTGGAGCATAAGAGCAAAGAAAAAAGCTGAAAGAACAAAACAGCAGCAGACTCACAGAACCGAAGAACAGACTAACAGTTACCAAAGCGAAATGGACTGGGGAGGATGGGTGGGAAGGGAGGGACAAGGAGGAAAAGGGGCATTACGATTAGCAGACGTAATGTTGGGGGGGCACGGGGAGGGCTGTACAACTCAGAGAAGACAAGTAGTGATTCTATAGCATCTCACTACGCTGATGGACAGTGACTGTAATGGGGTAAGTGGGGGGGGGGGGGACCTGCTGAAGTGGGAAGTTTAGTAACCATAATGTTGCACATGTAATTGTAGATTAATGATACCAAAATTAAAAACAAATTTTTAAAGCTCACTTTTGTTTTAAAAAAGAAATGTACCAATATTAATTGTACTATTCCATGAGTTTCTAATTGCCTTGTGATTACATTGAATTTGCTTATTCTAAGCATATCTTATTGTAGTGTCACTGTCAGTTGTGTAGCAACAAGTAGATAAGGCAATGAGATAGATGTATTAACAACATCTCAATTTTCACATTCACAAAATGTGGGTGGTTCTTCATCTGACTTATGAGATAAATATTATCTCAGCTGTTAGAAGTTACTAGTGATTAAAATATGAATCAAAACTATCTTCCCACTCTTCTTTTGAATAGGTTAAACTGGTGGGTTCCCTGAAATGACTAGAGGATCTGTTTAAACAAGAAAAATAAGTTATTTGCTCCTATTTGCAAATAGCCTCAGTGTGAAGGAGTTTCTCAATATTGTTTAACTTAAATGAAACAAAGCAATAGGTAGGGTGTTGACGTACAGCTGCTACTTAGCATAACCTGATTTTCATCTTTGGTGGTTCATAAAGAAAGCCTCGTTGCACATGCCAATTGAATTTAATAGGTAACCATGATACATGTAAACTTTTAAAGGGAACTTTTAATAAACTCTTGCCTACTGGTGATTTAGATAAAATAAAATTTCACATGAAAAAAATCCAGTCTTAAAAAGGTTGAAAACCACTGAATGTAATCCATCATCCTCATTCCACTGATGAGAAAACTGGGGCATGAGGACTAGAGTAGTTCCCTTTCACTACATAATATAAAAATTTATGTATCCATAAATTTTTATGATCCACAAATATTTATTGTGTGGGAGTAGTTGCTCAGCTATCAACTTGATCCTGCGGGGTTGAGAAAAGTAGAGGAAGATGTGGTACCTTCCTCACTCAAGACAACTAGCCACAGAGAAGAGCTTATAATTCCAATGAAGAGGAAAAACTAATGTAGATGAAACAATGCAGAGATGGTATAAATTCTAAACCATATGGACTACAGAAGTGCTACCTGAATCCAGAGAAGCAGACTAGAATAGCTGGGTAAATTAAGTTTTGTGTAAGCAAAGCGGAGATAGGGGAAAGGCACCTGACAGGACAGTCTAGGGTGTGTTTTGTAGAAGACAGAGACTTGTGCAATCATTTGCAGGATGCTTATCCTACAATGCCCCTGGGAGTTGTTTCAGCTAATTGTTTACTTCATTTACTGCTGGGAAATTCTAAATCCTTCACTTTTCCATTGCCCTGGGCTCCAGACCTTTGGATTCACCTTCGTATTTAACTAATGCCAACTCTTAAGTCAAACACATAGGGGGACTATTATACTAATCTAGAATGGATTGGCTTCCTCCCAACTTTACTCCCTTCCTCCCTTTCTCTTTCTCTCCTTCTTTCTTTCTTTCATTGGGAATGGGAGGCATGAGTGTAGGGACAAGATAACAGCAAAGCAGATTTTTCTAAAACAAAATTTTAAATCTTGCTGCAGAAAGGTAAGAAATGAAACCACTATCAAGAATGTGTCAAATCCAGGCAGAGGGGGGCAGCAACTGAATCCAATTAGCTTTGCACAAAGTCCTCCAATAAGCCTTTTGCCTCCTAAAATGATAAGCATTAATGTCAAAAAGATTTTAATTTTCTAAGATCTTGCTCTTTGGTACTTTTCAGATTTGGTTCCCTAATACTGGAAGCTCCAGGCCTCCTGGTTCACTGCTTTGGAAATCTAAAACAGATGACAGGGAGATAGATTCTAGTGAACTCAACAAGAAATCCTGCTTATTCAAAATTACAGTCAATTCAAACGTCTAATATTTGTGGAGTGCCACATGTCCAAAACCTGTAAAATCTGGATGTTGTTTACCCAAGCAGCTTGCTTGGATGGCAGATCAGGCACAAAAAAATGCCAACACTCATTCCTACTGTAATGGTACTCTGCCCTCACTCCCAACCTGGAACTGGCTATTGATATTCACTAGTGCCATAGGGCCCCAGGAAAGTATTTAAATAACCCTGCTTGCTGTAAGCACTCAAAAGCTACTCTCTGGACCATTCCTTAGAGGACAGTAACCTCAAGAATGCTAATTCGTCACTCACAAAAGGCAGGTGCTCTCGAATGGTTTGGCCATTCCCAAAAGTAATCCTGCTCTCTTGAACATTTGCTTTTTTGGTGAAAAGTCAGACCATGACTGCATTACCATAATAGTTTGCCCCTAAAAGGGGGATAATACTTATACCCCAATTTTTATGTCTAGATTCCAAATTGAACAATATCGCCAGTTTTTGTACTGTTAACATCTTCTAAACGTCTCTGAGAAATATTCATACAAGCTCAACATCATGCAGAGGCAAATTTCTAAGTAAACATTATCTATTGTGGGGTGATGTATTTGTGAAGAGCCGGGGGAGTTTTTGTTGAAAATGGGTAGGATCGGGGGAATTTACTACCTCTTCTTCCATGATCAAGGAAGACTTAATGAGGAATTTGGGTACATACAAAAGAAAATATCTTTCAATTTGAGACAAGATGACTCTTGAATTCTAAATAAAAAAGTAAACCTCAAGGTCAGATTATCACTCCTTGGCAGCTCTGGCGGTACACAGACACCTCTGAGGTCTCCTAAAAGCAAGCATGGGCCTCTTGGACTGTAAGGAAACTAGCAAGGAGACCATGTCAGGTCACAGCCTACCTGGTTTTCTTCAGCGATGAATTTATTCTCTACCAGTTCAGAGCAGCCTGCTCATAACATCACCCACCTTTGTAGCCAGTGGATCCTGCTGTACATGCTGCTAAAAGGAAGTGAGAAACTAAAGACATTAGAATTCAATATAGGTCCTTATGAGTTGTAGGGATGAGCCTGGGTCCCTAGTGCCTTCCTGTTGCTGACAAATTGAATTAACCAGCTTCCTGGAAGCAGCAGGTGACCAACTCCATTAAGCCAGTCCACATTTTATTGTCATCTGTGACTGATGAGCTATTCATAGAATTCCTCTCCTCGCTGAGATTTCACTCACTGAAAGCCCTATTTATGCATCATGTATGCAGCCTACATGGAGATAACATGCTTGATTCTCCTTGATGGAGCAGGATAATGTCTACTGAACTGATTATATTGGTGGTTGGACTTTAAGTGAGAGTTGAGCTTAGGATATTGATCTGTACATTGTAAAGTGTTTCTTTAATCAAATCTTTAATTTTATGAACTATTCTTTAAGCTGGCTTTCTGCTCCTAGGCTGAGCATTAGAACCAAATCCCAGGTCCATTTCTAAGATGATTAGTGCCCGAGGTAGTTACGGTCAGTGGTCCAAGGGCTGCAGACCCAATCCTCAAAAATAGATCAAGGTGTTTTGTAACTACGGTCAGAGAGAAAGTGAAAGAGACAGAGAATGATCACAAACACTGCTGGGCAAATAGCCCTCCACAACAGAAGAAATAGGTCTTTCCAGAACAAGAACACTCAGGAGGTATCCCGCCAACAGGGTGTTCAATAGTAAACAGCCACTCTATCAGCACAAGAATGAGGGCAGTTACAGAAAGGGGGATAGACAGACAAGGAGATACCCAGGAAGCTTGAGCTTACTGCACCTAGGAACTGAACATGGGAGTGGTCCCTGCACATCAGCAGGGGCGCAGTCCCCGAAAACCACGTGGCTCTTGAGCTCACAAACCTCTTTGCAAGTCACACCCAAGCTGCCCAGTTGCTGGTGGGATCCTGGAGTTCACCCTACTGATAAAACCTGAACCTCTGGGTCTCTAACCATGCTTCATTTGGGCCTAAGGTGCCTGGAGCTTTTGCTCATCAAACATCTTCACAGTTCAGAGAAAGGTCCTGAATCCTCAAAGTTGTGGTGACAGTGACATTGATGGTGTGCACACACACACACATGTATTTTAATCTCTTAGAGGCCTTCAGACAGTGTAACATTAGGAAGAGCTTGAGCTCAAGAGTGAGAAAAACCTGAGTTGAATCCTGACTTCACGAATTACTGGCTGTGTGACCTCAAACAAGTTACTTACCCCTTCGAAACATCAGCTTCCTCATGTATAAAATGAGAGCTATAATAATGTCTGCCTCGTTGCTATTGTGAAAATTTGAGAAGATGACTTATGTTTGCAAAGCCATAGTACAGCGCTTGGCCCCAGTAAGTGCTCAGTGCGCCATGGTTATTGTCTTCTCTATCCACACAGTTTTCTCACAATCTAAGACACACCTGTGTGCACACACAATCTCTTTCCTTTGTACTCGAATGTCCAATGCTCTGGAAAGTATAAATTCTTACCTATGGGTAATATATTTTTTAGTACTATAAACTATGAGAACTTAAAAATATTTAAAGAGGGCCCAATATATAAAAAGTACTGAGCTAGACCCTATGTCAGGTGCTTTAAAGATGGGCTCAAAGCTTATTGAGAAGAATTGGAAAACAGAGTTGTATAGGGAGCTTGAGTCACAAAGACCTCTCTTTTCTTTTATCCAAGCAGTTCCTGCAAACCTGTCTTCTCTATAGAATCTTCCTTAAATAAGAACAGGAAGGATGATGTTGGAAGTCTTCCTCATGCCTCTGAGGCAGATATCCGGGCTGAAGCAGACTGATGATGGAGGGGGCAGAGGGGGGCTAGAACTTGAAACTCCCAGAGAAAATATAGGAACATAGATGATTATTTGGGACAACTGTGTATACATTAGTCTCTTAATACCCTGTGCCTACAACTTTTCCTAGCCTCAAGAATGACATGCATCATTTTCCTCTTGATGCACCACTATCAAGTACTGGCTTTTCTAAGGACTTGTCATCTTTAGGAAGCCAAGTAGGCATAAAGGAGAATCAGCCTACAGACCACTGCGGGGGAAACAGAGTATTCACATCCTCCGCCTTGATCTCCAAAGCAATATATATGAATATTACACCTATGAAAACAGATATCCATATGCACTACGCGAATATATCATGTCCCTGCTCTTGGCAGGCACCCAGCTAACCCCAGCTGCAGCCTTAAGCAAAATCTCTGAGCAGCCCCTTGTGATGGCCATGAAATAGGATCAGACAGGAGTCATATTCCTCATACCTGTTCAACTTTAAATCCAAAGTCCTGGAGAAACCAATGAATTTATCCCCAGCTTGGCTAGTCAAAGAGTCAGTGACCGCAAGGCAGCCGGATTTTCTTTGTTGGCCTAGATTTATAAGCTGGTGTCAACCAAAGTTAAAATGTGGACTTTCTGACAATACGTGTTTCCTGGGAAGGCAAGGAGGGAACTTTAACCACATGACAACCCTACTCAGACTGGTGGAAACATTTTGCAAAACAAGACAAGTAGACACATGCTAAGCCCCGAGACCCTTGAAATGATTTGGGGAGCATATAAAATTTAGCCAGTCTTTCAGACAATGTGCATTTCCACAAATCTATAGCTCCATTTGCTCATTCCCCCCTCCCCCAATTAAGGCACTACAGTATTTCAATTCAATTCAATGTAACTAGTGACTAATGAGTGCCGAATGATGGTGTTCGTCTGAGGGGTCAGGAGTGGTAAGGAAAGCCCAGAGGAAGACAAAGAAGTGTAAGGCCCGGTTCCTGCCTTCCTGAGTTTATAACCTGCTCACAGTCACACTCTCTCACACACACACAAGAAATACCATTAAATAACAGGAGAATGTGATAAAGTTCCCAAAAAGTAGGTCAAGCAGTGAAATTCAGAGGAGAAATCAGAATGGATTCTAGAAATCTCCCTGGAGAACAGGAGACTTGAAATGAGACTTAGTTTTTATTCATTCATTCATTCATCCCTTCATTTATTCACCAAATAATCACATCCTATGTGCCAGGCACTGGAACTATGGTGGCAGGCAACACAAGATACAGTATCCATTCTCATGGAGTTTACTAGTAAGAGGAGGTCAGACTCTCATCAGATTTCTTCTAAGCACAAATGTTGGCAGTTCTGGTGCTTGCTTTTAGCTCTCATACATTCCATTCAGTCAGTTATCTATTTCTATTTCTCCTGATGCTTTCCTAATAGTCACCCAAAGGCTCCCTTTGATCGAGGGCACTCATGTGCCAGACACTACTAAAAACTTTACTTGGATTATTTCACTGAACCTCTAACCAACCTTACAAAATCAGTGTGATTATCCTCACTTTGAGTTTTGGGAATCAGGCTCAGAGAGGTTAAAATTTTACCTCATGTCACACAGCTTGGAAGGATTCATATCCAAGCCTCTTTAAAGATGAACTCAGAGCTTATGAATCCAAAACCACCTATTCTATGAGGTATTCTTGAAGATCCAGTTGTGCAGCCTAAGGGTTTTAGGAATAGCGTTTTGTTATCACCTCCACTAGAATAAAGAAGTAAATGTTACAGAGGGATATAAGGTTTTAAAAGCTTTGTTTTGTGGCTATTAAGATTAGGTAATCCAGCCCAAAGACAATTACACTTTGATTTCTCTTTGGTCAACAAATGAACAACAAATAGCTGTTCTTTTTAACAATAAAAATCTAAACAAATACATCCACTATTTAGCCTTATAGGATATTTTTCATTTATGCTCTGAAACATCAACTTCTTTCCTCCCAAGGCTCCCTGAGAAGACTGATCTGAAGAACAGCCTGGCATTTGCTCCAGTGGTGATTCCCAGGTACCCTCTTGCTTCCTTTCTGCCAAACACCCAATTTCAAGGGCCACCACAAAGAGCACTTGGCAGGCGATTCTCCTGACAGCTTCAGAACCCTCCTGCCGAATTGCTGCTCAATCGGAGCCTCCCCGAGGTGACCCAGCAAAGGAGGGGAGACCTGACACCGTGTCCTGACATTTTCCATGGCTCCTTTTAAGGAACAGCTGGCCCATAATAGGAGGTTACTCAGAGATACCCATAGGGTTGACAGGAGCCCATATTTTAAACAGGATGGATACTAAATCCATCCAACTGCTGGAATGTTACTACTCTCTCAGGAACCTGAGAGAAGTTTCTGATGCTGATCTATAAATCTCCTTGGCCTAAAATACCCAAAATTAGTTTCTGTGCCATGGGAACATAAAAATGATATGGCTTTCTCCTTTGACATGTTAGCTAATAAAGAGTGGGAGTTGGGGTCCGGATGCTGTCTGACAGATTTCTGAAGGGTTTCCTCGTTAAAAATGGGAAGCACTTTAATTACCTGTTTGGTTTTTTGTTATATGTGAGTGTTACACATTAAAAAAAAAACAGGTCCTATGGATACTCAGGAAATTATATCATTAATTATGGCTGTCAGAGCACTATGTGGCCTAAAGTTAATGGACATTTCTTAGGGTTTCTTTTTTTCTTTTCTTTTGTTTCTAGCTTTAACAATTTTTAAAAATATTGTTTTCATATTTCCACAGACTAAGTATTTGACTAATGAAGATAGTGGACCTTTTTTTGTCATACATAATACAGAAAAATACTAAATCTGTGCATTTGATTCAGAATTTGTTAACTGATGGCTTTCTTAAAAATTTACTTTCCCAAAGTATGTGTTACTTAGCCCCCAATATTAATGCTAATTTGCATTCCTAAAATACTGTAGCCATGGGGGAAAGGGGAGATAACACAGCAGCCTAAGTGGCATGTGGAGAGAGGCAGTGGGCTAGGATCACAGGTCCTGGGGCGCATCCCCTAGGTAATCCAGGAGATAGGATTGCCACTCCCCTACGGAGTGCCATCCCCTTGGTGTGAAGGCCTCCCGGCTTCTGCAGCCAGAAAGGATTGACAAAACAGTACAGTTCAGGCAGCTCTGGACTAACAGGAAGCCATGGTTAACCCTCTCTGACCAATGTAGAAAAGAGCATCCTGGCTTTGAGCTACATACTGCTTAACTGTCCCAGATCCTAACTCCCATTTAGCCCCATTGGGTTGGGAAGTCAAGGGTATGGTCCCTGTGTCTTCAAGAGATAAACTCTACAACAGACTTGGAAAATGACCCCCGCCCCACACATCCAACCTACAGGCAGTTTGTAGGGAGCCCCATGAAGCAGCCACATAGGTTCTCAGAACAGCTCAAAGAGAAGGGGATAATAAGAGCATCAATAAAATGGGGAGAAGAAAAATTTAGCCAATGTACTCTAAAGCCAACAAGATCCTTCCAAATGCTTGCAGGGATCTCACCTCTTCCATGACTCGGGGCTTAGCATCCATGGTCACTGCCATTCTTACCTGAGGTCTTAGCATGGCAAAGGATTCATAAATATCGCTATCTGTGAGTCTGTGCATGAGGCAAAGAGAGTGCCCTAAAACACTGTCATGGCTTCAAAGAATGGATGAGACTCTCAAATGCACTGCAGGTGGGAGAATAAACACAACCTTCCTGGAAACCTATCATAATGTATCAAAACGTATAAAAATGTTCGCATACTCTTAGCAATCTCCTAGCTAAGAATCTACCTTAAGGAAGTAATCAAAGATGGGAACACAGATTAATGTTCAGGAATGTTTATCTCTGCATTATCATAACAAAAAAAATTGGAAACTAAATATCGACAATAGGAAATTGGTCAAATACATTCTGAAACATCTGTACTGTGGAATTTGAAAACCTTTAAAAAGTAATGTTTTTGAAAAATACTTGATTACATGGAAAAATGTCCATGTTTATAGTGACTGAGTTATTGGACTATGGTGATTTTTTTTTCTGTACAGTTTTTTGTGTTTTTCAACTTTCTACAATTAGCAAGAATCATTTGTGCTCAGGGTGAAAATACATTATTATAGAGCAAAAAGAAAAAAGAACATATTGCTAGTCTTCAACCAAATAATGAAGCAGATTCCATATGCTTCTCTCAGTCAATGGAGAACCTTTTTGTATTTGAATGGAAGTCATCGTCCATTCATGTTGGAGAGCTGCACTGAAGTAACATCATTGCGGTTTTCTAGTTTGTCCTGCACACTGGCAGTCTCTTCAAGGGGGACCCAAGAAGCCATCCTATACACGCTCTAGCCAATGAACTGTACGTGAACCAAAGTTTGTGCAGAGACAAGTGCCTTAACAGCCAAGCTCAGAAGGGCTGTTTTTCCTGTTTAGCTCTTTAAGGGCCGCCTAGTGAAGGTCACATCAATATTGATGGTGGCCGTGGGCTGAGATGGCAGGACGCTCGTCATTAAAACAGAGCCAACTGTCCCACAGCACTTGTCGCCAGTGTAATTGGAGTCTTGCTTTCCCATGCCCTTATTCCAGGAAATAATTGTTTGACTGGGCTTGGGGTTTTTGTAAATTGCAATGACCCCTCTAACAAGGCCCATATCCTCCTCCCCTTTACTGAACTCAATATGTACTCATCAGAAGGCAATTTTTCTCCCACTACCCTCTGAACATACATTTGGGCTATGTCAATCACATCACTGCGGGGCCTGCAGAAGAAGATAAAACTTCTTAAACATAAAAAAAAAAAATCCCTCCAAGTTTATCCAAATCCCAGACACACTTTGCCAAACACTTTCTCCTGAAATTTTCAAGTCCACGTGTTTGGACAGGAAATTTAATCCACATGTTTCTGATTCATATGTACACTTAATGCATCAAACAACATCTCTTTGAAGTCCAAATGGCCTTTTTATAGACTTCCTCCTTAGGAATGGAAAGTTGTGCTTGGCTAAGAACTAACAAATTCGAACCCTCCAAAGTCCAAGTTCCTTTCAAAGTTCCCAACTCAGGAGATTGAACCTTGCTTTGAAATACACCCTCCGTCCCCCTGGCCACCCCAGTGTGACTATAAATCTTGGATACTTCATTCCACTATGCCTTCTCAATCTTGATCACATATTTTCATGGAGGCTTCCAGTGAAAGCCATCTAAGGGCTATCTCCCAGTGAACTACCACAATAATGCTGTGAGAGAGAGCAGGGGGAGGAACGGCGGGCACTCACCCCTTTCCAGGAACCTGAGAAGGGAGATCAAGTGACTAGGCAGGAGTGACAGGGCAGTTGGGGTCACAGCCAACACTATTCAGTCTCAACTGCAGACAAGGGATGAGATCCCAGGCTTTCCCTGGGAACCCTGATAGTAACACACCACAGTCAGAAGATTTGGATTCAGAGCTTCCACAATTCTATTCCCAAATGCTCCACTGCAGACACTGTTCCAAACCTCATGCTGAATGGATAGGACTGTAAGCTCATGTAGCCTCTACAAATCACCTGCGTGAAGATCATTTGAAACATAAATCAAAACTGGAAGCTGGAAACTGGGGAAGATTATTGGGAAACAGGAGAGAGAATTGCCTATTTCACACCATGCTTCCTTCAAGCTGAGCAGTCCCCACCATCTGGGTCCTAAGTCCAGGGACCAGGGAAGGGTGGGATGGTCTGACTTAAACAGAGAGGAACCACTCTTTGCCTCTGAACTCTTCCAGATGGTAGGTCCCATGAGGGCAATGTCTGTCTAATTAGTTTATTGTCATATCCAGCACAGTGTTTAGAATATGGTGGTCAATAAACTTTTACTGAATGAATTGAGTGTGCTTATTTAAAATAGAATTTAATGGACTCTCCTACTGTTCCTTTGAATATCCCTTCTACCTCTCTTCATTCACTTGTACTTACAAAATTTGACTGTAAAAAAAATTATCAGCACCATCTCCCCAGTGTACATACTATTAAGCATTTTTTAGTAAAAATAAATCAGTCTGAATCATAAGCAATTTGCCTGCCCTCTATCATTAATCTTTTCAAGTGGGCAGATGAATGGTTATTTGTAAATGGGCATAAAACACAGAGAATGTAGACTGTAAATTCAGTTAAACTTGCCTTAAGATAATAACTGAAAATGTTTATCAACTCAAAGATAATGCATCTAAAAATATGTCTACATTAGGGAGTAAGTAAAAACTGTGGCTTATTATTTCCACCCTTTTAGGCTCCCTAATGAGCTTTACCATTCAAAACCATAATGTCCTGCCCTTGAGTATGTAAAACAACACTGACATCAAATTGTTTTTAGAGAAATGTTTATCAAAGCTCTGTCATGTCCGAAGGCCGACATGAAAAACAAAATAAGATACTCCTCACCTTTTGGCTTCCCTGGTAGAATCCACATCTGTGAGTTTTTAGTAAGCCAAAAGTTAGAATAAACTAACCAGGCCACCATTTCTTCTTCAAATAGTATATGTCGCCATAACTACCATATGTTTTAGGGAACCCAGTTATATGCTACTTCTGTTATCCAGATGGGAAACCTGAAACAGGTGGACTATTACATAATATGCTCACAAGCTGGATTTAGAATTTGAAGGTCGGCATCTCCTGTCTACAGCTTAAACACTGAGTAGTATCATATCCCAAAAGCTCTTCCTTCCTCTTAGTCTCATGGGACAGTAAGGGACCTTGGAGATGATCTGATTCTACGACTTTTCAAGAAATGTTAACAGTCCAATCCTTTCCAGCCATTAGAATCTCATGCAAATGGCAAATACGTTAAGTCCATACCCTTGAGGGGACTCTGGTTGAAGATCAAGTAATGAGGTACTACTAGGAGCCCTCGGTCAGTTTGACCTGAAAGGACTCCAAGACTAACCAGAACTTCTCTAAGCAAGGATTGAAAACCTGTGGAACAGTTTATTCCTCAAAGCCCAAAATGGTGAAATGACTTGCCTGGAGTCTCTGAGCCAATGACAGCACCAAGCCTAAAAGCCAGGGGCCCGACTTCCTGTCAAGCGCTTTGCCTGCTGTATCACACTGCAATCTCCCACCTGAAACTTAGAAGATTTCATTTTCTAAATCAGCAGTCTCATGATTGCTACAACCTAAATATCAGAATCCAAAATGGATAAGAGAACCTTGTTGAATCAAGATAACATCATAAATAGGAGGCAGTGTAATAGCTTTGATCAGGAATTGGCAAACATTTTTCTGTAAAGGGCCAGATAGTAAGTAGCTTAGACTGTGCCTTACAATCTCCGTCACAAGTATTCAACTTTCATGGTAATCACAGACAATACATAAATGAATGAGTGTGCGGCTATGTTCCAATAAACTTTATTTATGGACTCTAAAATGTGAATTTCATGTAATTTCGCATATCACAAAATACTGTGCTTCTTTTAATTTTTTTCCCCAAAC
The DNA here is from genome assembly GCA_032199065.1 of Smutsia gigantea. NCBI lineage: Eukaryota > Metazoa > Chordata > Mammalia > Pholidota > Manidae > Smutsia > Smutsia gigantea. The sequence goes on along the minus strand of JAVSCE010013189.1, from coordinate 82,090 downwards.
ATTTAAAAATGAAATATCCATTATTAACTCACAGGCTACAGGAACAGGCAGAAGACCAGATTTGGCTCATGGGTTAAAGTTTGCTGACCTCAGTCTAAATGAAGTGTTTGCTCCCCAAAATGCTTAAGTAGGATTGAATAGGATTTGCATGTTCTTTAAGGACTTTGCACATAGTTCTTAGGAATTCAGACAGTGCAGTCACTCCCTGAGCATTAGCCTCTGGGTTGCCTTTTTGCCAAGTCACTGGGGAAAAAGCAACACCTCCTTGTCTTTGATTTGGAACCAGTGTGATCAGTGCCCTGATGAGAGGTGTGGTAGGAGCTGGTGTACTTAATGGAGGGTCTGGGGCTCTGTATGGAGGGAGAAAGATAAATGCCTGGTCACTGGTGGTAAGATTCCACATATCTGATGCTGGGACCACGAGCACATCATTTGAACAGTATCTCATTTCACTCCAGATCAGATGTGATCCCAGAAGCCTGGAAGTCATTTATCTGGTTCTTAAAAAAGAATCATTAATTCATTGGCCGGCATGGTCCTAACTCTCACGGTATTACCTAACATGGGCAAATGAGGGAGTTTTAATGTGTGTATTCCATATTTTGGGAAACTGGATGAGTTTTTCCCACGGAAACAATTTCAAGAATAACCATCAGTGTTACTACTACATTAACCAAGCATAACTTATGGAATTTAGCCATAAAATGACTTACTCAGTGAAGCTTAATTGGTGGATAACTGTGGATGAAAATCTGGGAGTCTTGTGATTTTTCTGATAACATTTGAGAAATATGTTTTCAATCCATTATTTAAAATGTCCAATCCCATGTAAACTTCAGTCTTGCTATAAAATTAAGACTTCTTTCCCTACCTCTGAACCCTATCCCAAGCTAGGGGCCAACTATGCCTAAGGTCAGGAAATGGCTAATGACAATTACTTCCCTCTCCCACGGTCAAGTACTTTTATTCCTCCTCCTTCAGCTTGCTAAAGGTGCTTTCTGATCCTTCTGAATTTAAGTCATAGAAGAAGTAAAGAAACAGGGCAGGTACATTTTTACTTGGCTGATATGACTGCGATACTTTAGCAAAGATACTCTTGGGACCTGGCAGATGTCTAAAGATGAATCTCCAGAGAGCATTTTCTGGGCTCATGGGATATGTTCCCTAACTATGACTTGGCCACCAGCAGAATGTACTTCTATTCCAGTGGGCAGCTCATTCCTTCCTTGGCCCTAAAAATCCAGCTGTACCTCCAGCTTCTGTCTGTTGAGGACTTAGTGGCCCTCCATGAGGCCCTTCATAGAGGACTTCAGGAAGACCCCACCAGCTACCTCTTGTTGCAACCCGCATTATTTGCCCCCGACGGCTCTGAAAGTGGTCATTCCCGTATGCAGCCGTCTTCTTCACTCTGCAGCTCAGAGCAACCAGCCCGTCCATCCCTCACCTTTGGAACTTTCCAGGTGATGTCAGATGTGAGTCCACTGTACCCCTAAGCTCGAAAGGACACACACTCCAATTTTTTTACTTAGAAACCCCTTTCTCTTTATTTGAAGAGAATGGGGAACATTCTTTTGGAAAATTCCTTTGGGTTGGAACCCACTCTGCCCCCAAAATGCTCTCCAAAAATCCTCTTCAAAAGTACTCCTCTCCTCAACATTTCCATACCCTAATATAGAAGAAGGGTTCAAGGTTTTATTTTGTCACCTGCTTTGTAAATCCTGATCTTACACTTCAAATTGGAATGTTATTCCTGATTGTTATTAGACCTCAGTAAAAGCTCCCACTGGAACTTCCTGTTCCAGTCACTTATGAGGACAGTTTACAAATCACGCCTTCGATGTCATGTAATAGGACCACAGTGTTAACAGCATCATGTTACAGAACTTGACCACTAATGACAGCACTGCCCCCTTGCAAAAGTTTGCTTAGAATCAGGGCCCTACTTCCCCTCATTCCTATCCCACTAGGGTAGCCAAGGGGCCAGGGGAATAGCCATGGCCCCAAGCAAACTACATGCTTCATTTCTCGCACATTTGCTCATGCTCTTCCCTAATGCCCTCCCCATTCCCAACTCAAAATCTCACTGATATTTATCCTTCAAAGCTTTGCTGAAATGCCACCACTGCCATGAAGCTTTCCTAAGTCTTCATTTGAATTCTGTACTCTTTCTCTTGTGTTCCCATGGCACTGTGTTTTTACCTCTTCGTAGCCCCAGTGCCATTGTCTTTAGGAATTATTTTAACCAGTTGTATAAATGGCTGCCTTCCTCACAAGACAATGAGCTCAGCACATGCCAGAGACTTTGCCCTGCTCCTCCTCAGACAGCCCAAGTCTGGGAACCAGCGCCCCAAAGCAAGGTCTGCTCATCAAGGAAGAAAGAGGAGGGAGGGGGAAAAGGACCCAGGTGTCCTCAAGAATGGCAGGAAAGTTCTTGGCCCCCATTAGAGCAGTGAACGTCTGCCCTGAGGGGTCTGGCCAGGCAGCCACAGGACATGCCTACAGTGCCTTAGATAAATGGGGAAATGACTCTCGTGCTGCACTGGACCCTGCCTGTGCCCTAGACGGAACCCTTGGGCTTGGTCTGGCAGCTCTGAGTGCCCCACCTTCCCCTAGTTCTTGGTGCTTTAGTGGATAACACAGGCAGTGCCACCTTGTCACATGTGCAGATCATTGAAAGTGGCTGGACTTTTGCATCCTCTGTTCTCTCCTCCACGTCCTGGCCCCTAGACAATGGCTGTCTGGTGAGGGTGTATGAAAGCCCAGCTGCTTTACCTTAAGGTAGGACAAATCTATGGTGTAATTTAGGCTGCAGAGCTCCCTCTGGGATGGGCTGAGCAACTTAACTGGGGTCAAAAGTGGCTGAGATGGGATTCAAACCCAGGTGCTCTTTACCACTACCATAGATGGCTTGTGATTTGAAGTTCAAGAACTACCACGTTAGTTTCCACAGACAAAGGGGGTGATTCATAGTATTTGTGAAAAATAAAAGGAAAGCAAAATGTTTCTGCATTAAACTAATATATGGAAAATGGGTATGCTACCCATCTCCAAATTATTTGCATTACACAGATACTATTTTCCTAGTGAAAAACTGAAAAATTAAGAGCTTAAAACTGAGAAAGAAATGGCTTTGAATCCCAAGTCTGTTACAAGACAGCTGTGGGACCCTGAATAAGTTAAACCGCCTCTCCTGGTCTCATTTTTTTCATATATAAAACAGATATACTACTACTTAACTTACACTGTTACCTAAAGGCTTAAATATAATATATACAAAGCCTCTACACAGTGTCTAGCACATGGGCAACATTGAATAAATGGCCATTGTAGTAATATTAATGGTAATAACACAGACCCGACCTCCGTGATTTGTGTAGCACAGAGGCTCACAAGTACAAAAACAAAACCCCACCACACGTAATAATGATCCTTGATTCTAATGGAGTATCATTGGTTAAAGTTACAACTTTGAAAACAGCACTTGGCAAAAAGAATGTCTACTTAGAGAGACCCATGTACACTTTGGCTGGCATGTCAGTGATATCTATCTGCAGGTAATCAATGTATTTTGGGAAATGAGAATAACTATAAACATCACTGCGTGAGAGCTAGGGAATGAGTTCTTCCCAAGACAAGTTGCAACTGCACAATTTCAAGCTGACATTTTATTTCACCTTAAAGGAATAATTCTGTTTAACAAGGTAGATATCACTAGAGGATCTGGGTCTGGAAACCAAGCTTCTATCATCTGATGCATAACAATTATAAACAAGATCTGTTTGGGATTGAGGACGTCATAGAGATCTCAAAAACTACTTTTCTGAAACAAGTTATAACTCCAACAAAAGAATGTAGGTACTAATACCTGACTGAAACTCCATTGGAATCAAATATCAAAGTTATTCTTAGAATGAGTATATATATTCATTACTCCCATTTTGCCTTTTCTTTTTCTGGCTATAGGTCAGGTTTGTTTTGTTCTGTTACACATGTTGTAGGATAACAGCTCTGGAGAGCCCTGACCTCTCTAGAGGTAACAGAAGAGTACATGGTAGATTTGATAATAACAACCAAACATAACCAAAACATTTACTCTATTTTATATGATCACTTGACTATCTATGAAGAAGCAAATTAAATAAAATCTAAATTACCATTTACTTTGGGCCCAGTTACTACTGGCTCTCTCTGTGACTCCAGGCTAACCTGACAGACACACTCTTCCCCCACTAGACTGAAGAACTATTCCATTTCTAAACAAATTTAGAAACACAGCCCTATAGAGGACCCACAGCCAATCGATGTCTTCTAGCTTCTCAACTTCGAGTGACAGGAACAAACCATAGATTCACAGGTCTCTTTGAATAGGCCAGGCTGATGCAAAAAACTGACTTATTGGGGGCAGGGAGCAGTGGAGGACACTTTTAAAATGTACCTTCTTTTATTCCTTAGTCTTTGAGTCACACTTAATTACATGTAAGGTAGAGACAGATATTGCCCCACCTCCACCTTCCTTATATTTGTTGTGTCAAGCAACCACATGTCATCATCGCAGGTAAATGGTAATCTGAAAAGTAAATATGTGTGTCAGCTCATCTGCTGGCCATCAAGAGACCAAAAAAATCAATCTCTTAACCAAATGAAACTTGTTTGGGTTCTTGTTTTTTATGGAATTCAGACACCCTGATCTGTGAATGCTGCTATTGTTTGGCAGAGCATAAAAAAATGCAAGTAAGAAAAATCACCCTTCAGCTCTGAGTGAGAGATAATTTACATAGCTAATCCCCAAAAGACAGACAAGGGAAGGGACTACCACACACAATGGGTGGAATTTGAAGATCTGGATTGGATGCCTGGCTTGGCTATTACATGCATCTTGATTCTAGATGTGTTTTTTCATTTCCTGTATACTTATATGTAAACTAAGAGACATAGACTCCCTAGAAGAAATCTAAGATTGCTTCTAGCTGCATGACTCTGATTTGGGGGAGGGGGGAAACAGTCACGTTATATGTGTAGTGTAATTAGAAATTCCATAAGAAATATTGTTCCATTTGTAAATAAAATCATTGTAAAATAACAGTTAGTATCTTACCAAATGTACAGTTCTCACTGCAAAACAGTGAAAATCAAAATTTTAAATAATTTTATTTATGCTCTTATTATTTCTAGTTTTATTCCATTTTTAATAAACTCATTTACAAGATTCAAATAAGTAATGGTCTTTCATCAACATTATGATACATTCAGTTTCCATCAGGAAGGACCCATCAGTAAGTTTTCAAACAAAGTTTCTGCATATAAGAAGTAAGACATGCATGCTAAAACTCCTATTTGTGGATTTGTGTATCACTGTCTAAATAAGGTGCTAGATCCTATCTGAATGCAAAGACACACCTCAGTCATTAATTCTTTTTAGGATCTTCATTTGAAAATAATAATAATGATATACCTCTGATTTCAAATATGTAGGCATAAAAAAACCTTGCTAAAATTTGAGGCACTTCTTTTCTTTCAAATACATCAAGTCAAGCTCAGAACCTTCAAATCATTCATTGTATTTATCTTATCACACAGTTTATGTTGCAGATTGGGTTCCCAGGAAAACACGCTGAGGTTAGTGTACAGGAAGGTCATTAGGGAGTGCTCTCAAGATCAGCACCCAATGGAAGAAGGAACTTGCTCAGAAGAGGGACAGGTTGGGCTGTGAGGTAGCCTAATGAACACCTCTGCCAAGCCCATAGGGATGTCTGAACCCTCCAGAGTTGTCCCAAGTTGAGGTAAAGTAGATATGTTTTAGCCCCAAAGGGGGACTCTATGAAGCTCATCACAGCAGGCACTACAGCTCCTAGTGGGACCACTTCTAAGTATGCTAACAGCACAGTTGATTTGTTATCAACAAATGTGCTTATTATTTTAGAGACCACCAAATTTATATCTATCCTTGCTATCAAGAAACTTAAAGTTGAGTTGAGGAGAGCAGACTGAAATGCCAAAAAATATATATATCACATAATAAAATTAAAAATAAAAGGCAAGGGTAATAACACCAGAGAAATGAGGGTAATCAGAGAGAGATCATTTTAAAATTTGAAGAATAGAGATTTATTTCTGTGAAACCAGCAAACTTGAGTTATGCCTTCAAAGTTAGTAGGATTTCAATGGTTGAAAATTAGGGGGAAATTTATTCTGGGTAACAAGGAGGTAACAACAAAAGACCAGATGGCAAAATGTAAGCACCTGGAACTAATCTTTGTAAAAAGGATCATAACCAACCCACAAATCAATGGACCAGAATAGAGAGCCCAGATATAAACCCAAGTATATGTGGTCAATTCATATACAATAAAGGACCCAGGGCCATACAATGTGGAAATGACAGCCTCTTCAACAGCTGGTGTTGGCAAAACTGGACAGCTACACGTAAGAGAAGGAAACTGGATTATTGTCTAACCTCATACACAAAAGTAAACTCGAAATGGATCAGAGACCTGAATGTAAGTCATGAAACCATAAAACTCTTAGAAAAAAACATAAGCAAAAATCTCTTGAATATAAACACGAGCAACTTTTTCCTGAACGCATCTCCTCAGGCAAGGAAAACAAAAGCAAAAATGAATACATGGGACTACATCAAGCTAAAAAGCTTCTGTACAGCAAAGGACACTGTCAGCAGAACAAAAAGGCATCCTACAGTATGGGAGAATATATTTGTAAATGACATATCCGACAAGGGGTTAACATCCAAAATATATAAAGAACTCACATGCCTCAACACCCAAAAAGCAAATAACTTGATTAAAATATGGGTGGAGGATATGAAGAGACAGTTCTCCAAAGAAGAAATTCAGATGGCCAACGAGCACAGGAAAAGATGCTCCACATTGCTAATTATCAGGGAAATGCAAATTAAAACCACAAAGAGATATCACTTCACACCAGTTAGGATGGCCAACATCAAAAAGACTAGGAGCAACAAATACTGGCAAGGATGTGGAAAAAGGGGAACCCTCCTACACTGCTGGTGGGAATGTAAATTACTTCAACCATTGTGGAAAGAAATATGGAGGTTCCTCAAAAAACTAAAAATAGAAATACCATTTGACCCAGGAATTCCACTCTTAGGAATTTACCCAAAGAAAACAAGTTCTCAGATTCAAAAAGACATATGCACCCCTATGTTTATTACAGTACTATTTACAATAGCCAAGATATGAAAGCAACCTAAGTGTCCATCAGTAGATGAATGAATAAAGAAGATACAGTACATATACACAATGGAATACTATTCAGCCATAAGAAAGAAACAAATCCTACCATTTGCAACAACATGGATGGAGCTAGAGGGTATTATGCTCAGTGAAATAAGCCACGTGGAGAAAGACAAGTACCAAATGATTTCCCTCATTTGTGGAGTATACCAACACAGCAAAACTGAAGGAACAAAACAGCAGCAGACTCACAGACTCCAAGAAGGGACTAGCAGTTACCAAAGGGGAGGGGTAGGGAAGGGTGGGTAGAAAGGGAGGGAGAAGGGGATTGCGGGGTATTATGATTAGTACACATGGTGTGGGGTGGATCATAGAGAAGACAGTGTAGCACACAGAAGACAAGTAGTGACTCTGTGGCATCTTACTACACTGATGGGCAGTGACTGCAATGGGGTATGGGGGGGACTTGATAATATGGGTGATGTAGTAACTACATTTTTCTTGTGAAACCTTCATAAGAGTATATATCCATGATACCTCAACAAAAAAACAAAAACAAAAACAAATACACATACATGCACACAAATTTCAGCAATAATTTTTCTTTCAAAGGAACAGTTTATATTGCCTCACAAAAATTTGGAAAACTTCAAATTATTTCTATGAGTTGGGCAGCTCTTATTTAGCAATCAACAACTCCAGCACATGGAATGAAATTATTTTTAACTGGTCAGGAGACAGCTTTTGTTTATTTTTCACTTTGTAATATATTTGGCCCACAAACGTAATACATCATTTTGAAACTTATATATTGATAAGTCATGAATTTTCTTAAACAATTAAGTTTAAGTAAATTAAATAGCATGTGCCAACTGTCAAATTGCAAAAAGTCTAAATTTATCTTTCCGTATTATAAATATAATCATGGATTGCATTAAAATGACCTTTACAATATAATCAATGATTTAATACCATCTCCTATGTTGACAGATAGTAACTGCCCTAGTGGGGGTGAGGATTTAATAATGTGGGTAACTGTTGAACCACTGTGTTGTATAATTGAAACCAAAGTTTGTATATCAACGATACTTCAATGAAAAAAAGATGAACTTTGCAATAATATATTTAGAAATATGCTAACCTAAAATACAAAATGTTTTACCAAAAAAAAAAGGGACCATAACCTTTTGAAGCATATTAAGACTAGAGGTGAAAGAAGAGAAGTACACAGAGAGATGTGGAGGCCACTCTGGTGAGTATAGTTTTCCTATGTAGAAGCATTTGGCTCTTCCAGGACTGGTAACAGCAATGATAGCTGTTGATTTATCAATTTCTGATCAGGGCAGAGGCATCCTGGTTCGGGTCTCACTGTGGTAGCATCTGTCTTAGCAGGCCAACTCTGCAGTGTGATCCTTGGAAGCTCAACCTTACAGGCCATTCTCTCTGCATTCCCGATGATTCTGTGAGCTAATATCCATTAATAATGCCTTTCTGCTTAAATCAGCAAAAGCAAACTCTATTGTCTGCCACTAAAAAACCCTAACATATATACACTTTCTTATTTAACAGTCACAAGAATTGCATGAGTAGATATTATTAGCCTCATCTGACAGGTAAGGAAACTGAAGCTGTGAAGTTAGATTGTTCCAGGTTTTCTAGTAAGTGGCAGAGCCCAGATCTGAAGCAAGAACTATCTCACTCCCAAACCCATGCCATTTCTACATCGTAACTGTTTCCCAAAGACAGATACATGAATGAGCCTCAATATTTTCCACCTGAGCATGGATATCTGCAAACAGAAAAATTTTCACAACGGATCATAAACTATTACACTCAAACTCTGAACTGAAATACACAGAACTGAGGAGTGAATCGTTCCAGTGGGAGAGCAACACCAAAAAGTGGAAAGTTGCTGACAATCCATCCAAAAGGCAGAAAGGATGAGTCTTGGAGCCATGAGTCATCCTACCTCTGCCTCACTCTACTTTCTGTGGTTGTTCACACATTTCACATCCAAACTCAGCAACAATCTCTAAAGCCCCATGAGTAAATCCAAGGCCACAGTGCAAAGCAAGCTGTTGTTCCACCAATTGAAATTAATTTTCTCATGAAAGTTAAGTTCTTCTCCAGGAATAAAGAAGGCAACTTAACATGTCTCAGCCCTTTCAGCTTCAAGATCGATTTTATTAGGCAGACTCACTAGACAGCGGCCAAGAGTATGCATTTCCAAGACCAATTATCCATGGTTAAAAGTAGGGTCGGTGGCAGTATAAGAAAATAAGTGATAGATATGACCACTGCCTCCTCCTAAGCCCAAGGAAACAGGATCACCACTGGACTCCAGCCCCTAGGATTCACTGTGGCAAACTAGCAGGGAGTCTCATGGCCAATGAGTCGCAGTGCAGCCATTCTCTACCTACCACAACTAGTTATCTGAAAATCTGCCAGAGAATGGCATAGGCTCCAGGGGAAAGAGAATTTGCCCTCTGACCCCAACACTTCAAACCTGACTTCACACCAGTTTAAAACACTTTATGGCACCCTTCCATTCATATAGTGTTCTTCTGGATGTTCGTGTCTGTCCTCAATTCCATGTTTAGCACAGCTGACAAATGGAGCAGGGACACAGAGCTGTCTCCCAAGAGGAGCCCCATACGTTTTAAACAGCTTTGCTGAGTGACCTGACCTAGAGGCAGGCTGCATACTTCAGTGCACTGACAGCTAAGTCATGTCTTTTGTCCCAGGCACACAGATACAGCAGGGTAGGGAAAGTTCACATGCAATGCTCACATTTCAAAATGTAAATAAATGGCTCACACCAGAGGCCCAGTGCACTTAAGTTGGGAAGACAAAACCTCCCAAAGAAAAGAGTGACCCAAAGGGACTTTTCAGAAATCCCTGCAGGACCTTGTGGCTATGATGGCTGCACCTGGAGGGCCAAATGAGGCAGAGCCACTACCAGCAGGAAACCAGATGTCCTGCACTGGGTAGGACATGTCAACAGTTTTACTTTCTGTTTCTTCCTAACTTGTTCCCTAAATATCTTTCTGATATATTTTTTTCCTTACTGAGCCTTATTCCTTTCTTCCTTTTTCATTCCTCTATCCTTCTTTTCTCTATGATACTTTGTACCTCTTATTCCTCCAGGCTTTTCTCATATTTCCTGATTCTGCAGCTCCTATTTTTCTTATACTTGGAACACTTTCGTTTCTCTTCCAGTTTTCCAAAAAAACTTTCACAGGTGGCCCCATCTGTCTCTACTAAATGATCCTCTCCCTCTTTAATCATATTCACTTTCTCTCTGATTCCACCTGCCTTTAAAAAGCTGAGCTCTACAATCTCCACACTCTTAAATCCTACAAATAGGGGTTTGGGGTGAAGCAGCGGGGGCCTTGAATTCTATCACTCTTTAAACAGTAGCTATAGATAGCAGACTCACTAATGTGTTGCCATCCTTTATCCTGATTTTTTTTAATTTGCTTTTTGAAATTTAATTCCGTTCAAAACTTTCACAACTTTACGACACAAGTAACGCATGTTCACTATAGAAAAATTAGTCACGAACAACAGCTAAAAAGACAAAAATAAACAATTCTACATTTTACTTATAATGGTGGAATCAGCTCTTTGCCTCTGAGTTGAGTAGCGGTTGATTTCCCTAGTTGAGGAATTGGGTAAGCTGGAACTGTGTGTGATGAGAGGCTTTTTAAGGGACATTCCACAAGCACTCTCAGTACCCAAGACCAGAAATGATATCGTGAAATTATCCAGGTTGCTGTTTTGACTGTCTCAAAATAACAAATGATTATTCACCCTTATGCTTTCATGTTCCTGTGCAGCTCTTATCACAGCACATTTCTAAATATTATTATTGTTGAAAGTTGGTCCAGATCCTAAAAGAGCTTATGATTTCCCTACTCTCAACGATGCCTTTCCTATTACTCACTGACACTGTGGCAATTTCCGTTGCCCATTAAAGCAATAAGCCAATATAATTGTTTGGACTTAAGCCTGAAGATTAGACAAGGGCTTCTTAAACAATTTTTAAGGAAACTCAGGAAAAAGGAGTTAGTTTCATACTGAGATCTAGTGCAAACATAAATATCTATGTAATTAATTGAAATGAAAGTTTGAAGAAACAGTAATTACCACTGCAGCATATGATGCAGGCTTCCATTTTCTTTTCCATTCCATTCAAATCTATTTTGTTCTATTCAACTCTGAATTGGTATAACCACTTTGGGAAATTCTTTGCAAGATCCACTAAAGCAGAATATACCCTATCCAATGATCCAATAATTTCATTCTTAGGTACAATACTCAGGAGAAATGAGAGCACGTGTCCACCATTAGAATGTTCACAGAAGCGATATGAACAGAAAAACATTCATAATGCCAAATATCAGAAACTACCCAAAGGCACATCAACAGTAGAATGGGCAAATGAATGTTGGCATGTCCACACAATGGAGCACTACGGTCGTTTGCAATAATATGGATGAGTTTCCTATGTGTCATGTTAGACATAAAAGATTTCGCACTGTTTGATTCTAGTTATATAAAGTTCAAAAGCACCTAAAACTCATTCACGCTGTGTTAAGTCAGGACAATGAGACACCTTTAGAGGAGTAATGATTTGAAGGAATCACGGCATGAGGGGCTTCAGAGGAGTTGGTCCTTGATCTAGGTCCCAGTTGCATGGATGTGTTCAACTTGTGAAATATGTCAAACTGTATGTGCACTTTTCTGTATGTAAATCATACTTCAGTTGAAACATTAAGAGAAAATACTGGTCACAAACCACTAAATTAGATTTTCCCCTCACTAATCACTTACAACCTGAAATTTTAAATACCTACACTAGACACCAAGAACACCAACAGAAGACATACTATGACATATCAAAACATTGAAATCTTATTTACAATAGTAAAATAGAAAGCTCAGTCTTATTTACGAGCCATTAGATACCAACAAAATAAAAGAATCCAGAAAAAATGAAACAGCTAAAAATAAGAATATAGTGTTCCTTCTTACTTGATTTTTAATAACTTTTCAGCTGCTTTTAATTCAGATTTTTATTGAATATTTCATATTAATCTATACTTGCTGCCAATCACTTTGTTAAGAAACACAGAGTTTTGAATATGCCAACCCAGCTTTTTCCATACTGTCCAAGCCACCAATCTTTTCTTAACTGAAATAGCCAAGAACAGCTCACTGGTAAAGAAAAGCTCTCCTAATGCTTCCCCTTATGGATGTGCTTTTCCCATCGGAATCTGTTTTTCCCCCTTAGAGCTTCCATCCATGACAACATGTCTTCAGAATCTCCAAACTCCCCCAGTTCATTCTGGAGGTGAGAAGAGATGCCACCCAACCATGGCTGATTGCAATCAACATTTACACATTCATAGATGAGTACGGTGCTTGGTATTTTAAAGAGACTCAGATGTATTTCCATTCACAACCATTATCTTTCTCAAGCAAAGTGTACAAGCTACATTACATATGATTTTTTGTTTTTCAAACAGATTGTTACACACATATATAGGGCAGATGTCTTCCAGGACTTTTCTTGGCTAGCATCTTTATTCCGTGATTCCATGAGAGTTTTCTTCAAACTCTACAAAGTGGTAAGATCTCCAAGTGAAGGCCATCCAGCTATCTTGGGAAACAGTTTCCATTTTAGCTGGCCTGTAAGTGTCAATCCATCAGGGGCCACAGATAACATTGCTTGGCTTAATATCCCTTAAAACGCTTCACTGAAGAACCAATAAAGGTCTTTGGGGCCTTACAATTTCTTCTGAAACCTAAATTGCATCAGTTTTCAAGAATGTCTGACTTTGTCTAGCTGTTCAAAGTATCTGCCCAAGTCCCCCTTACTCTTCACATCTGTCTAAACACAAAGGCAAGAGATATTGCACATGACAACAAAGCCAAGAATCAGAGCAACACTCTTCAAACTCAGAGTCAACAGTGAGGATGACATGAAACAAGCTCAACCTGCTTTCTACAAAAGGGGAATTTAAATTTTCTGTCTACTAAAAGTACATTTGAAAAATGAAATCTTTCCATATGGCTTTATTTTCTTCTATATAAAAGGGTTAGACTGAATTCTGCTTTATTTAAAAAAAATAGAGCTCTATATACATAGTACTGACATATACACTAAAGTCATCTGGAAAAAATACAAGCTACTTTAACAAATGCCAAATGCCAAAAGTAGCCAGTCTCATTCTATTGTAACAAATAGATTGAAAGGGAAACCTGTTTAGTTGACAGAGCGCACAAAGAAAACTGATCTCCTATTTTCAAATATATTGCAATTGGACATGAGTGTTGGGAAGTTCTGAAACATCTTGTACACAAGAAATAAAATAAGCCTTCAAATGAACCTATTTCAAAAGGTTCTTATAGAGAACAATGAAATTATTCACACCAGACTGAGTGTTTACATTAGATATTCCTCTTTAATTCTTGGGAGAAAGAAAAGTCATCCTTTAACATAGAATATACTTTTACACAAAGTTTTGAATCTCAAAGGAGAAAAACAACATATTCCATAAAAAAAACGCTTAGCCCCTAATGTTCAAAACACCCTGCATGGGCTTCCCCTTTTATGAGCACACAGTTGTATGAGAGCCCAGACAGTAAATATTACATAGCAAACTTGTAATAGAACCACATTTCCTTTTGGAATACAATACAGCTACAAACAAAAAAAGTCATATTCCTTCAGGTGTTTGGCAAATGGCCATATCCTCATGCCGGTAGGAGAGTCTGGTGGAATCTAGACACCACCAGGAAAAGAGACAGAGATAAAATGAGGGTAATCAAACACTTCTCTTCCATTTGCCATAGAATAAATCCAAAAAGAAAGCAAAGGAGAAGCATTTCTAAGGCTTAATATCATATTTTTTAAAAAAGCATTGTTTCTTCTTTAGTATGTCTTTTTTTTCCCTTTTGGCTAAGAAGCAGGACTTTATTTCTAATGTTACACAAGAAAGTATCTCACAAAGGACCTGAATTGCACATAACTTAAAAAAAAAAACCTTCATGGACTTATTAACATAGTCCCTACAGTCTCAACTCTTTCAAATAACAGACTAATTCCATTTCCTTCCATCCTGCCAACAAATTCTGCCCCTTTCCATTGCCACCATTTCTCCTACATTTTTTTGTCTTTCCCTTCAGTAAACTTGACACTGTGGTAATTCAATCTCCTGTCCAATGTCATGGTTGAATCAAATCTCTGTCACTCAAAATATAACCCGTGGCTTGAACTATGGCATGGCTGAGTGATCAGGGCAAATATCCCCAAATTCGGAATTTCTGGGTTTTCAGCTACTGAGCTACTACTAAGTGGCTTTAGACAAGATCTTCCCTCTGCCTCATGAGAACAGGTCAGATCCTGTTTGGACTTCCTGGGACCTCATAGGGTGGACACTGCAGGCGAGAAGAGCACCAGCTGTGACTGGGCTCTCTGTGGCTTGGTGGAGAATTGGTTGCAGTGGGATTTAAGCAGCAAATTGGCAACAAGAGCGCTGGCCCTACTAGATGGACATGGGAATTAGCAAATAATGGAAAAGCTTAGCAAAATGCCAGTTTCACACCAGGGTGGAAATCGGAAAAGATCAAAAGGGAGCCCTGTTAAAAGAGGCCTTTACTCAGGCAGTATAAATAACCACGTTTTCCAGAAGAAACCATTTCCATTCCCACCACTAGCTCTACCCAACAAGCTCGAAGGCCAGTAGAAACAGAGTGTTGGTTTCAAGGGTTAGGAGAAATGAAAAGAGATGGTGAATCTTCCTTGATTTCAGAAGTTTAAAGAGAAAATCCTAAGGATGGAAAGTGACAGACTGTATTGACATTTCTATTTTTCTTAATAATTCAAGACATGAACCAGGACCAAGCATGTTATTAGACAAAGATTAGAAACTATTCTCAGGATAATGATAGAGGAACACCTGAAAACAGGACTTAAGCATGAATTAGAAGTTACACACAACGAACCTGCCAGGCTTTCGCTGTGCTCTGTGAGAGGGGTGTTGAAAGGAACCTAGAGGTGGAAACCAGTGCTGGAAAACCACCTGACAGGATCCAGAGCTAGACACCTTGCTCAGAGATCACAGGTCTTGCCTAGCAAACTCACTCCAAAGGAGAAAGGGGGCAAGCAGATCTCTCTTAGCTGAGTCCTCTCCCAAAGTAGGCACTCCATAAATCTTTGTAGAACTGAACTGTTGACATAAAACATACTCGGATGGAAGAACTGGGATTTTTCAAATTAGAACAGCTGCCCTTATGAGTGGAACTGCTCAAAGTGGCTGGGAAAGGAAGGGACACCAGAACTTGTTCGTCTTTTTTGCAACGGATGGTAAAATTAGAGGGAAAGCAAACAGCAAGAGAGCAGACAATCAAAGACAAATGGATGTGGACCACTTAAGTAATTGGGTCAAGGGATAGTGAATGCAGTTTAATTTAGGATAATGCTCAA
This sequence comes from Smutsia gigantea, assembly GCA_032199065.1. Classification (NCBI taxonomy): domain Eukaryota; kingdom Metazoa; phylum Chordata; class Mammalia; order Pholidota; family Manidae; genus Smutsia; species Smutsia gigantea. The sequence continues at coordinate 66,385 of JAVSCE010013189.1, read as the reverse complement.
TAAATTGCTTTAAGAAATAACCTAGGGAATACAGGTTAAATGGAACAACCATGTAGGAGATTGATCTGCAAATCACACTAAAGAAAATCATTGAAACTAACCACCAGAGCATTACCAACATGAGTAAAAAAGGCCATCGCGACCCTATGAGCAAAAAATGCAAATAGATCTGCTCAGACCCCAGACCAGCTGTCCTCGTTCATGTACTTCTCTCCATTCTTCCTGTGACTGAAATGTTAACCATTTTCCAAGAAGCTCTCCCAACTAAATACATTCGTTACTATGTGCTTCCCTAATTTCTCTCCAAATTTCCTTGTTGCCTAGAAAAATTGGCAGTTACAGTCACAGATAAAATGGACATGTTATAAGTGTTATTACCCACTTGTCAAATTCTTTGGTGAGCCACCAGAAGTGGTCCTGGGAATCTATGGGTCACAGTAAGAGGGCTTTCTGCTAAAGCCGGTGGGAGATGGCATCAAGACAAAGCCGACCCTGCAGGTTAACCTAAAAGTAAACCAAGCCCTTACTTTCCCCAGGCACAGAGACAGCTGGAAATGACTTGGCATTTGTTATTTGAATGTACTGGCATTTGTCTATTTGAATTTAAATTTGATTCCTTTAGTTACTGACAAGAAACATGGGAAACCAGTTAATTTCAGTGGATGTTTGCTGAGCTGTGTGTCAGACGGTATGCTTGCTGCTGGGAATTCCTCAATGATAAGGTTGCACCCTCTGTCCTCTGAGCCCACAGCCAGATTGTAGCCCAACACAAAGGGGCAAGAACAACTTCTGCTGCATGTAATGTGACAGCACACATTCTCTGCAGACTGGGTCCAGCAGTAAATTTGGAACAACTTTTCAAAACCCCATAAAATTTTTTTAAATGTATGTTTTATTACTATCTTTAAGGCCTGACTGAAGGAAAGACAGGGTGATGAACTCCAATCATTTTGCTGAACAAAAATGGTCTGTTCTTACCAGTAAGACAGCAGCTTGAGTAAGAAGCCAACTTCCTTTCTTAGCTCAAATCTGTCCCATTTTGCCCTAGCCTTGGAGGAATTTGTTCTCGAGATGGCTAAGACTCACCTGGGTTCCTGAAAGGAGGCAAGCCAGCCCAACCAGACTAAGTAGGAGCCTGGATTTCATTAGCTCAAGGAAAACCACCCTAATGGAAGGCAGCGTGCACATGAGAGCCTGAGAGAGGTGGGTTCAGATCCTACCTCTACACTTTATCAGCTGATACGCAGTCTTTCTCAACCTCAACCTACTCATCTTTGTAATGGGAATAATAATACTTCATTGTTAACTTGTCCTTATACTAAATGAGGTACTATATGTAACACAGTGCCTAGCACATAACTCAATTAAAGACCCATTCCTCTTCACTAATGTCATGCACTGGAAAAAAAGCTTTCCTATATTCCATTCTTCCATTCAGCATGTCTCTGAAGTGTAGGGGACAATGGAAATGGCCTCAGCTGGACATGGAATTCTCAGGGGTACCTAAGTTCCTATCTTGTGAGTGAAAACAAGGAGTGTCTGAGATGAGGAAGCTAGCCCCCCTTCTAGCAAATACTTTGAGTCTTCCTTCTCAAAACAATCTTCAAGAAGAGATTGGTGTACTCCATTCTTGGTTTTGTCAAAGATGAATCATGTCCTAGCCACAGTGAAAGAATTGGATACGTAGAATTTTGCCAGAGGGGAGGAGTTAACAGTGAAAGGGGAGAAACAATACTATGATAATTCTCATTATAGGTAAGGAATTTTATAGAAGAGAGAGGTTGAATAACTAGCCAAAGACACACAGCATTTCATAAGTGAAGCTGAGGAATGGCATGCCTCAATTTTCAGCACTGAACTCTTTTGGCATGAACTAAGTCCACCTTTTTCACTGTCCTGGCTTTTCACATGGATTCTAGCAATATCCGGAGCCGGCAGCTCCTGGCAACGCCTAGCAACACTTCATCATAGTAGGCACTTAATACGTGCTTGTAAATGAATAACCTTAAGAAAGGCACAATTGAAAGCATGCAGCAGCTCAGAACCTGCACTTAAATCAAAACCTAAGAAAATATATATACGTACATACAGAAAAGGAAATAGCCTGTTCCAAAGCAGGTAAAAATGAGATGTTTTGTTCCAAACTAGCAAAAACTGTCAAGTAAGTTCTCCCACTCCTACCCAATCATTATCTTGCAATATTTTTTAGGATAATTTGCTCTCCATTCTCAAAAGCAACTCTCGAAATAAAATCGATTTCATCATGATTCAAACTTACAACATTTTTTAGTAAAGAAACACCATATAAACACTAGGAGAGCTAATACTTCGGTGCCAAACAACCAAACAGATGTTATTCCTACCACTTCCTACCTTTCCAAAAGACATGATTAATGGGGAATTATAGGAATATTCTAATTCTCGTTGAAAAGCTTGATCGATTTATTACTGCTTGCAGCCAAATTATAACCAGGTCCATGTTTCAAATCGCTGCAGATGACCCAGAATCTGGGGCTCATCATGATTCTATATTTTGCTGCAAGACTGGTGCCAAGAAAATTTCCTCTCAGCTCAGTAATCCTTCTTCCTTTCTGGATAAATTCTACATAGCTTTCCCTCTGCACCCGCCTTGGGTTAAGATTTCCTGCAGCAGCCATGTAAATGACTTCTGTCTTTGGAAGACTCATGAAATTTACACCATATCTCTGATTCCCATTGTTGGAATGATTTCCACTTTTTCCCCAAACAGGACCTTGCACAGAAACCTCAGCCAGGCATCGATCAGCCCAGGAAACCATCACTGATTTTTCTGTCACTGGACTAGGGTAGTTCCTTCTGCTCTGTTCTCACAGTATTTGTATCTCCCTAGTCGTAACATCTTCACATTATTATTAATTTCTATTTAATTGCCTGTGTTTCCAACTGGACTGTATGACCAGGAGGACAACATCATAGCCTCAGGACATGCAATTTTAAGTAAATGAGTGCCTCCTAAAGTTGTATCAGCCCTTAATGTCCAAATTTCATTCCTTCTCATGACCACAACACTTTTACTTAGGCTAATTGTCTCTGATTTCCATTCTAATCTTTGTTCTTTGGGCAGCTGAACCTCAGGAGTTTGGGCAGAGCACAGAGCCACGCAGCTCATGGTGTTTCCGCTTCACCTGCAGCTGGGCTCTGGCCAGTCGGACGTGAGCTGAAGAGGTATGTGCAACCTTTAGCTCATGCCATTAAAAAGCTGCTGCTTCTCCACCACACGCTCCTTCCCCTTCCTAAAACCTGGACACAAACGTAGTGGTGGTGAGATGGCTTCAGCAAGGAGATGAGGACAACAGCCTGAGGGATGGCAGAACCACAGTACAGGAGAACCTAGTTCTGGCTGATTTTTGAAGGTAGACCCCCTCGTCCACCCTGAACTGCTCACCTGTCTCCAAACAAAACTCATCTCTTTATTTGTGCTTCTGAATTTGGATCTCTCTTTCTCTCTTTTTGGCATCTTAAATTGGACCTTTAATAATTCACATCACACATAACTTAATTTTGCCTACAAAAGTTTTCTGTTTCTACGTTTTCAGTTCATGCATACAAGCACTGATTCTCAGCACCACTATGGATATAGGAAACTCACAGTCATCTAATTTATGTAGCCACTATCCAGGAACAAATACATCATTTAGTAGAACACAACTATGTTTACCATCTGCACTACAGTAAACACTTTGTTCACTTAACTGATGGTTTCTGTCTTCATTTGGAGTTGTAAAAAAAAATTTTTCCGCTAAGTGATACAAACTGGCACAGTGACAAATTGTCCTTCTTAACATCATCTTGGAGCGTGAAAAGTCCTTTTGTATAAACAATGTATTCAGCTAGGCCTAAAACACTGTTCAATATCTGTTACCCATCCCCAAGGCCTAATGAGGCTACAACCAGAAGAAACACCACTGACGGTCATAAGGTGCTTGTGGAATCAGTCTTAGGCCTTCAAGCCACACCTTGTATATTTGGATGTTTTAGGAAATCAATATTTTGCTGTTAGAAATAATAAACCCCAAAGGACATTATAACAGACTTGATCCTTCTCTTTCTTTGCCATAGTATCGAAAATAAAGTCAGAGAAAATGCTCATAATGGCTGGCAAGAATTTTTAAAGCTTTTTAAAGCTGTTAAAGACACATTCAGCTTGTCATGGGCTATGAGTTGGTCTCAGTTTGCCACAACTGATTTCCTGCAAGCAGACTCAGTGGTTTGTAGAGTTCTCCAGGTGTCCATGATGGACCAGGTGGAAATAAACCAAATTCCCTTCAAATACAAAAGCTTCTAGCTATAATAATAATCTCCTCAAAGACTAGAAAACCTTCTCTACGTGTAAGATTTCCTGGCTTTTAACCCATTTATACTTCCAGTTAGACCCAGAATGAATACTTTGTTCCCATTAGGATCCATCCACGGGAATAACTACATCACTTCCTTTGGGTCTCTGTGCAAATGCCAGCTTACTAGTGTGGCCTTCTCTGCCCACTCTAAACTTTTAGGCTCCTGATATTCCTATCCCTGTAGTATTATCTAATATGCTACACATTTTACTGATTTCCCTTTTTTATTATCTGTCTCTCCTGCGGAAGCATGGGAGGGAAGCATGTCTTTTTTATTTATCTAGGCATTCCCAATGCCTAAACAGTACTTGGCACACTGGCAGGAGGTGATTTCAGGAAATACATGCTGAATTAATGAAGGTACGATGGCCCTTTCTGAAATTTTAATTGAGCATTTCAGCATGGCATATTCTAATCCTAGTGGTTGTTCACAGCTTCTGATTGTGCCAGCCAGTTTAGCTTACAGCAAGTCCCCCATCTGCCCAGGTTTTTGGTTTTATTTATAGCCACAGACCAAGGAATTGGTAAGTAAGATGTCATTGCAGGCAACAGAAAGTCTCAACCCGAAAGTCTTTAAACCAAAACAGATTTGTTTCCTATCATAATCAAACAGGTTTGGCTTCTGTTATGAGTTGAACTGTGTCCCCCCAGAAAGATTTGTTGAAATCTTATCTTCTGGTAACTCAGAATATGACCTTATTTGGAAATAGGGTCTTTACAGAGGCAATCAAGCTATAACGAGGTCATGAGGGTGGGTCCTAATCGGCCCTAATCCAATGTGACTGATGTGCTAATAAATAGGGGAAATTTGAATACAGATACAGATGTGCACAGAGGGAAAAAGATGTGAAGACACACAGGGAAAAGACAGCCATATGACTGGAGTAATGCATCTACATGCCAAGGAACACCAAGAATTATCAGCAATACCAGAAGCTGGGAGAAGCAAGAAAAGATTCTCCCCTAGAGCAATCAGAGTGAGCTAGGCCTGCTGACACAGTGATTTCAGGCTTCTGGCTTCCAGAACTGTGAGATAATTAATTTTTGTTGTTTTAACCACCTAGTTTTTGATACTTTGTTACTACAGCCCTAAGCATTCGGCACAGCTTTGTATAAACCTTCATGCAGGTTCAATATCTATGGTCAGGACCGTGTTTCTCTCTCCCTATTCTTGGCCGCACATCCTCAGGCACAGGAGGTTCTTCTCATTGCTCCCAGGATGGCCACCAGCAATGCCAGGGCTTCCTGGTTCCTCATATTTAATGGAGAAGAGAGAGTTAGCTCTTGCAACAGCCAGCTAATGTCTGCAATCTGAGGTGCATTTTCCTGACACAGGCTGATTTCAGTCAAGTGCTCAAACAGCAAGTCAATGGCAGTGTCCAACAGGACAGACTGTGCCAATTGCTCCAAGCCAATCAAGATGGGAGAGAAGTCAAGTCCTTCAGTGACCACTGTTGGTGACCATGTATCTTCCTTCAGCCCTCAATCTGTTCACCCAAGTCTACTTACTACAAATGCCTGCTACTTTCTGCTTGAGGGCTTTATTTTTTCTTCACTGCAGGAACATGTTTGGACCATTTCCAGAGCAATTTAGAAACTCTGGAGTTATTGTCCTCAGAAGCATCCCTCACCTAAGGATTAACAGGGAATTGGCAGATAAGCATCCCAGCATCCTCATTCTTCATTTAGGAGAACTCTGAGGTGTGTTCTACAAAGGATCCCAGAGTTTCCCAGTGGTATGAGCTCCACTGTGCACAGTGGTTGGTTAACATACCCTTTATTGATTTTCCTCCTCTTTGCTGCACTTCCCCACCCCCCACCAGTATTTCTTCCAAGTAAACTACTTTTACTTAAATCTTTGTGTCTCATTTGCTTCTGGGGTACCCAAACCAGGAGAAGGCCAATACATTGCAAGGGAGGAAATCCAGAGTTCTGTTAGAAAGAGAAAGGGTAAGAGTGGAAAGTACTAGAAACAGTCAACCAATGAATGCCAACTTTAGTCACTGACATTTCCTCTCTTTCAATTAATTAATAAGACAATCATTGGTTTTTCCTAGTTTTGTTAAATAGGCAAGAGCCCAACATTGCCTTCCTGGGCTCCATTTTTTGCTGTTCCTTCTCCTACCTGCTCCATTTCTATTCACAAGTTATTTCCATTCATCATGTCTCAAGTTCCTACTGACTGAAGACTGAGAATGATGATCCTTGTTCCTATAGAGTATAACCCCAGGAAAACAGAGCATAAGGCAAATCCACCTTAAACCTCTTTCCAAGTAGGTCTATTGCTAAAAGTGTCAGAAGGACATACTGAACATCATTCCCCATCACTTTGTTCCAGAGGACGTTAGAGATTAAAGCAGATTAGAGCAAAGATCCAAGTCAGAAGACACATTATCTCTGGAAGATTCCCCACCATCTGGAAACCAGATACAACTTATTAAGTTAATCATTTTTACACCTGAAGTATAAATAAAAGCTGGTTTATTAAGATGTAATTAATGCACACTATTATGTAGGTTTAAGGTATATAATAGGTTGATTTGATACATTTACATATTACAAAACAATTACCACCATAGCATTAGCTAACACCTCCACATCACTAATCACCAGGGAAATGCAAATCAAAACCACAATGAGATATCACCTCAGACCTCTTAGAATGGCTATCATCAAAAAGATAAGAGATAACTAGTGTTGGCAAGGATGCAGAGAAAAGAGAACCCTTGTACACTGCTGGTGGGCATGCAAATTGGTATACCCACTATGGAAAACAGTATGGAGTTTCCTCAAAAAACCAAAAACAGAACGATCATACTATCCAGCAGCCTCACTTCTGAGTATATATCCAAAGGAATTGAAATCAGGATATCATAGAGATCAATGCACACCATGTTTACTGCAGAATTATTCACAATAGCCAAGATATGGAAACAATCTAAGTGCCCATCCATGGATGAACGGGTAAAGAAGATGAAAAAGAAGGAAATCCTGCCATTTGTGACAACCTGGGTGAAACTTGAGGGCATTACGCAAAATGAAATAAGTCTGACAGAGTAAGACATATATTGTATGATCTCACTTATACATGGAATCTAAAAAAGCCAACCTCAGAGAAACAGTAGAACAATTACCAGGGACAAAGACGACTACTAGGGGTGGCAGGGGCAGAGGCAGTCATCAAAGAGTACAAACTTCCACTTATAGGAATAACAAGTGTGGGGATCTAATGTACAACACAGTGATTATAGCTAATAATACTGTATTATATACTTAAATGCTGCTAAGAGAGTTAAATGTTCTTACCGCAAAAGAGAAATGGTAATTAGAAACATAATTTTTATTCTGGAGGAGCTCCGAAATGTTTCCTTAATGAGGTCAGTTTTGCTGAGCTCTCAGCCAGAGCAGCCTATCTATGGTAAGCTTCCTTCAACCTCTTGCAGAACATTTTGCCACTGCCTCCGGATGGCTGAGAAAGAAACCATGGGAAAAGCCACCCTGCATCTCCAGCAAGCAAAGGCGGTGCTTTGCAAGTGTTGCAGGACTCATCCATGCATTCTCCTTTGTTCTCTGAGTATAAGCAGATGGTAGGCACTCTTCTCATTATCTCGGGATACTGTATAATATTATTATGGTGTCAGGCTATTAGAGGCAGCAAACGCAATACAACAACAGCCATAATTGAGGCTTAGAGCTGAACTGTAAGTATGTAACCTTACTTCAGGGTGTTTGCAAATGCTTTCTGGAAACAGTTAAAAAAGATGTTTTCAATTGTTCAAATAGCAGCTTGTCCTGCCAAGATCAAGTAAAAGCTTCTCAAGATACGGGCACCATAAACATATTTCCTAAGATTTCAATGTTTTTTTTTTTCAGCCAGAAGCACAGCAAATCTGTGAGCCAGGGAGCCTCCTGCATGCCACTTCCTGGACTGTTCCAAGGAAAAACTAATGAAATGCTGCAAAAGCTGCCCTCAGATCTACCGTGATCTCACAGCCACAGAATTCCCCTTTCTTTGAAGTTACTTTACTCTGATATTAATTATCTGTCCATGAGTCTCAACTTGGCACTGGCCTCCCTACCCATCGGGATGGGGATTTAGGTTCATGAAACAGCAGCTGACCTCTACAGAGGTGGCTGCCCAGCAATCGTAGTGGACACACTTGTCACCACACACATGCAGCAACTGGTCTTGAGTTCCCAGGGTGAATTACAGCTCACAAACATTTGGTGGAGGTGCATTATGATTCTGATATACAGGATAAAAGACCAAAGAACCTTGGTCACTTGAGATTGGTTCCAGGCAGGAACTGTTAATGATGATCTGAGTCTCCTTTACTGGATGGAATAAAGGAAAACAGAAACTGAACACTTTGAAAAGTACACTCAGAACAGAATCCAGAGTTCAGAGGCATTATTATCCAGGTTGTGGATTTTGCAGGCCACTTTTTCCGAGGTCTGCTCCCAAAGAACTGACTCCAGTGGGTTGTGTTTTTTTTTTTAATGACTTGTTATCATGTGCACATGAAGGGAACAGGCTTAGCACTTTGTTGCTTGTTGGTGACAATGATCAAAAGCTGTATGGAAAAACTAAAAATAGGAATACCATATGACCCAGCAATTCCACTTCTGGGAATTTACCCAAAGAAAACAAAATCACTAATTTGAAAAGAATATGCACCCCCATGTTTACTGCAGCACTGTTTACAATCGCCAAGATATGATAGCACCTAAGGGTCCATCAACAGATGACTGGGTAAAGATAAGGTACATATATACAATGAAATTTTACTGAGTCATAAAAAAAATGAAATTTTGCCATTTGCAACAAATGGATGGACTTAGAGGGTATTATACTGAGTAAAATAAATCAGACAGAGAAAGAAACATCATATGATTTCACTTGTATGTAAAATCTAAAAAACAAAACAAATTAACAAACAAGACAGAAATGGACTCAGACACAGAGAATAGACTGATGGTTGCATATGGGGGGATGGGTAAAATAGGTGAAACAGATAGAGGTACAAACTTCAAATAATAAAATTAATTAGTCACAGTAGTGGAAGTACAGAATAGGGAATATATAGCCAATAATATTGTAATATCTTGGTATAGTGGCAGGGGGTAACTATACTTACCATGCTAAGCATTTAGTAACAAAGATAATTGTCAAATCACTATGTTGTACATCTGAAACCAATATAATGTTGCATGTCAACTGTATTCCAATGTTTAAAAGTTTAAAAAGTTATATGAAAAAATCCAAAGAAATGAAGGATTCTAAAATCTCAGTAATACAGATCCTAGAATCCAGAATTTAGGATCCTTCTACCATTATTGTCTTGCCAAAGAAATTAATAATGAAAAAAGACTGGAGGCTGTCTTTAAACAATTTATGCCATTATAATTCTATATACTTCAGCAGGGGACAAGGAAGAGGTGAGAGCTAAATATCAATTATTATCATATAATTGCTCAGTAGGATCTATAAACTATATTATTTTCTGTAGGGAAATTACCTAAATAAAACTGGACTTCTTTGGAAAATAAATCTATAGTTCAATATTGTGGATTTATTCCCCAACTCCATCCTTGAACCCAGCAACAAGTCTGTTTTAATCAAGTGTCTACTGTATAAAATAGATAAGATTTTAGTCTTCGTGGTTTTCATTTATCTTCATTTCTCATCACAAAGAGTGATGCATATGAACAGAATTTTAATGTCAAGATACCTTTGGCAAGTAAAAGGGGATACCCCGCACTAAGCACAGTCCACATTTTCTCTGTTGCATCCTCTCCTTCCCTGTTAATATTACTTAGATTTCTAAACTTATTTTTAAAATTCTCTTTGAGGTGTAAGACTGAATTGGGACAAAAAGCCCAAAAGAAGGCTAAAATGGCTAAGATGCCATGGCAGTGTGTTTATAATAGCAATTATGGCCAGATGATAAACCTGGGTTCATAGTCTTGGCTCTGCCACTTACCGACTATTTCTTGACTTCTCTGGGCCTTGGCGTCCATGTCTACTAAATAGGTATCGTATTACCTTCTTCATAAGAGTAATTAAGGGGATAGAAAGAGATCATTTGTGCAGGCACTTGCCACAGATCTGGCCACACAGCATTTTATTTAATATGCTTACAATGCTTCCTAGTTGACAGACAATTTTATAACTTATATAAGTTAAAATAAATAAATAAATAAAACAAAACCAAAAAAAAAAAGAAGTGGTATTTGAACCCCAGGCAATCCAGTTCCACAGTCAAGAGTCTAAGCCACTATGCTGAGCATCCTCAATATGCACTCAAGTGGGGTTTCATGAGTAGTTATGATTAACGAAATTGTATTGGCATTTTACAAAACCTAAAACCTCCCATTTAGGAAATGTGCAGATGGGAGTCTCATTTATCAAACAGTGACATCTGTTGAGGCGTAATATTCACAGCCCCGCTTTAAGGGACACTAAATAACCAAACTAAAGGAAAAGGGAAGCAGAGTTGCAGAGAGCTGAGTATGAAATCAGAGAATTTCTACTGCAGAAAGGCCTAGGGCTCTAATGGGCTTTCAGATGGAGGCTAAAGGGGAATAGGAGAATTGAGAAAGGCAGTGTAATAGGAAAAAGCATGGTTTGAGTGGAGACCGCAAACTCCAGGGTGCACACGTCCTGCAGTGCCACCCTATGCCATTCACTTAGGTGCCCTTTCAACACATTTCCTGCTGGAGTTTTTCAACTCAGTCCATTGGAGGATTTTCTCCAGGTGAATGAATCTCCAGATACTTGTGAAAAACAACATTTGCTTTATAATAAGCTTTGCCAGAATGTATTTGCTGAGTATAATGAAGAAGGCCTACACACTTTTCTAAGGATATATATGGAGCATGAAAAGAGTACTGTAGAAACTCTTTAGCATAGATTAGGCAAAACAAAGGGAATTAGTATGGCATCTATTTGCTTTAAACAGAGTAGTAAACTTGTCAGCAAGTGATTAAGAAAAAAGCACTACTGAAATGAAACCTGGCTCTAAGTATTTGTTATTACTTGAAAAATACGTGAAAGGTTACCCACAACCCAGCAAACTGAATCTGCTGGAACATTTTTGCATCCTCACCTAAAAGGACTGCAAGAGGCACTCAGCCTTCAGGTAACAGTTACCTAGCCCAGGGGGCTGAGCCCCTCACAAATACTTCCTGTCATTTCAGAGGTGACAGTCTGAAATATAAAACATTTTTTATTAGACTATTTTATAGGAACATGTGCTAAGATACAGCAAAATATGTTTTTCCTAACAGTGGATCTGAGACTTACTTTGATTAAGTATAATTTGTAATTAGTCTATTGTTTCTACGTAAAGGCGCTAAACTTCTGTCACTAGACGAATCCTTTAAAAGTTTCTCCTTTCAAGTTATCCCAGTGTTCCTCATTGGGATCTATTTTACATATTCATTTGCATAGAGTTCTGAGGGTTGTTGTTATTGTTTGGTGGGTTGCTTTTTTGTTGGTGTATTTTGTTAAGAAGCAAAAGCCAACATAAGCCCAGCCTGTGTCTGTTTTATTCTGAATTCCCTTCTCGTGGGATCTGAATTGAATATATTTTGCATCTTTAAAAGGTCTCTGACTGTGACACACAAGTGTGGTTCTGCAGAAAGGCAGGACACAGGAAGTAATGAGAAGAAGGGAGAGGAAGCATGGGGAAAGGACAGGGAAGATAGAAAGGATGCAGCAAACCAGCACTGAGGGTTCTTGGGAGCTCCAGCTTGGAGCTCTCACCCATCTCAGGGAAAGAAAACCTCTAGGCTCCAAACACATAGCAACCATTTCAATCAGTCACTTATATTCAAGAAGCACTTATATAGAATCTAATATTCACCAAGTGTTGTACTAAGCACTGGAACAAATGCCAACGGCAATATTATCATGGTCCCTGTTTTCCAGGGGCCACAGTGTAGTGGGAAATACACACACAGAAACCAATAATGATAATCTGCAATAGGTAAGGTAATGCTAGTTGCTATAACAAACCAAAATCCCCTAAATCTCAGTGACTTAATATAATAGATGTTTATTTCTTATTCATGTAAAAAGTATGAAGCAGGTGTTTCTGAATAGCTGGTCCCTCTCTACCAAAAGGTGATTCAAAGACCCAGGTTCATTCCATCTTGTGGCTTCAGCATCTTCAACATTTCGCTTCCAAAGTTACATTAAGCATCAGGAATGAAAGAAGGGTTATCACCACAAACTCTACAAACATCATACACATAAAAAATGAACATCATGAGAAACTTTATGCCAACAAAGTCCACAACTTAGATGAAATGAATAAATACACCTTACTAAAGTAAAATGAAGTAAAAAATTTGCATGGCCCTATAGCTTTTAAATAAATTGAATTTCTTCATTAAAACGTTCCCACAAACAAAACTCCAGACACAGATGGTTTTGCTGGTCCATTCTATCAAATATTTATGGAAGAAGTAATTCTGATCTTACATAAACTCTTTGAGAAAACAGGGAGAAGGAACACTTCCCAATTCATTTTTTGAGGCCAGCATAACCCTAATACAAAAACTAAATAAAGACATTATAACAAAGCAAAATTACAAAATTTTACTGGGCATGATCTCCAGTCAAGCCAGCTGGAAGGGGAAACAAGACTAGGTAATATCACGTGAAAAATTTTCCTATGGGCACATCCTATATGTGGAATAATCTACATCTACTCACATTCCTTCAGATAGAATGCAGTAGTATGGTTATAACTCATGGCAAAAGAGGTGGGGGAATTTAGTGTAAGCTGTGTGCCCTCAAGAAGAAAAGAAACTAAATTTGATGAAACTAATAATACAATGTGATAAATGCTCTAAGGAAAACACAGAGTGCTGGTCTAGCATAAAGACAAGACTGTGACTGGATGAATGAATGAATGAACGAACAAACAAATGAAGTAGCTGTTGGCTAATGAGATAAATAAGCTCCCTTAAAATTGCCCCTACCTAATTCCAGATGAAGTAGTAACTGTACCAATGAGAGTACTGATTTACAAATCACTAATGGGCCCTGCTTCAGTGTTAACTTGTGGCTGAACTATTAGGCATGCATTTGCATTCTGTGAGAGTTGGCAGCGAGCCTGGCTCAGAATTAAATGTTGCAGTTCCAGTCCTACGTTAAGTTAGTGGTATTCTTCTCCAGTCATTTAGCCTAATCTACCCCCCAAATTTGCTTCCCTTTTTGTTTTTTGGAAACAGTGGGGAATGTGGGAATAGGAGAGGGTGGGGGAAGTCCAAAAATCTACGCTGGTTGAATTTTATGATAAACACTGTGTGGTCTCCCTGTATAAATGAAAAGTTGCCAAATTTGTTTTAAAAGATAGGAAACTTGTCTAATTTAAATGTACGCCACTTGCCTCTGCTGCTCATTAACTCTCTTCCATTTTCTGTTTATCTGTTTTTCCTTATTCCCCTACTATTTTTCTTTCATTGACTGACACACCACAAAATACTCGTTTCTTTCTAAAGAGTTGAAGGGAAGGTACGCTCTCCGGAGGTTTCTGAGCATGGCCCTAATCCAGCTTGCCATTCTCTGAAAATAGAGATAACTGTTTACTCCAAGCTCCAGCAGCACCACGTGGAGAGGAGGTATATTACATGGTAGAGAAACCTGAAAACCTGGTTGTTGAACTAAAATGCAGTGTAGTGACATCTCCCATGTCTCACACCTCCTTTATAATTTCTTCAGTCATCTGATTGCTTCTGTAAGCATACTGAGTGAGGATTTCCACCAAGCTTCCCCATCCACCACCACCACCACCGCCTCCACACTCCACATCTCTCTGGGTCACAGCTTGCCTGAGACCTGGCAACCACTCCCACTGTATAGCAGAATCACAGAGGGTCTTTATGACGCTCCTTTGTGAGTCCAGCATGGCAGCAGAAAAGTGTCCTTCCAGCCGCCCCTTACATTTTATCCTGACAGTCAATCTTCCTTCATAAGATACCCTATGTTCAAAACCAACAGTTTAGCATCAAAGTTCCATTTTACTGTTTCTAATGTATATTAGGTTCCACTTCCTAGCTAAAATTTAAGTTCCTTGGGGCAAGTCATGTCTAATGCCATTTTGGCATTTCCATAGCCCCACACATGGCCTTGCACATAGAAGATTCTTAATAAACCTACAGTGATTTTGATTTAGGTCAGACAAGGGTAAAATCACTAGGTACGGGGTAAACACCCCTGAGAAAGATGATACTGTAAGCCTGTGGTATCATTAAACACCCACATTTGAATGGTGTTTCTTGTTACAGTGTTTGGATGGAGACTGACAGAGAGAAGACCCAGAGGAAAACCCAGTGCTGAGAAGACAGGGTAGGGGAAAAGGGGACTCCTCCCCAGGTGGGGGAAATGGAAAGCCGAGGAAGGTGGGACATTCTTATACTGACCATAGGACTGTCAGAGAACAAACTGCTGCTAAGAGTAGAGAGTGGTCAGATGAGACGGTGAAGGAGGAGAGTTTCCCGAAGGAATAGGAGTTGATTAGGTGGAAAAGAGAGAGAGCCTTTCCGGCTGGAGCACAAAAATAAGCAGAGACAAGGAAGCATGACAGAGTCTGAGAAGTCAAGGTCTTGCAGAGCTGGTTCTGGCTCAGGCCAGGAATGTTGGGGAGGTGTAGGGGGGTGCAGTTATTGTGGGGCCTCTTGGGGAAAGCTGTGACAGCCAGGCAGCAGAGGAGGAAGCCATTATAGGTTCTTAAGCTGGTGAAGGCCTTGGTGAAAGTGTAATTTGGGAAAGATTCTTACCATGGGAACGGCTACTTAACCTCTTAATACTGCTCAGTAGCTCCATATACAGTTTCCTTCTGAGATCAAGTGTAGTTTAAGAGTCCTGATCTTTGTAAGCTCAACCTGAGCCAAAGACCACCTTGCCCTGTCCCCTCATGGCTTCGGATTAACCTGTTCCTCATGGCCCAGTACTATTCTTTGAGTCCCTTATAGCCTACTTATTCATTATTTGTGCTTTGTTTTTTTCCCTCATTTTATGGGACCTGGGCAAGCTGGGGAATCCCAGGTTAGAAATTCTCAGAGAGCATCAGCCTTGAAAAAGATGATTTATTCATTTAGCTACTGTCCAAAAATACACCAGCCAGAAGTGTATACAAATGAAAAGGACAGCCCCACACCCACCCAAAGGCAGTCACAAAGAAATGACACCTGGGACTTCAGAAGCTAGATTATAGGAAGTTTTACAGCTTCTGCCCAAGACTTTGGGAACATCTGCTCTTGAACCAACCACTACGCCGTGAGGAAACCCAAGCAAAGGGGCCCATGAGGAGAAGAACCAAGACCCTGGTTGACGGCCCCAGCTCAGCCCCCACTTATCACAGGATGAGCCACTTTGGAAGCATATCATCGAGGCTCTGTTGGGCCAACCCAGTCGGCACTATGCAGAGCAGAAATAAGCTGTCGTCACTGAACCCAGCCAAAGTCATAGTTTTGTAAATAAAAACAAAGGATTGTTGTTTTAAGCCAAGTATTTAAACCAAGTGTTTTAAGTCTAAGTATTAGGGGTAGTTCGTATAATATGTGTGTAGAAATCAATGTTGTCTCTCCTCACCTACCACTAACATACATACCACTAGCACTGCACGTGACTTTCTGCTAATGTAATTAATCTGGTGTGTGTGTGTGTGTGTGTGTGTGTGTGTGGATGGTGCCATAGATTTCCACTGTATTTTAGGTAAGATAGGCAAGCCCTGAGCACACTTCCCTAAGGAAACCTATATGGAGTCAGTCTCAGTCCCAAGATTCTCTGCATGCTGACACAGTTATCAGTTAATGTAATAAGTGCCTCAGGGTGATACGTAAATGCCTTATTCCTATTAAAAGCCTGGGGCTCTTAAAAATTCAAGCTAATGAGAATGTCAGGGACTCAGGCAATCTTTAAAGAAGGTATATTTAGTGGGGGAATCTCAAATTTCAGGGCATGAATAGTTTTCTTTTGGACCCATACTTAAGCCTGACTCTAGACCCTGGAGTATAAGCCAAATAACCTTCCACTGTTCAAGCTAAACATTGACCACCCTTACCTTATATGCAGATGAAGGCTAAGCCTCCCTTATAGGAAGGAGACAGGCAGGATACTGGATCAAGAAAGCAACAGGTGTTTGAAACTACCTCCTTTAGACCAGAGTTCTGGAACTTTAATGTGCACACAAATCACCTACGAATATTGTTAAAATGCAGATTCAGATTCTGGTCTGAGATGGAGCCTAAGCTTTTACATTTCTAACAAAATCCTGGTTGGTCATCAGTGTCACTGGTCTACGGACTACACCTTACATAGTAAAGATTTGACTACCATCGTTAATAGTAAGCCTTCAGTGCTTCTTATATGTAAC
Source organism: Smutsia gigantea (assembly GCA_032199065.1). Taxonomy (NCBI): domain Eukaryota; kingdom Metazoa; phylum Chordata; class Mammalia; order Pholidota; family Manidae; genus Smutsia; species Smutsia gigantea. The sequence goes on along the minus strand of JAVSCE010013189.1, from coordinate 49,620 downwards.
TCCCTCCAACCACTAAGCCTATCAAAACAGTCTCATCACCCTATCATCACACACTCTGTCGTCACCACCATCACTCCACAAAGAGCATCACCTCCACTGTCACCATCATCTTCATCACTACCCTCATCTCCCCTACCACCGCCATCAGTCACACCACTACCATCTCCACCACCTCAATATTGCCTGTCACAGACCATCAGAATTACTTAAATGACAGATCATTTCTTCATCTAAATAGATTCCTCCTGGGCATCCAAGAGATGATTCAACCAATAGATAAGGGAACTGCAATTAAAGACTGTTATCTCCAACCAAACAATAATGATAAGAACTTGAGGCTGATGGTTCATTAAGCACAGTCATAACAGCAGGGAATACCAGCTCCTTCTAAAATAGTGAGGCCCCTCTGATCCAATCAGCTGAAGCACATCTGAGGGCAAAACAAGTTCCAATGAAAGTGACAGTGGTTGTCATGAGACATATGCCGAAACAGCCACCTCACATAAGCACATTTTGAACTTATGGAAGAGTTCATATATTCAGAAGGGTAAAAAATGTAAATAGGTGGGCTTAGCTTACAGCTGAAACAGGTAACTCCTGTGTTATTTAAATTAAAAACAGAAAACGGGGGTTTCTCTCCTAATCTTCCTTTCTTCCTTAAGAAGATCTCAAGGATGACCTGCCAAGTGTTTCACTTCTGTGTCCACCAAACTCTAATCTCTGGAGAATATAATTTTCATTCTAGAAGTGAGAAATCTGCCCAAGCAGTAGCAGTATGAAGTTCAAAAACATCTGTACCGCTAGGTAAAGATGATCTGTATACATGATGTGGGCAGTGGTGATTCCCTCTACTGAGTTTCTGAAACACGAGAAGTTTGGGAAGGCAGCGACTCAGCCCAGCAATGTGAACCTTCTGGGGTTTCAGAAGTGATTACAACCAAACTCTCTAATTGCTTGTGTATTTTATTAAGTAGATTTTGTTTGAGTCTAAAATCACATGCACTGTTCAAATATTATTTCTGTAAACTGTACAAAACTATAATTTTCCAGTAAAGAGAAAAAGTTGCTGTCAAATAAGAAGAGATATGAAATGCGATTGTTCCCTTTATTTGCAAGACAGATGTTATTTTTGGCTCCTCTGTATAATGCATTCCATATTATGGTTTCTTTCTAACCAACACTAGGAATAGCAAATGCTTGCACACAGTGCACCAAAACCGTTATCAGGAAAACTTTTTATTAACACTGACAAATTTTTCAGGTCCCCAGTGCAGAAACCTCAGGCTGTCAGCTACAAAGAGGGCCCATTATGCCAAGGCAGGATTTTTTCAACCATGTAACACATTCCTGCAATAGAAACAAAGCTGTACATTTCCTTGAGAACCTGCCCCTGGGGATTGGCAAATGATTTTTTTCTCTCTTATCTTTCCTGTGAAGCTCTAGTCCTCTTATGCTGACAGATTTCTTAAGATCAGGGTTTTCTTTTCTTTATCATCTTCTTTAGAAAAATGTGGGAAAAAAAGAGAATAAGGATAGCATAAACTTACACAGAAAAGAAAAAGACTCCATCATACCAACTGGCTCTTCTGCTTGTGTTTATCTCTTCAAAGTCTGGTGCTGAGTAAATATCAGCTGAAACTAATTAGCTTCAGGATAAAAATCTCCACATTGAACTGGGATGGCAAGAATGCAACCAGAAATGAATAAAATGTACTGGTTGGAAGCAGACAGCAGTTTTGCCAACTAGTGTGTGCAAAAGGAGAAACAAATGGTTGTTATTAGGCTGATTTAATTTTCAGTTGGAAGTTCTTCATGATGGAGAAGCTGATGTTCATTTAAATAATTGAACCTCAGCCAACTGCTAATGGTTTCTGGGTTTGCTGAGGTATTTCTTATATTTTGCAGTTTTTAAAGATGGTGTCCTGGCCATCAACAGCCCGGGGGCACTGCCAGCTAAGATAAAGAACAAATACTACTTAAAGAGACAAGAGCCTGAGTACATGGGCTACATGGCTGCTCTCCTCAAAGTCTGATATTCTTCACTCTTGCTGACACAGGTGTAAGGAAGAGTTCACAGTGGCAGCACCTGGAATTTAGAGAAGACACATTCCTTGTTTCAAAGAAGAATGTGTGAGAATTTGGGGAGATTTCTAAGACCACAACTGGGTCCTACTTTCTCATGGAGTGGAAGTGGCTGATGGGGAGGACCCTCTAGGCAGGCATTCTCTCCCAAAACCATGAGGAGCGTAGTCAATAGTCAAAACTATTTTGCTTCAGTTCCCCCACATCTTGGGGTCCAGCTCCCAACCCCTCCCAGTACAAGCCTGCTCACCCTACAGCAGGGTAGCATAGGGGTGCTGACCCCTGTTCATTGCCTCCCACACAGCCCTGGCAGGAGCAGAGCCCTTGTGCCCTGCCAGGATGTTGGGACAGCTCTTCTGCCAGCGGGCCAGTCTGCCCTGCTGTAGGCTGGGCGCTGCCCACATGCCCTCAGCCTGGTCGGAGGACATTGGTAGCTGCAGTAGACAGTTCTCCAACATGCCAAAGCCTGCCTCCTTCAAGTACCTACATCTCTCTCTGCCTACAATTTTTCTCTTGCCTCGGAGACATGCTTAGCACTTGCAACCAACAGGGCACCGAAGCTGTTGAGTGAATACCTCAGCATTCTTATCCCTTGGTGAGATGATTCTTATGTGTGTTCCACCTGGCCTCTCAGAAAGGCTGGAACAGGATTAGCTGCCCGCACAGGTAGCACACTCATTAATGTCCCTTTGATTTAGCCTTTCTCCGTTTTGGGTCTCTCTTCCCACTCCCTCACCCTCTTGAAATCACCTCCCAAATAAACTATCAACATCCAAATCCCTGTCTCAGAGTTTATTTTGGAGGGAAACCTGAACCAAGACACCTGCTCAATCAACTCCATGTTATATAAAGTTTCTCAGGGTGAGAGTCTGGGGTCCAGCTCACACTCAATAACGTGGCATAATGTCCCCCAAATAACAGCAGCAGAGTGGCCTATTAAGGTCTCACAGAACACCTCTAGGCGTAGTGCTGGGTTCCAAAGACGGGAAGCCTGTGTTCTTGAAACAAATATTTACTGAGGGCATCCAAACCTGGCCTAAACCATTTTGTATATACACCTACTAGGTTCTTTTGATAGCTCTCAATAGCAGGCCATGGTCAGAAGAAAGGAAGGGTTAGTTGCTCCCTGAATCTCTCTAACAAGTTTTGGGAACTAAAATCTCCAAGCAAATTCAACCACATAAATAGACATTTATCTGCAAGCAGACAGAAAACAGTGAGACATCCTCCTGTTTGGTAAGCTCAAAGATTCCTGTCCTTTTTAGAGCACTGCCCACACCTTGCAAGAGACATTCACCTGAGACTAACGGGATGGAATTCCATAGCAGGATTCAGTTAGCCGCTAGCAGAGTGAGGCAGCCAAGAACCCAGAAATGAGTGGCTGGACATAGGACCCTTTAAGAGCACACAGTTAGGGGCTGGGGCTGGCACATTCAGGCTCCTTCCACTGACGAGAGCCAGCTGTGCACCTCTCTTCCCAAATCCTTATTAAATGGTGTCATGTTGGCAGTTGGGCCATGTCAGGAGTATTTACACCACCGAAATCAGCAAACACTACCAATTTCCCCAAGAAGCCTATTGTTAAACATTTACCAGCATACCAATAGCACCGTACCTGAGACCTTAACTAATTTCTTATAAGCCTATTTGTGCGAGAACAGGAAATACCTCAAAATATATTTATGCCACCCAATTATCTTGAATAATGAATAATGCTTCTAATATTGATAGGAGATGACTTATTAAAGGAACTTTTGAAGTGTTTAACACAAGCTGACTACACCTGAGGAATGTAGTCCTAATTAGAGCAACTGACAATCTCTACTTTGTAGCTGAAACCAACACTCTGGTGATATCGTGCTACCAATGGCGAGCTAGTTGAAACTGAGTTGCAGACATCATGCCAGCGGGCTTACTATGTACTAGGTACTGGGAAAGGCACTTCTCCACAGGACCCCAGACCTCACTCCATGAAATTTTCTGAGGAGCCATTCATCCAACAAATATTTCTGAGGAATTACTGTGGGCAAGAATCTGTGCAAAGTGCTGTGGGAAATCCAAAGATGAGAAAACAAGGGGTGTTGTCCTGGGGATACTTAATTCCTAGAGGGACTTGGAACTCCCACAAAAATAATGACCCCCCCCAAAAACAAACTCCCCTAATTGATGCAGCTGGAGGCTGTGGTAAAAGAATGGAGAGCACAGTGGGAATTGGGCTCCAAACGCAGCTCTACCCCATGGAGCTCACGTAGCAAAGCGGGCGAGCCAAGGGAAGGAAATGGTGGGCGGTGGAAGGAGAGAGTTGGATGAGGAGGCGCTATCACTAGGTTTATGTAGAGTATGAAGAGGCATAATAATTACATGATTTGAAGACTTAACCCTCAGGCTAAACCCAACCTCCAGCACCACTTTCCCCAAGTTCTTGAAATTGCTACCTTCATGTCAAGGGAAGCATCAGATGGGAAGAGTAGGTTGCGGTGGGGGCGTTCTAGATGGTCAATGGGCAGGCACGTTTGCCTGCAGTTCCAAGTAAAGGGAATGGTATATGCAAAATGCAGGGACATTACATGTCAAACACAGGGGGTTTTGAGAACACCAGATAAGAGGAGGTCTTGGGTCCTGAGTTCAAATCTCGGCTTAGTTCTTTAAGAGCTTCATGACCTTGGGCAAGGTATAGAAATTATAGGAATCTCAATTTCTTTATCTATGAAATGGGTAAGTTGGACTATGCTAATTCCTATTCATATACCTATTCTTTCTTCCCATCTTCCATATTAGCAGAATTCATATTTAGTTCAGGGAGGCAATGTACCCAGGTGAGAAATTTGACTCTCTGGTTACTCCCTGAGAAGCAGCCCCAGCCTGACTCTCCATCTCTGGACTTCTTATCACTTGGGATTCAGAGAAACTTTATTTGGTTAAGCCATTGCATTTACGCTCTGTTACATACAACTTAATGCAAACCCAAAGTACTGGTGATTCTCCCTAGGAGAATATGCCTCCATAGGAGAAACACCTCAGAATGGGGTTAGGGATATGCCAACAGTCTTATTGTTTTAATCACAGATAAGACAAAAAACTAAAGCTAAACAAAAAAGCATTTGGCTGGTAGGAATATTCAAAAGATGAAAGTCAGAAAGCTCTCTGTGAGGAGAATGCATTCAAAGTAGTTGAGGACAGTGAATGTGATTATTTCTTTTTAGATTCTTCTAGATTCAGGAATTCCAAATTCAAATCACTTTATCTAATTAGTTATAAGCCTCTTGGCTACAGTAGAGATAATAATGTCATGAGACATGGGACTATTAAGTTGAATGGGGGAGGAAGTGGTTCAAATTTAAGGTCCCATCCTAGGGGATCCAAAGTGAAAAGCACTGGTCACTTGGATGGTGCTGAAGAGGGCTGGGAATGTGGTAACATATATAAAGAGTATCCTTTATTTTTCCTAGGGCTAACTGTTGTATAAGCATGAAATAGAGGTGAGAAGCAAAGTACATAGGATCAAAAGAAAAGCAGGAATGTCGACCACATTATGCCACATGGGCAGGTCTTCATAGATTCTGGAGTACATGCACATTTCTCCCTCAGGCCTCACTCACAAAAAAAAAAAAAAGATTTCTTCCCCAAGAAAAAACGCAGGAGTTTATAAGCACAGATTTTTGACAGTATATTCAGAAAGAGTCCAGATTGCTGGGGTTTGCACACAATCCCTAGAGTGCAGCATTCTACAGGCTGCATTCAAATTTCCTGACATGTCATCTGTAGACTTCAATAAAATAAACTGATAAATGTCACCTGTCACAGGTACATTATCTGCATTATGCTCAGTATTCAGGGCCTCTAGAAGTAGAGATGTAGTAGGATGCCCACTGGGTTTCCTGGGTAGAACCTGCACTTAAAGCAGGTAGAAGGAGGGAGACTAGGAAACAGGAGAAAGCCCTGAAGTATGAGATCAGAATGCATAGGCCTTTGCAAAGAATCAGCTTTTGGTTTTACAGGGCAACTCTATTAATTTTTTTACTTATTGTTTAATTTCTGTGTAAATAATTTCTACTTTTATCTTTATTAATTCCTCATTCCACATTCTTTGAGTTTATTTTTTTCATATGTACCAGCTTCTTGATTTCAAAGATTGGTTCATTTGTTCTTCTGTCTTCCTTGTTTTTCCTAGTAAGTACAATTATAATGATAATTATTTCTCTGAGGACTGTCGTGGCCATATCAATGGTCTTAACACATTGTACTTTCATTATATTGCATTTCTAAACAGTTTATTTCCTCTTTAACCCAAAGAGGAGTGGGCTTTTATTTTCTTCAAGGAGTGTAGTTTATAATTTTAAGAAATATAGTTGGGTTTTAGTTTTGGTGGAGTTTTTTCTTCTCAATTCTAACTTTAATGGATCATGATCAGGGAATGTGGACTATATGATTTCTTTTTGTTTCTTAATCCATTCACATTTTCTAATACATGATAAACTTTTTTCTGAATGCGCTTTTGAAAAATACGAATGCTGTTCACTGGCTATATATATATACACACACACATATATGTAAAATTTACTTACTGAACTATTCAAATCTTTTATATCCTTATTTTTAGTGTATTTGATTTGTGGATTTCTAAAAAATGTATGCTAAACTCCATTGTGATTATGGATCTATTTATTCATCCATGTATTTTCTATTTGCTTTTGCCTTATATATTTAGAATCTATGTTGTCAGGTTTATACAGGCTTGATTGATAACTTTCATTAATTTTATTATTCTGAAATGTTCTTTTTTGGTCATTTTAATAGTATCTACGTTAAATTTTCTTTTGTCTGATATTAGTATTGCCAGATTTGCTCTATTCCAGCTACCATTTCCCTTTTATATTTTTTTCCATTCCTTCACTTCAACCTGTGTGTATCTTCAGCCTGCTTGTGGGAGAGAGCAGGAAGTGATGATCCGTGCAGTGTGACCTCTAGCCTGTCTCCTGTGATTGGATGAGGAACAGAATATACATCCTTGAGTTAGCTCCTGATGTGGGAGCTCATTGTTTCACCTGGGTTTCAAAGGCCCAGCCAGCCTCTCCTCACTGACTGTTCCCATCTAAGGGGACAAATATGTTGGCTGCTCATTGCTGGGAGTGGTAGAGGCAGAGGAGAGGGAGAGTATGGATGGTCAACTTACTTTTGCTGTTGAACCCCAAGTAATCATCCTGTCAATTGCCCCAGGGCACTTACTGCCAGACCTCTGAAAGTCACCACCCTTTTGACGAGAAACATCCTTGGAGCCACACCCACTTTTATAGGCACTCACGTGCATGGGGTTCGGGCTGTGACGTCCTTCCTCAATCCAACCCCAACTATCTTCCATCTTTCTGAAAGTTATCAAAAGTTTTTTTGGCCAACTGAAGACTCTTTTGTTTTTAAGCATGATTTTTAAAATGATAGTTTTGCCATTTCTAGGAATTTGGGGTGGCAGGGAGAAGTTCCAAGGATTTCCATAATACTTGTCCTGTCTTTCCAATTATTTCTTTAGACCAGATTTCCAAAAATGGGATTTTGAGGTAATGCACATGAACACTTTTAGGGATCTTGATACATATTGCAAAATTGCTTTCCAGAAGAATTTATAATTTATACCAACAGCAGTTCCCTCATTAGAAGTTTTGCTCATTTTTAGAACAAAAAGAAAAATTAGATAGCAAGCAGTCTGATGGTTAATTTTTTAAATAGTTTTATAAAGGTATAATTGACATACAATAAACTGCACATATTTAAAGTACATAATTTAATAAGTTTTGACATAGTATACATCTCTGAAACCATCACTGCAATCAAGAGAGTAAACATATCCAACAATCTCAAAAGTTTCCTGATATCCCTATGTAATCCCTCCCTCCCACTTACGTCTGCATCACTTTCTATCCCAGGGACCCATTGATCTGGTTCCCGTCACTACTGATTACTTTACATTTTCTAAAATTTTATATAAACAGCACCATATAATATGTACACCTTTTCCCTGGTCTTTTGTGCAGCATAATTATTTTGAAATTCACCCATATTATTGCCTGTGTCAATAGTTTACTATTGCTTATTGCTGAGCAGTATTCCAGCAGTATTTCACTGTGAATATATACCAGAATTTATTCACTCTTTTTTTCCTGACTTGGATTATTTTTAATGATTCCATTTTAGATTTTTATTAGCTTTTTAGCTATAATTCTCTGTTTTATTATTTCAGCTGGATGCTTTAGGTTACAGCATATATCTTCAAGTCATGCATCTACCTTCAAGTGGTATTATGCCACATTGTATATAGTATAAAGAACCTTAACAACGGCATACTTCCATTTCCCCATTCCTGGCTCTTGTGCTATTGTTATCACACATTTTACTTTTACACATTTTATAATGTAATAACTATGTTGTTATTTTTGACAATCAGTTATATTTTTTAAAGATTAATAATAAGAGGCAAAGTCTTACATATTTACACATGTAGTTACTATTTCTGGAATTCTTTGATCCTTAGTGTAGGTACAGATTTCCATTTTGGATCATTCTCTTCCCCCCAGAGGACTTCCTTTAACATTCTTGTGGTCATGATCTGCTGGTGATAAATGTTTTCAGCTTTTGCATATCGGAAATTTTCTATCCGCCTTCATTTTCAAAGGATATTTTCACTGGTTATAGAATACGAGGTTGACAATTTTTATTTTCAGTACTTTAAAGATATTTCACTGATTTCTCACTTGCATTGGTTCTCATTAGAATTTTTTTTTTTAATCTTTGTACCTCTGTACTTAAGGTGTCTCTTTTCTCTGGCTGCTTTTAAGACTTTTCTCTCGATTTTTAATGATTATGATGTACCTTGGTGTAATTTTCTTCACATTTCTTAGGCTTGGGCCTTCTTGAGGTTGTTGGATCTGTGGTAAATCCAACAATATCTATATTCAAATTCCTGAAACCTATTATATTAATTTGCTGGGGCTTCCACAAACTAGGTGGCATAAACAACAGAAATTTGTTTTCTCACAGTTTTGGAGGCTAGAAGTCCAAAATCAAGGTTCTGCCTGAGCCATACTCCCTCTAAACCCTCTAGGGTGTGATCCTTCCTTGCCTCTCCCAGCCTCTGGTAGCCCCAGGTGTTCTTTGGCTTGTGGCACCATAGCTCCAAATTCTACCTGTCTTCACAGGCCATCTTTCCTCTACATCTATATTTTCACAGTGTTCCCCTTTCTTTGAGTCTGTCTTCTCTCCTATAAGGATACAAGTCATACTGGATAAAGAGCCTGCCTTACTCCAGTATGACCTCATTTTAATTTACATTTTAGCTACATCTGCATAGACCCCACTTCCAAATAAGTACACATTCAAAGTTACCATGGATTATGACTTCAACATATCTCTTGCACGGACACAGTTCACACCATAATGCCTGTGAGTATATAACCTTAAATCACAAAATGGCCTTTGCATGTGTTGTTAAATCAAGGATCTTAAGATGGCGCTATTATCCTGGGTTATCCAACGTGGCCTGATATAACCACAGGGGTCCTTATATGAGGAAGACTGGAGGGCCAGAGTCAGAGAAGATGTGACAATGGAAGATGCTGGAGTGATACAGACACAAGGATTGTAAGCAGCTTCTAGAAGCTGGAAGAGGCAAGGAACATATATTCTCCTCTAGAGTCTCCAGAATCACAGCTCTACTGAAACCTTTATCTTAATTCTTAAGATCCATATCAGACTTCCAATTTCTAGAACTAGAAAATAATAAATTTATGTCATTTTAAGCCACTAAGTTTTTGGTCATGTGCTATGGCAACAATAGGAAGCTAATATGTGCACATTTATAGGTTTCACCAGATTGTTTCTTCAAATATTTTTTGTCCCCTCTCCTCTCCTTTGGGAACCCCAATATATATCTTCTTGAAGTTGCCCACAGCTCACTGATACTCTATTCATTTTTTAGTTTTTGCCTATACATGTTTCATTTTTGGTAGTTTCTATTACTGTCTTTGAATTCATTGATCTTTTCTTCTGCAATGTCTAATCAGCTATTAATCCCATCCAATATATTTGTCACCTCAGACACTGTAGCTTTCACACCTAGATGTTTTTTTAAAAATATTTTCCATGTTTCTACTTTACTTTTTGAACATCTGGAATATAGTTATAATAATTGTTTTAATGTCTTATCTGCTAATTCCAACATCTGTGTCAATTCTAGGTCAGTTTTGATTGATTTTCTCCTCATTATGGGTTGTAATTTCCTACTTTTTTCCATGCTTGGTAATTTTTTTTTATTGTATTCCAATCATTGTGAATTTTACTTTGTTTGATGTTATATATTTTTATATTCCTATAAATATTTTTGAGCTTTATTCAGGGATACACTTAAATTACAAGGAAAAAGTTTGGTCCTTTTTGTTTTTCCTTTCAAGATTTGTTAGGTTTGACCAAAGCAGTGTTTAGCCCAGGGCTACGGAGACAAAGCTTTTCTGAGTATTCTGCCCAATGCTACATTTGTAAGGCCCTTCAGTCTGGATGATGGAACAGGTATTATTCCTGGCCCTGTGTAAGTGCCAGAGATTATTCCTTCTAATGTTTTTGGCTAGTTTTTTCTCTGATCTCAGAGAGTATCTTCATATGTATGGACTGATGTCCACTGTCTTGAAAACTTTTGTTTCATGAATTATATCTTTGTTTCAGGTGGAAAGAAAAATCCAATCTCTTTTAATCCATCTTGACAGAAGAAAAAATAAGCTTTTCTTTTTTTAGTGTGAGAAGATTTTTTTCAAATAATGCCACTGTTTAACACAGATGAAAAGCAAAGTTTCCATGTGAAAGCTTCCCATAGCCTGAGGGAACATGGTGAAGTAGCTGCTTCTTTGATGCTATCAGAAGCTCCTAATGACTCTTCCCTGATTCTCAGAGATTCAGAAGGCCCGCACTAAAAACCATGAGATCTAATCAAATGCCTCCCTTTTTATATTTGATGCAGCTGAGACTGAGAATGGTTAAGTCACTTGTCTAAGGTCACATACCTAAAACCTAGGTCATAGAATGACAGGAAATAATGACAGGACATGAGTAAAGGCCTCAAGAATGGTAGGAATTATTACAAGGTCTGTCATTGTATTTTTAAATTTCCAAAAGTCTGTGATGGTGACCAGAGAAGAAGGAAACACTGTGGTGAGTTTACAGAAAGGACCCAGTGCTAAAGAGTCTCACTTAGGCCTTCCCTTGTAAATCAAGTTCATTTCCTGAAGACCCATCTCCAGGGAAAGGTCCTCAGGAAGCTTTGGCTCAGCTTGCAGATCTCTGGCAAAGACCAGACTCACTGAAGCCTGGAATCCAAATCCCTGAATCACAGGCAAGTATTAGCTCTACTATACCCATCACCTCCCTTCCATTGGCAAGATTGTAGAATCCAGTGAAACCCTTATTCTTTGCTATCTAGCAAATATTTAAAAGGACATTATTGACCCAGAACAATGTGTTTGTGATTGTTGGCAAAATTTCCCGTGAGCACAGAATAGTCTCAATCTCTCACTAAAGAAGCACAGATCCTATTTTGCCTTGAATTTAATGCAACCGAGTGTGGTGTGATGGTGTTTAGGAAGCAAGTTAGAAGGAAAAGAGTTGATCAAACAGTAATGAAGCCTCTAGGCCCCCACTGACAACAACAAAACAGGAAGGACGTGGGTGCCAAGAGCATCTAACTCAGACACTGACATACTGGATGAGTCTGGATTTGCCACTCTATGAATTTCAAATTCCTTGTCTTTAAACAGTATTCATAGAACCTGTCCCTGCTTGCTACCCAGATCTGGGAGCTGTCAGTCAACTTAAAAATAATTTGTAAATCACTTAGAGCTTCTTAGAAATAGAATGATATATAAATATGTGGTATTACTCTTATGTTAACCATACTTAAATATGGTTAGCGATACTTAAGTATGCTAACCATACTTAAATATTTACAGTATTGCCACTGAGAGGAATTGTATGTAAAATTCTTAGTGTCTTCTCCAATTAATTTTCCAAAGTTAATTACTCTGGAGTCTTGTTCTGTTGTATTCTGCTAGAGCCCAGAACTTGAGATACATGTAGAACTCTTTCCATATCAGTGAGAACTGAAAGAATTTCAACACGACATGATAATGCCCACCTCATACAGCATGTCCTTGGAGGTAACACCACTAAGGAGTGTTTATGGATCTTTCCTGAGGATTTAGTCTTGTCACTTTGCCCAATATTAGAGGAAAAAAACTACCAAATAGTTTGATTGATTTTTGTGATCTAATTATTATTTTTAGTATTCATTTGTTTGAAAATTCAGCACTCAAAAGATGGTTTATTTCACCTAAAGCCATGTCTTCAGTTTAGAATGGCAAGGTATCATTAGGTAGGTGGTGACATCATGATTTGAACTACAGGGCTGCTGCTTATGGATGGAGAGGTGTGAATGAGCCTTTGAGAACTGCTCTGTGTACAAATTGCTACATCACATGTAGCTTCCCTGATTCTACTTTAGAACTAGAAGAAAACAGTGAGTCAGGAAAGAGAATATGGGGATTACAGAAATATGGGAATATGAGGAAGTCAGGCCACCGAATTCCTCCAAAAGATATAAAAAAGCAGAAAATAGATTCATTAGGTATTCTACATCCATAGATCTACATACAATATATGTGTTACATTTATCAGCATAAATTATACTTACCTGCATAAACCTAAGATATTACATCAATCCATAAAAATATTTAACATATACACATTATCTATGTGCATTTATTGAGTCCCTACTACTAGACATATAATAGGCACTCCACAAATTATTCAAATGTATGAATGAAAATATACTTACTGTCATATATGTACAGTATGGCAATTAAACTAAAGATGAAGACAGACTGTTGTTATTTTTTATCCAGTCAGAAATGGTCCACCAGGTTCAGAAGACTCCAGAAGAACCCATAACCTGTGGTCACAAGCCTAATCATCAAGCACAAAAGCATAACTAATCAGTACAAATTAACTGAATTTCCTGTAACATGTAACAGAAACTATTTAATTCTAAAAATCCTGTTCCTGAAACTCAAGCAAAGACTATTGTTTTGCTTTGTCCCCCTTGTCATAGGTAAGCTCCACTTTCTAAGAAGGGTCATCCTGCAATGGAGGAATGAGTAATTTGTCTGAGAATCAGAAGACCCACTTTCTAGGCCCACCTCTGTAGCTAACAAGCTGCAGACACTTGTTCCAGTCCCTTCTCTCCAGATGGTAATGCTTAATCTGTAAACCTTATAGTTAGATTTAGCAATCTATATGCTCCCTTCAGGCTATGTGTAAATATATTTAGTTTTTTAATTTACTTACACTGTAACTATCAAATCAATAAAGTTAATAAAATAGAAAATTAGGACCAAAGAGCAAAAGGAAAAAGAAAATATGTTAACGATAAGGGTTAACATAATTGCCAATTAAAATTTGGGGTCTGAGCATCCAGGGAAAAATCACAAATATCAGCATAACTTTCAATTTTAGAAAGGGAGAAACTTTCCTTTTTCTTGAGGTATCTCTGTCTAATGGTTAATCTCTGCCCTACTCAAAAGGATAAAATGCGACCTTAGGTTCATCCCCAAGCACGAAACCTTTCCATACATCCATACGTATAGTTCCCGAATTTAAGCAGACAAAACATTCAAATGGCAGCAGTTTTCAGGGAAGTGAAACGTCACCACGAGGTCACTGGGTACCACCCAAGTGAGGGGATCAGAATTCAGAGACATTAAATAATATTTCAGAGGCCACCCAGCTAGCCGTGAGCAGCAGAGAGATTAACACTCAAGAGTTCCTGACCTGAGATCAGAGCCTGGTTTTAGGTAACACACCCCCGACGGCGCCTGCGGAGGGGCAGCCGGATACAGGGGCGCAGAGCTGAGCGTCTGTGGAACCGGACGAGATGCGGGGAGGCAGCCCAGGAGATGTGGGGAGGCAGCGCCACACTGGGGGCTTCTGGGGCGTGTGCGTGTCCCTTTCATTCCAGTCTGTTCCTTTCACCGCAGCTCAGTTTAACCTGTTGGATTAAGCGTGAAGTTTATTTCCTTTTCTGTACAGACTTTTCCCGGTGGGGCACCCATGGGGCAAATCATCAGCGGGTCGGCAAGGTAGCCAGGGTGTTGGTGGAGACTGGCTGGAGACACTGCGGGCTGAGAGCTGAGGAAACCTCTGGCACCACGGAGATGGCAGCCGCCCCCCACAAGCCCCAGACACAGCCCAGGCCTGTCACTGCCCTGCGCGAGGCATCCTTCCCCAGGAGGAAGTGCCTCCAGGCACTGAGGTCACCAAAACAGGGCCTACAAAGAGCACCTATTAAAAATAAATTTTGACAGCAATTTGTAGGAACAGTTCCCTCACTTCCCAGTCTCAGGGAAGAGTCCTGAGGCCCCTCAGAAAATCAGTATTCACCAGCCCTTCCTCTTACCTCAGTGGGGAAAAGTCTGAACTAAAGGTGATGGAACACAGCTTCCAGAACAAAACACATATTGAGGGGCTTCACCGTAAAGAGTGAGTTTTTTTTAATTAAAAAGTACTTGCCTATAGGTGCTCCCCATACCCCACTCAAGTTCTTCCCCCCATTAGCCAGCAAGGGCAGCCCCTCTAAAAAGCATCCAAAAATCATCAATTTACTTCTGCAGCATCTGTTAAGAAACATGGGTGGCCAGTAGAACAGCAAAATAATTCTGCCACAGCTAGTTAAGGGAAACGTCAAGAATAGTCCTGGGCTATCCCCACTCCTAACTGGGGCTTTCCCTTTCATTCATCCTTTTTTCCCAACAAACATTTGTGATTTGCCTGTGCAAGCAATGGGAAACACCACCAACCATGCTCCGGCTCTGAAAGTGCCTGTCTCAGAGGAGACATCCAGCCTTTCTGCTCACCTTTCATTAGACAGAGCAAATCACTGGCCATGCCCAATTCAACAGGCAGGGTAGATTATCTTTCCCTGGAAAAAGCATCAAATATTTGTGACCAGTAAGACAGTCCTGAACAAGATCCCAGGATCCAGGATAAGCCATGCTCTCACCCAGATTAGCTAAGGAGTTAGGACTCCAGAAGATAAGTGGTCCAATAAAAGGGAGGCAACTAGCTCCTCATTCCTCACCCAAAACTAGAGACACTCTGAAGACATGGACACCAATGAAGAGCACAGAGCAGAAGAACTGTACACTCTGAAAGCTTTTTGGGAAGAAGAATGCTTTTTCCATTTCTTGGACTTCAAGGACATATATGCATGTGCCCCTGACACATGACCTAAAATTTTCCATACACACACAAATATTCTACCAGCTGGTGTAAGGTTGTGAAGATGAAATGCATCACCATGATGGTTTCCGCTCTTGCTCCCCCTCCAGTATTCTAGATCCTGGAGCCAGAATGATCTTTTAAAAATAAACATCTGGTTGTATCTGCCCACCTCTTCTTCCACTTTTCCTGTACAACTTTCCATTGTTTAAAAAATATCAATGGCTTCCCCTTGTTTTTACTCTAAAAATTAAAATTCTAACTAAAGGTTCCATGTTCTCTCTACTCCAAGCACACTGGCCCTCTTTTAGCTCTTTAGGATCACCATGCTTCTTTCACTCACAGAGCCATTCCACATGCTATCCCCAGTGTCTGGAATGCTCCTTCCTACCCTCTTTTTCCAGGTAAGTCCAACTCACTTTAGATCTCAGCTTATTGTCATTGTCTTCAGGAAGTTCTCCTTGGTCTCACCCACCAAGTCAGTCTCTCCAAATTATTCACACAACAAATATTTTTTCAATACCTTCTAAGTGTCAGTCATTGTCCTAGCTGCTGGTAACATAAAGGTAACAAAACAATTCATGTGGCAGGGAGAGACAATAAACATAAACTCTTTCAGGTATGGTAGGTGGTCTGATCCACAAATAAACAGGACATGGGCAAGAGGATGGAAATGCTATTTTAGATAAGCGATCAGAGAATACCTCTCTAAAGAGAAGACACTTAACAACCCCCAAATGAAATGAAAGACCAGCAATGCTATCTGGGAGAAAAAAGTTACAGATAGAGGGAATGATAGTACAGAGTTCTTAAAGGTAGAGTTTTAGAGAAACAGCCACAGTTTATGACTTTTATGTTATATCTTAGCACTTATCACAGGCTTAAGTTGCCACTTTAAACATTAATTTGTATGATCTGATTAAGGCTCATTGCTCTTCTAGACTGGTAGTGCTAATGTAAAGACAGGAGCTGTGCCATTTATTGCTTACCATTGAACACTGAATCTCTGCGTCTGGATGCCTAGCACACAGCAGATCTTAGGTAAATATTTGTAAAATGAATGAAGAAATGGGAACTGAATGAATGATGAAGCAAATCCCTAGATGACCACAGAATGTAGGGGTGATTTCTGCCCCACCCATATACCCTTAGAACTTATCTATAAATGCCAAGAGCTATTTACCCTGCAAATCTCTGCCCATGGACCTTCTGACCAAAATATCATGCTTGGCCAATGCATTTCAGAGAGTTAATGCCCCCAGAAACAGCCCTCTACGAATGCCAGATGGAGATAAATCTATCCCAGTTTCCTCATCCCTTGAATGTGATAACTCATATGTACTGTTTCTCAACCTGGGCGATTGTTCCTCCCAGGGGACATTTGGTAATGACTGGAATGCTTTTGGGTTATCATACTTGGTGGGGGAAAGGGAGGTCGGCAGAAGCTGCTTGCATCCAGTGCATAGAGGCCAGGAATGCTGCTAAAAACATCTGACAACACACAGGACAGAACCTACAACAAACAAATACTCAACCCCAAATGTTATCAGTTCTGAGACAGAGAAAGCCTGCTCTAAGATATATGCTCTATAGTCTCCCAGAGTCTGCAGCGGAACTGAGCTCCAGTTGCCCACAGCAGTAGCTGGTTTGATATATTAGCTTCCTTCCCCTCCCTGTCTCAGTTCCCCATTCCATGGTGGTGCTTCTCAGGACCACTTCCCAAATAAACCACCTGCCCTCAAATATTTGTTTGGAGCTGCTTCTGG
Organism: Smutsia gigantea; assembly: GCA_032199065.1. Taxonomy (NCBI): domain Eukaryota; kingdom Metazoa; phylum Chordata; class Mammalia; order Pholidota; family Manidae; genus Smutsia; species Smutsia gigantea. The sequence continues at coordinate 32,467 of JAVSCE010013189.1, read as the reverse complement.
CCAAACCCAAACCATAAAACACCCCTCAAACATCTGTAGTTCTCAGCATCTGGTCTCTCTTACTATTTGGCTATGTAATAAAGACAGGGGGCTGGCCTAGGAGGCCGCAAGAAGGAAGTAGGTGACACTGGTTTCTGGAAATGGCAGCTGGCAGACTGCAGCTCTAAGGTGTGTGTGTCTGATAAAGGCGCCCTTGGGGTCACTGGGTTTGGATTTACCTTGCTGATGGTAAAGGAGATAGTGAAAAGGAGAAAGAATGCTGGGGCAGAAAATCTAAAACCTGGTTTTAATCTTGCCTTTGTTGCTAACTGGATCCCTTCCCTAGCCAAGCCCCTAACATGTCTTGTACTGTCTCCCCATCTTAAAATAAATTTGTTGGGTAGGATGATCACTGAGGATTCTTTGAGCCCTAGCATTCTACAATTCCATGCCCTCCTCCACGGCTGCTCCACCATGACCCAAACATTGCTCTGCTCACAGGCCTCTCTGCCCCATCCCACCGTGCCCTCTCAGAACAGCACTCCATGCAGCAGGCCTCTCTGGTTAACACTTAGCTCATCCACATTCTTGCAGTTCAGTTCAGCTCTTAAAAACTGACATATCTCTGGGCTTCATATCCTAGAGGCAAACCAAGGCACAAAGGTGTTTGCTCACTTCCTCAAGATTGCAAATTGCAAAACTCATTCCAAGTCCATGACCCCACTACCACCCCCACCCCCACTCAAACAGCTGGACAAATATACCTGGGCAGGCACTGGTTATACACTGGCTGTGAGGTTTCAAGGAAAAAACAAACTCCTTTCTCCTATTTAATAGAAATAGGGAATGGGGTGTTCTGATTGAGAATACCAAGCATACGCTGTATAGATTATTGATTTTTAAAGAATTAGAAAACAAAAGTCCACATATCTTGAAACCCACACTGCAGGTAATTATATATTTTCTTGAAGGTTCCAAAGGCATTTCAGGATGGCAAAAATAACAAGAATGCCTGCCATTGGTTTAGCTCCATGTCATTTACAGTCTGTTTTCAGAAGGTTTTCACTGTATTCAGAAGAGCTGGGCAAGTAATTTCAGTGAGGCAGCAGGTGTCAGTCAAGGCTATCGAATAGGGGAAAAGGAATTTTTACTGTGTCTTTTCCTGGTGAGAAAATCAGCATATTTTCCTTCCTCTTATTTATTTTTGACAAAACAGTTGTTTAATTAGTGGGCAAACATCAAAAGTAAATGGTTTTATAAAGAAGCTCTAAATACTTATTACTAAAGTACATACACTCACTTAAAAATTTTAAATTAGACGGGATTAAAGATGGCGGCGTGAGAGGTGAGACAGAGGCTTCCTCCTAAAACCTCATATAATATGAAAATAAAGCTACTTCAACTACTCTTGAAAGAGCAATGGGAAAGAGGACGGCAACAAACTGCATACACCTGGAGACAAGACCAGCCCTCACAGAAAAGGGTAACTTACTAAAGCTGTGGTCCTGCGGGATCCAAGCCCTTCCCCCACCCCAGCTCATGGGCAGGAGGAACAGGAATGGAGCAGGGAGGGAGTGGAGACGTGGGACTGCTGAATACCTAACTCTGGAGATCTGCTCTGGGAGCACAAACCTACATTTCACGGTGCTTGCATGATACTCTTGTAATTAGGGGGTTGGAAAGCTAAGAAAGGCAGAATTCCTGGAGAGACTAAGAATCCAGCTGCTTCTGAAAGCAGGGATACATCCCCAGCTGCTTGGGGACAAAAGAAAGGCAGGCAGTCTGAGAGACTTCCTAACAAAGAAGCCCTTAGCAAGAGAGCTGCTAAAGGGGCAAGGGTTGCACGGAGCTTACTGCTCAGGAAAAAGGACAGGTAGACAAAATTGTCTGGGTGCACTCTGCCCAGCAGGTTGGGAGCTTTCACGATCTTCAGGTGCTCCAGCTCCCTGGCTGCCTACACAGCTCCAAGAATCCCTTCTGTGACAGGCAGACTTGTGCGCCTTTCTTCTGACCAGCCCCACTGGGCTTCCAAACCAGGAAATCCTTCCCTGGTGTTAGGCCAGCCAGAGGGAAGATCTGTCTACAGCAACTACAAACGCAAAGCACAGAGGCTTATACCTGTGTGCTCAGCCCACTGGTTCAGGCAGTGGAGACAGGCATAGCAGCCAGGAACCAGCAAACAGCCCTTTCCTGCCTTGAGGCACCAATACCACTCCCCTACAATCCCTGCATTGCTTCAGGGGCTGAGCAGCTCCAGAGAGTAGAGCTTCTGGGCACTAGAGGGCACATACACAAATATGAAACGCCAAAGGAACCTGGTCCAGAGTAAAATTATGAACACAACTCCTGAGAAAGATTTAAATGATATGGACCTTATGACTCTCCCTGAAAGGGAGTTCAAAATAAAAATCATTAAATGCTCATGGAGGCACGAAAAGATATTCAAGAACTCAGGAATGAATTCCGGTCAGAGATCCAATCATTGAAGAACACAATGGATGGTATTAAAAGCAGATTGTATACGGTGGAGGAGACAATAAATGAAATAGAAACTAGAGAAGAGGAATACAAAGAAGCTGAGGCACAGAGAGAAAAAAGGATCTCTAAGAATGAAAGAATATTGAGAGAACTGTGTGACCAATCCAAACGGAACAATATTCGCATTATAGGGGTACCAGAGGAAGAAGAGAGAGAAAAAGGGATAGAAAGTGTCCTTGAGGAGGTGATTGCTGAAAACTTCCCCAATCTGGGGAAGGAGATAGTCTCTCAGGCCATGGAGGTGCGCAGATCTCCCAACACAAGGGACCCAAGGAAGACAACAGAAAGACCTATAGTAATTAAAATGGCAAAGATCAAGGATAAGGACAGACTATTAAAAGCAGCCAGAGAGAAATAAGATCACATACAAAGGAAAACCCATCAGGCTATCATCAGACTTCTCAGCAGAAACCTTACAGGCCAAAAGGGAGTGGCATGATGTATTTAATGCAATGAAGCAGAAGGGCCATGAACCAAGATTACTTTATCTGGCAAGATTATCATTTAAATTTGAAGGAGGGATTAAACAATTCCCAGATAAGCAAAAGCTGAGAGAATTTGCCTCCCATAAACCATCTCTACAGTGTATTTTGGAGGGACTGGTACAGATGGAAGTGTTCCTAAGGTTTAATAGCTGTCACCAGAGGTAATAAAACCACAGTAAAGAAAATAGAACAGCTAATTACTAAGCAAATGCAAAATTAAATTACCTATCCCCAAAGTCAATCAAGGGATAGACAAACAGTACAGAATATGATACCTAATATATAAAGAATGGAGTAGAAAGAAAAAGGAGGAAACAAACAAATATAATAATCTTTAGATTGTGTTGGTAATAGCATATTAAGTTAGTTGTTAGACTTTTAGATAGTAGGGAAGTTAACCTTGAACCTTTGTTAACCACGAATCTGAAGCCTGCAATGCCAATAACTACATACCTATCCATAATCACCCTAAATGTAAATGGACTGAATGCACCAGTCAAAAGACATAGTCACTGAATGGATAAAAAAACAAGACCCATCTATATGCTGCCTTCAAGAGACTCACTTTAAACCCAAAGACATACACAGACTAAAAGTGAAGGGATGGAAAAAGATATTTCATGCAAACAACAAGGAGAAAAAAGCAGGTGTTGCAGTACTTGTATCAGACAAAATAGACTTCAAAACGAAGAAAGTAGCAAGAGATAAAGAAGGACATTACATAATGATAAAGGGGTCAGTCCAACAAGAAGATATAACCATTATAAATATATATGCACCCAACACAGGAGCGCCAGCATATGTGAAACAAATACTAATAGAATTAAAGGAGGAAATAGAAAGCAATGCATTCACATTAGGAGACTCCAACACACCACTCACTCCAAAGGACAGATCAACCAGACAGAGAATAAGTAAAGACACAGAGGCACTGAACAACACACTAGAACAGATGGACCTAACAGATATCTACAGAACTCTACACCCAAAAGCAGCAGGATATACATTCTTCTCAAGTGCACATGGACCATTTTCCAGAATAGACCACATACTAGGCCACAAAAAGAACCTCAGTAAAGTCAAAAATATTGAAATTCTACCAACCAACTTCTCAGATCACAAAGGTATAAAACTAGAGACAAATTTTAGAAAGAAATCAAAAAGGCTCACAAATACATGGAGACTTAACAACATTCTCCTAACTAATCAATGGGTTAACGACCAAATTAAAACAGAAATCAAAGAATATATGGAGACTAATGACAACAACAACACAAAGCCACAACTTCTGTGGAACGCAGCAAAGGCACTTCAAAGAGGAAAGTATATTGCAATCCAGGCCTATTTAAAGAAGGAAGAACATTTCCAAATGAATAGTCTAAAGACACAATTACAGAAATTGGAAAAAGAAGAACAAATGAGGCCCAAAGTCACCAGAAGGAGGGACATAATAAAGATCAGAGAAGAAATAAATGAAATTGAGAAGAATAAAACAATAGAAAAAATCAATGAAACGAAGAGCTGGTTTTTTGAAAAAATAAACAAAATAGATAAACCCCTAGCCAGACTCATTAAGAGAAAAAGAGAATCTACACACATAAACAGAATCAGAAATGAGAAAGGAAAAATAATGACGGACCCCACAGAAATACAAAGAATTATAAGAGAATATTATGAGAATCTATACGCTAACAAGCTGGAAAACATAGAAGAAATGGACAACTTCTTAGAAAAATACAACCTTCCAAGACTGACCAAGCAAGAAACAGAAAAACTAAACAGACCAATCACCAGCAATGAAATTGAATCAGTAATCAAAAAACTACCCAAGAACAAAACCCCCGGACCAGATGGATTCACCTCTGAATTCTACCAGACATATAGAGAAGAAATAACACCCATTCTCCTTAAAGTTTTTCAAAACATAGAAGAGGAGGGAATACTTCCAAACTCATTCTATGAAGCCAGCATCACTCTAATACCAAAACCGGGCAAAGACCTCACCAAAAAAGAAAATTACAGACCAATATCCCTGATGAACATAGATGCAAAAATACTCAACAAAATATTAGCAAACCGAATTCAAAAATACATCAAGAGGATCATACACCATGATCAGGTGGGATTCATCCCAGGGATGCAAGGATGGTACAACATTCAAAAATCCATCAACATCATCCACCACATCAACAAAAAAAAGAACAAAAACCACATGATCATCTCCATAGATGCAGAAAAAGCATTTGACAAAATTCAGCATCCATTCCTAATTAAAACTCTCAATAAAATGGGTATAGAAGGCAAATACCTCAACATCATAAAGGCCATATATGACAAACCAACAAGCTAACATCATACTTAACAGTGAGAAGCTGAAAGCTTTTCATCTAAGATTGGGAACAAGACAGGGATGCCCACTCTCTCCACTGTTATTCAACATAGTACTGGAGGTCCTAGCCACAGCAATCAGACAAAACAAAGACATACAAGGCATCCAGATTGGTAAAGAAGAAGTCAAATTGTCACTATTTGCAGATGACATGATACTGTACATAAAAAACCCTAAAGACTCCACTCCAAAACTACTAGAACTAATATCTGAATTCAGCAAAGTTGCAGGATACAAAATTAACACACAGAAATCTGTTGCTTTCCTATACACTAATGATGAACTAACAGAAAGAGAAATCAGAAAAACAATTCCATTCACAATTGCATCAAAAAGAATAAAATACCTAGGAATAAACCTAACGAAGGAAGTGAAAGACCTGTACTCTGAAAACTACAAGACACTCCTAAGAGAAATTAAAGAAGACACTAACAAATGGAAATTCATCCCATGCTCTAGGCTAGGAAGAATAAATATTGTCAAAATGGCTATACTACCTAAAGCAATCTATAGATTCAACGCAATCCCTATCAAACTACCAACAGCTTTCTTCAATGAACTGGAACAAATAATTCTAAAATTCATATGGAACCACAAAAGACCCCGAATAGCCAAAGCAATCCTAAGAAGGAGGAATAAAACGGGGAATTTCGCTCCCTGACTTCAAGCTCTACTACAAAGCCACAGTAATCAAGACAATTTGGTATTGGCACAAAAACAGACCCACAGACCAGTGGAACAGAATAGAAAATCCAAACATTAACCCAAACATATACAGTCAATTAATATTTGATAAAGGAGCCTTGGATATACAATGGGGAGATGACAGCCTCTTCAGCAGCTGGTGTTGGAAAAACTGGACAGCTACATGTAAGAGAATGAAACTGGACTACTGTCTAGCCCCATACACAAAGGTAAACTCAAGGTGGATCAAAGACCTGAATGTAAGTCATGAAACCATAAAACTCTTAGAAAAAAACATAGGCAAAAATCTCTTGGACATAAACATGAGCGACTTCTTCATGAACATATCTCCCTGGGCAAGGGAAACAGAAGCAAAAATGAACAAGTGGGACTATATCAAGCTGAAAAGCTTCTGTACAGCAAAGGACACCATCAGTAGAACAAAAAGACATTCTACAGTATGGGAGAATATATTCATAAATGATGTATCGATAAGGGGTTGATATCCAAAATATATAAAGAACTCACGCAACTCAGCAAACAAAAAGCAAATAATCCAATTAAGAAATGGGCAGAGGACATGAATAGACACTTCTCTAAAGAAGAAATTCAGATGGCCAACAGGCACATGAAAAGATGCTCCACATCGCTAATCATCAGAGAAGTGGAAATTAAAACCACAATGAGATATCATCTCACACCAGTGACGATGGCCAACATCAAAAGCACAAACAACAACAAATGTTGGCGAGGATGTGGAGAAAAGGGAACCCTCCTACACTGCTGGTGGGACTGCAAATTAGTTCAACCAGTGTGGAAAGCAGTATGGAGGTTCCTCAAAAAACTCAAAATAGAAATACCATTTGACCCAGGAATTCCACTCCTAGGAATTTACCCTAAGAATACAGCAGCACAGTTTGAAAAATACAGATGCACCCTTATGTTTATCGCAGCACTATTTACAATAGGCAAGAAATGGAAGCAACCTAAGTGTCCATCAGTAGATGAATGGATAAAGAAGATGTGGTACATATACACAATGGAATATTATTCAGCCATAAGAAGAAAACAAATCCTACCATTTGCAACAACATGGATGGAGCTAGAGGGTATTATGCTCAGTGAAATAAGCCAAGCCGAAAAAGACAAGTATCAAATGATTTCACTCATATGTGGAGTATAAGAACAAAGAAAAAAACTGAAGGAACAAAACAGCAGCAGACTCACAGACCCCAAGAATGGACTAATAGTTACCAAAGGGAAAGGGACTGGGGAAAATGGGCGGGAAGGGAGGGATAAGAGGGAAAAAGGGGCATTACGATTAGCAGATGTAATGTTGGGGGGGCACGGGGAGGGCAGTACAACTCAGAGAAGACAAATAGTGATTCTATAGCATCTCACTACGCTGATGGACAGTGACTGTAATGGGGTTGGTGGGGGGGACTTGATGAAGGGGGTAGCTTAATAATCATAATATTGCACATGTAATTGTAGATTAATGATCCAAAATAAATTATTAAAAAAAAGAATACTTAGGAGAAGCTAATAAAAGAACAAGTAATTAAAAAATTTTTTTATTATAAAAATAAATAAAACAGAAAGCATGAAAATAAAATGGCCTATAATTCTATACCTAGAGACCACCATTGTTTACATTTTCATGTACCTCCTTCCAAATTTTCAGATTTTTTTTAATTGAGGCTATTATCTAATACATGCACAATTCTCGTATCTTGCCTTTTTCTCTTCTCATTGTATTATGAGCATTTAAGCAAAGATATTAATTTGTTTATTGTTGCATAATATTCCATTTATCAGTCTATGAAAAATTGATTAAACCAAGACCTCACTGCTGGATGCTTAGATTGAACCCAACTGCTCAAATTCTGCAGGAATCTCTCTGAATCTCTGATAGATTCCAAGAAACAAAACCATTAGGTCAAAGGAGATAAACATAAGGCCAAGAATTAATCAGAACCTTTCTCATTCATTCTTAACTTGGTGAGCACAGATTAACCTAACCCTGGTCTGATGTGCATATCTGACTAGAATTCTTCATCACCGCAAGACCTTCTTTAGGAAGAGTTTAACATCAACATTTTTAGAGAAAGGGAATTTTGGGGGCACTGCTAATATTCTATTTCCTGTTCTGAGCAGGGACTACATGGGTCTATTCAGTTTGTAAAAATTAATTGAGCTCTGTCGTTAAAATTAGTGTGCTTTTATGTAAGTTATGCTTCAAAAAAGTATGCTTAGAAAAACAAAAAAGTAATGCTTCTTGAAGTCATTAACTACAAATTCCCTCAAGCAATGAAATTCTTACGATTTTAGGAATAAAATACTGCATTTGAAAACTTCTAGGTGTAAAGAATTATTATCATTGCCTACGTAAAGTCATTCATGCTAAAATGTGAATGTGGTGATACTCCCAGAGGACATTTTTTAGTTTATAATCAAATCAAGCAAATCTGAAATTGATGAACTGACAGGTAGGGGCAGGGTTTATGGGATAGGAGGGTTCTCCTGTCTACATCTCCCCCGGCTCCCTCACCCAAAGAATAAGGCACATATCATCAGCCACTCAGATTCTAGTTTTGAATCTAGAATTCTAAATTCGAGATTACCTGGAGCATACTCTTTTGCAAGTTCATCAGTATCTGAGGTCAGTTTCTCACCTATGAAATGGGACTTCATTCTCCCTAAGCAAGGCGAATGCATTTGGTTGGGAGGGTTGTTCACTGCACAAGGACACCTGGCTAAGTGTCTAGTGCGGGATGACATCCGGTACTTGCCAGTCATTCAACCTGGCTAAGGGCTGCATCCACTCAGAATAAAGGGGACTTTTCTCCAACTTAGACAAAGATTCCAAATTCACGACCGGAGGCCCTGCCTCTAAGGACCCTCACCTTAATATTATGATTTAGGCACAAAAATCTGTGCTTCACCTCACATACTCCATCTCCCCCACTTTTAGGCCAGGCCCTGTGGATTGACTAAGCTGATTCACCCTGACATGCACTCTGTATCATTAAGGCAAGAGGTCACAAGCAAGCAGGAGGTTCCCACTACCACACAATATAGGTTTGACTCTCGTTCTAAGACAAGCTTTGTCAGCCTCCTGCTCTGGACATGATCCCCAGAGAACCCCAGGCTTTTTGTGTGTCACTTAGGCTGTGATGCGCAACAGTTTGGTCAAACATTAGTCTAGATGTTGCTCTGGAGTTATTTTTAAGAGGTGATTAATATTTACAATCAGTAGACTTTAAATACAGCACATTGTTTCTATACTGTGGATGGGCCTCATCTAATCAGTTGAAAAGCTTAAAAGCAAAGACTAAGGTTTCTTAAAGAAGGAATTTTGCCTCCATACTGCAACATATAAACTCTGCCTGAGTTTTCCAGTCTTCTTGCCTGCCCTACAGATTTCAGACTTGCTAGCCACCGTAATCTCATGAACCAATTCCTTAATAAATCTCTGTATACACACACATACATCCTTACTTATATCAATAGGATACATATATATCCTATTGCTTCTGTTCTCTGGAGAACAGCGACTGATATAGCATCCAAGAACAGCAGCCTCTCCAGTGGTCCAAGGCCCACTGAGAAAACGCCATGTTTCCACAAGACCTCCCCTGGAGGAAGCAGCCAGGATCACAGTTATTCATGGTAATCCAAAAAAGCAGAAACCTGCAAATACAGAAGCCCCTTTTTAGCATTCATTTTAGGGGCCTTTGAAACACTTCCAATAACAAATGCCAGCTAAGAACAGATCATTTTAATATCCAAACAGAAAGGGTAAGGCTCTGGGAGTTGGGATCTTAAAGTGATTTCACGACTATATTTCATCCTTTAGAAAGTGCTTTTTACATGCATGATTTCACTTGATCCGGCAGAATGTCTCAGGAATATAGTCATGAACTAAATTTTCATTAAGTTCTGGTCATTTGAGATAAATGGAACAAAACAACCAGAAAAGCAGGTTGTGTTCTACCACTGGAGCCCAAATGATTTCACAGGAGTTTCTCTGGATCCCTGGGCAGCATGTGTTTTAAATAATCCATGTCATTCAGCTGATATTAAAAGCAGTGTGAACATCTAAAAATAGTTCAAACAAGAACATCTTCCCCTGAATTTCATGAGCAGGCCCAGAGTTTGAAATGGCGTGTAAAGTCTACCCACCAAAAAAGAAAAATCTATTTAGGAATTGCAATCAATCATTTTCTTTCCTCCCCTCCCTGCCCCCCTTAAACATTCTGGCAGATTAATCTGAAGAACTGTGCCCAACCATCTCATTTCCTGTGTGCACACACCCTGCAGACACATTCAAGCAGATCACTATCACTCTGGGAGTGATCATGGACCAAAAGTTATTTTCACCTTCCCCAGCTTCACACTGTCTCCTTCTGAAGATTCTGGCTGTCAGTCTGTCCTTCATATCTTGGTGGTATTTTTAGCACTGTTTCCTTTCAGGTCTGTCTTTCTCCTATCAGAATTCCCCTGACAAGGGAAGAGTTGCCTTCTAGCATTTCTACCTTCAGCAATTAATGTTCATTTGGAGGGAAAATCCTTAAGAAGTCTTAGTAGAATAGCCCCAGCCATCTGCCATGTCTAGCAGCGATGATAAAGATATGGAAGAGGTAGAAGATAAGGACAAGGAGGAGAATGCAGCAGCAGAAGCAAAAATATCTGGAAGTTTCTTGCAGGTAGGATCCGAGTCTTGACCACCTTTAAGTCCCTGCACCTTAACATCGTGCCTACCACAGAGCAAGTACTTATTCAATGTTTGGATAATTAAATAATATAAAGAAGATGAACAGAGATGAAAAAGAATGAAGTCTGCAGAATAAAAGTGAGAGAGGAGAAAGGAAGAAAGAACTCACATTCCTGGAAATATGAGAAGACAGTAAATAAAACAGTTTCTGGAGTCAAAATTAGTTGGAATCTCAATTTGGGAATTCACTAGCTGGGTTACTTGGCAAGTTTCTTAAGCTTTCTAAGGCTCAGTGTCCTCATCAGTAAAACGAGTGTTGTTATAGCACCTACACCATTGGGTTGTTCTGAAGATTAGATGTAGAGTAACACATACATAACACTCCGCAAATGTTAATCACTATTATTTTGTTCATCATCAACATCATAGCAGAGTGAGGACACTATTCTGAAAAGTCACTATATCAGGTACCCATTGATCTTGAAACTGGGTATCTGCTTCTAGAAATACCTTGATTTGGCAACCAGTGAAAACTTTAGAAGTCTATTTTGTGGATGCTCATTGGCAGTTATTCAGGAGGACATTTACCATGTTAATTTCATGTTCTGACAGTGCTTCAGGACATGGTGGAGTACATAAAGAACTTCCGTTGAATTCTGAGATCAATTAATTTAACATTTCTTCTGAAGTTCAAGGCATAACCTAAGAACAGGAGGCAGATGAAGCTTTCATTAGGGTATCAGTCACATTACAGTGAATTTCACCCCCTGGAGTGAATGGAATGTTCCCTTACATCCCACAATACTCCCCACAGCCAAACTCTCACAAGCTTGGTGGAGACCCAGGGCTCCTGGGTGCTCACTCACCTGACAAGCAATCACACTTCATTTGCAACAAGAAGGAATTCCCTTTCCAATGACAGATGCACTTCATGGACACACCTGCTGGGCTGGGCACTGTCTCATGACCCCTCAGGGGAACTGACCCAACAAGTTTTACCAACCAGCAGATAAACATCAGTCATCCAAGTCCTCAAGGAAATGAGTGCATCCATGTCCTCAAGGGAGTTTTCTAGAGAAGACTAGAGGTGGGAAAAACTAAAAGGAGGCCTTGGGGTCTATGTCTTCAGCCCATGTCCAGCCACTATTTTTCCCTCCCATTCATGTGCGCAAAAGTAAAATATTTTTTTGTTTAAAAAAAAATGCCACCACCACCAAAAAAGACTGGTGCTGAATCACTATCTACTCATACTCCTGTTTTACAAAATTATTACCCTCCAGTCATAATTTTTTATGGGTCTTTAGCTCTCCTTTTCCCTCTCCTGTACCATGACACTAGTCTAATTATATAACCTTTCACCCAGATCAGAATCATGGGCCTAATGTTCAAGATTTGTTTTTTAAGTGAAAGAGAAAAATAATGACCCCCTGTGTCATGGCACACAAAGTTTACAGATTGTTGAAAACTTTTCCCTATATCTGTGGCTCTGGTCACTCCAACCATCTCTTTCTTTGAAACTCTGGGAATGAAACCGGGAACGACAGCAGCTCATCTCAATTGCACATATTAATTATAATGACAGCATTTATATTTGACAAGTTAAATTCATAAGCAAGGAGCTCTATCTCCCTTTACAAAAGTTTAAAAGAAATGCTACCCAATAAAGAGCAGAGTAACTACAGAAAATTTTCCTTTGACATTGACTGATGGGAAGGGAGCTTACCAAGGAAGTCTCAGCCTCCAGAGGATATCCTGCTCCCCTGAGGCTGAGACCTGGTCAACGTAGGATTCACTAAAAGTGTGTCCATCCATAAACACCTGGCCTTCCTCACAATGCTGAACAAGCTTAGATTTGGGGTCACAGCTTCAGGGACTCTCAATCTGTTTGGGCTGCTATGACAGAAATACCAGAGACCAGGTGGTTCAAACAGCAATTTATTTTCTCATGGATTCTAGAGGCTGGAAGTCCAAGACCCAGGCACGAGCAGATTCAGAGCCTGGGGAGGAGCTGCTTCCTGGTTCATAGATGGACCCCTCTCACAGTGTCCTCACACGGCAGAAGGGGCCAGAGAACTCTTTAGGGTCTCTTTTATAAGGGCATTAATCCCATTCCTGAGGCCTCCACTCTCATGATCTGAACACCTCCTAAAGGCCCCACGTCCAAATACCATCGCACTGAGGGGTGGGTTTCAACATATGAATTTGGGGGAAACATGAACATTCAGTCCACTGCAGAGACTGAGTCCCCAGACCTGCAAGAGCCTGGTGACATTCATCAGTTCACTAAAACTTGCTTTTGCTTTGTTCTTTCCATTGGCAAAACGGAGATACTGCCCACCTCACAGCACAGTTATGGGGGAAAAATGACTTCATGTGTGAGGATAGCTTGTCAACTAGCAAGACAACTTTTAGCTAGGACCATTAGGGAAGGCATCAAGGTAGAGGGAGGCTTCAAACTGAGCCTTACAAAGGAGAAAGGGTCTCAATAGGTAAGAGAAGGGGAACAACTTGGCAGGTAATGGTCATAACAGCAGCAAACGCAATACAGGTGCAAGGAGTAAATTAGACCCACAGGGGCAAGGCAGAGGGCTGGAAATGGGAAATAGTCCTTCCTCCGGTCCTTCCATTTGGGATGTCCACAGAGATCTTGCGATTAATATTTTACAAAGTATTTTGCATAAAAGTATGATAAAAATTTAAATCACAAAATGCTAATTTTCCATAAAAACGTGCATCTTCCTGACCAATTCTATTGACAAGCAATGCCGCCCATCTCTACGCAGCCTCTAATCAGTCCCTCAAATCACTAACCCAAAGGTTCTCTCAGTGTGGTCCCCAGACCCCCAGCATCAACACCACAGCAGAACAGTGAGGGCCAAAGATGTCTCTGTCCTGATCCCCAGTACCTGTGAACATATCATGTTACATGGCATGAAGGAATTAAGTTTGCAGATGAAATTAAGGCAGCTAATTAGCTTACTTTAAAACAAGGAAATTACACGGGTGAGCCCAAGGTAGTCACAAGGGCCCTTAAATGGGGGAGAAGGAAGCAGAAGATTTAAGAACCAAAGAGATAACATGAGACAGACTCAGTCAGTCATTGCTGGCTTTGAAGATGAAGGGGGCCTTGAGCCAATGCAGGCAGCCTCTAGAAGCCAGAAAATGCAAGGAAATGGTTTATCCCTGAGAGACCATACAAACAGTGCCAACACCTTAATTTTAGCCCACCTGACACAACCCCACCAACATCCTCATTTTAGCCAAGTGAGACCCATTTTGGACTTCCATCCTCCAAAACTGTAAGGTAATAAATGTGTGTTGTTTGAAGCCACTAAATTTGTGGTGATTTGTTAAAAAAGCAAATTCTCTGGCCACATCCATGCCTACTGAATCAGAAAATCTGAGGGTGGGGCCCAGCAGTCTGCTTTTAAACGAGCCCTCGAGGTGATTGCGCTGGGGTTTGAGAGCCACTCACTAGACTAAGCAATCACAATTATTTCCCTGAAGCAAATGCATTCAGACACAGATAGATCCCCATGAGAACTCAACACTGACAATTAGTGATTTGACTAACCACAATAAAATCTACCAGTGCCATATCCTGCCTTGACAAGCACAGAATAGGAAACCCAACCAAATCATGGGTGATTCAGATTCCTTAGGGGCTCAGGGTCCTCACTGGGAACCCCAGTGATGAATGTACCCAAGTCCTAACATCAATTCTGGAACCTCCTTTTTTAATTCATTTCTGATTCCAACTAGACATTTCTCAGCAGTAGAGTCATTTGCCTCTTTCCCACGAAACTTGAGTAACAGGAAATGTGGATCGGTGAAGGTCCAAGTAAATCAGGGATTTATGGTAGTCCATTCCAGGAAGGAGAGGCAGACTTGATTTCATAGAGCCATAGACATGGAGGGGTGGGGGTTCTTACAGACATGAAGGTGGTCCTTCCAGCTTGCGTGTAGGTCCTGCTCACTCCCATCACCACAGCCTTGCCACCAAGGGGTCAGCCACGGCTTGAATATCTCCAATGATGAGGACCTCACTACCTTCCATGGCCAATTATTCCACTCTGAGAGGGCTCTAATTGCAAGACCCAAGTTCCCTCCACCTGGCAGCTGGCTTTGTTTGGACCACCTGCTTGGTTTCCTTTTGGCCTATGCTGAATTCTTTGAAGTCTCAGGTGCACACTCATGAGCAAGACTGAAATACGGCAAGGTTGTAGCCTCCACTACGTGCATTGGCTTGTTTTCTCAGCACTATTAGCCTCTTCTGACCTCAAAGGGAGGCATGTGTGTAAGCTGGGCAGGAGGTAGAAATGTACCCTGTTAAAGGCAAAGTGCTTTAAAAGCCTTTGATGAAAGGCATTAAGGCTTGAAAGGGTTGTTTCTGAAACACTATACCTCTCTTTAAAGAACTCCTAAGATCTGGAGGGTGATACTCTCTCACCCCAGAAGAATTCAAGCATGAATATTCTTAAAGCCTCCAATTAGGAATGCTATTCCATCTCCCCAGATGCTCATTTCCACTAAAAGTACCTAGTTGGATCTTTATTTTTGGTTTTGTTGCTTTTTAAGAAACATACTATACCATGCTGAACACTATCTCAGGTTTGAATGACCATTAGATGGATGCTGACAAATTAAGATATAAAAGCCCACTAGGTCCTACCTAATACACGTAAGTATAAATAGAAAGAAAGCCCCATGCCATTCTTGCATGACTTAATAATTAATTAATCCAATTGTTTTGTGCATCTATTATGTGCCAGTCACTAAACTGGGTACCAGAACATGATGATACGCTAGACAGACACAGTATGTGCCCTCCTGGGACTTGGGGGCTTCATTTAAACATCAACTCATCTGTAGTCATATGCTCCTGTGGCATTAAAGTTCAGGTGCTTCTATACTTATAAAGTAATTTAGGGAAATGTGTTTGTTGGATTGGAATATACCTGGATCCTCAAGCCAGATGGTTAAATGATGTTATGTATTACTCTTAGAAAAGGAAATAAAAACCCTAGAAAAAATAGTCCTTGAATTTTCTGGATGCTACATGTTAAATACATAAAGTAATTCCATTCTTATCCATTGTTATATGGGCCTCTTTATGGAAATGGCTGGTGTCCAAGAGGGGCTTATTTAATAGGATGCATTGGGGGTTTTTTTCTTACTTTATGTCTCAGTGTTTATTCTATCCACAGAGTTCAAACTTGTTGGCCAGTGTCACTGGCTATCATCAGTAATTGTGAGCCCACAGTATTCCCTGTAATCCCTGCCAATCTCTGAGGGCTGGCTCCCCTCATTCCATTTTTTAGAAAAAAGGTATGAACTGCCACCTGCTGTCATAGCACTAGCCCTTCTCACTACCCCAGTATGCTATCATCATCTGTGGATTCTCCGACGTATATGAGCCTGGGAGATGAGAAGACACTAATACATGTGCAAATTTTTTAAAAGCAGAAGAGCTGCTCTTCTGGATCAGGATGCTAGTTCTGACAGAGAACCCAAAGAGCATCTCATGAGAGGACACTCTTGTCCTCTTTGATATGAACTCAAAAAGGCATTAGAGAACTCAAAAAAAAAGTCTCTCTCTCCAAAAATAAGAATGTTCCCTCCACAGCCAGCTCTATCAACCATAAACGCATAACCCTTTTAAGTTTATATTTTCAGAACTTGCCTCAGTACTTGCGTAGTAAGAAACAAAAGAACATTAACCACTGTATAAAGTGGGACTTCTCAATATTATGTTAGGTTTACCTCTGAAAGAATTAGACATTCAGGACTTGTAAACTCATCATAATTGAACCCCTCTCAGCCTTTACATCTTTGTAGGCTGAATGCTACCGACCTTTTCATTTGTTTCCATAAATACAGCTCCCGCTTCTCCCTATCCCCTTCCATCTCCTCACCCTCGCATGTTCATGCTCAGATTTTATTTCTCTCCCCATAGCCTTCTTTTCTGGAGGCATCTTTTCTTTCTTGTGGCACAGTAGCTGCTCTCAAACGCAGCACAGAATTGTCCAGGGGTGAGTCCGTCTTTCTCTCCCACAGTGGGAAGACATTGCTCTTCAGTTTCTGTTACCCTTAAATGATGATGAGAATTTGTTGGCTTTTTAAGACCAGTGTCTTCATTGGTTCACATGCCCTCTTCTAGATTGTTCTTGTTAATCCACAACGTTTTGACCCATTTGTATAGTTTAGATTATTTTCCTGCATATGTAAGACCTTTATCTATTTTGAACACAAGAAAATGAAAAAACCTTATGATTTTCATCACATTATTCCTTGAGATGACATCTCAGCTAGAAGAAACAATGGCTAGAATCCTGGCCAAAGCAACGTGCCATGTCATGGGGACATTCGACAGTCCTGTGAGGAAGTCCACATAGAGAGAGGCTAGTTAGCAAGAACCAACAGCCCCACCTTGCCAGCCATGTGACTGGGCCACCTTAGAGGTGGATCCTCAAGCTCTCAGGCTTTAAGTTTTCCAGCTAGGACCTCAGACATCATGGAGCAGAGACGAGGCATCCCTGCTGAACTCTCTCTGAATTCTGACCCACAGTGACAATAAGATAATAAATGGCCATTGTTTTAAGATACTGGTGTTTGGGTTATTTTCCTATACCACAACTGATAACTACTGCAGCACATACGTATGCAAAAATAACTTTTCTTAAAAAGCAAAAAATATATATATTGTAATACAAAATTCCAGATAGGGTTACCTCTGCATGGGAGACAAAAGGACAGGACAGGAAAAGAGGACACAAATAATTGCTAAGTAATTGGCAGAGATCTACCTCTAAGTTGGATGGTATGTTTTTTAGTAGTAGATGGGTAGATTCAAGACCTTGCATGTGCCTATGACAACAGTGTGTCATGAACCAGGGATTGTGCTGAATCCAATTTAAACACCTGAGGTCCAATGATAAGAAGGGAAGGGAGAGACAAAAAAGGGGAAGAGAGGAAGGAAGGAAGGAAGGAAGGAGAGAGGGAAGGAGAAAGGGAAAGGCTGAAGAGAGGAAGTGGGGAAGGAAGGAAAGGGAGAAGGAAGGAGAGAATTAAGTTATTAGTTTTTACCTGGTAAATTTGAGCCTGTCAATTCCTGGGTGTATACCCTAGAGAAGTTCTTGCATAGAAGACAGAGACAATATTCACAGAAACACTTTATAGGAGCAAAAAAAACTAGAACTATACCAAATATCCAGCAACTGTAAAAATGAATACATGCATGGTGGTCATTCAGACGGTAGAACCCCATACAGCAATGATACTAATCATCACCATCATGCATGAAACTCCACTTGACACCATGGAAAAATATCTGGATGTGTGCAGTCCAACAGGACTTTCTTCAGTGATAGAAGTGTTCTAGATCATGATGTTCAGCAAAAGAAGCAAAGCAAGAAATAACTCCATTTATATGAAGTTAAACGCAGACAAAACTATACAATATATTGGTTAGAGAAGCATATATGGTGGTAAAACTACAGTAAAAAGCAAGAACATATGCAAAACTCAGACTGGTGGCTAGGAGAGGCAGGGGAACCAAATAGGAGCGGGTTTCAATGGCTTTGGAAATATTCTCATTCTTAAGCAGAGTGGGGGAGATCTTTGGGTGTTCAGACTTTTATTCTTGTTGAAATTAGTACAGATATTGTACACACTCTTTTAAAATAAAGATACTAGTGCAAAGCAACAAACTAGGAATCACCGTCACATGGATGGACTTAAGCAGCAGAATTTCCTTCTAGCACAGTTCAGCTCCTTCTTATCCCTTCAGCGTCCCAAAAACCAGGTCTACAAGAAACCTCACCATCCAGGGTTTCTTTTTTCCCCTCCCCTGAACATAAAAAACACCACGTTTATTGCCTGACATGCCATAGCTTTGCACTAGCTGCACCGCAGTGCACCTTCATGCTTGCACGCCCTCCAACTTGGCTTTGTAGATTGAAAGCTCAGTATGTTACCCCACGCGCTGCAGTGGTTATTTAACACCACATGGGGCAGTGAACGGAGTATTGGACTGAGCATCAGAGACCAAGACTCTGGGGCCTTCTGAGTCATTCCCCAGCTTCAATGACTTTGGGCAAATCGTTTCACCTCCTTGCTCAGCTGCTTCGGAAGAGCCCCTGGGGTTAACCAGAGCCGCTCCATTTTAAAATAATTTATATTGGACTTCTTGGTTTAGTTTCTTTTGAAGAAACGACTGTACTGCTTTAAAAAGAGAAGAAGTCCAAAAACCTCTAGACCAAATGATCACTGAGCACCCTCTCTCACCCTAACAGTTTAGAATTCTGTTTTGTGAAAGCCACATTGCTGGGCCTGGTACATTGTTAGACAGGAGGATAAAAAAAAGGACTAAAACTAGATAAAAAATTTGGTATCTTATGGAAAAAGTCTAAATGTTTATTGCTAAGAATAAATGGATTAATGCAGAAGTCCTTTGGCAACGCAACTTAGACTCTCCTTCCTTGATCCCACTTCAGGACCTACCTGACTCTTATCCTACCACCCTTACTCCTAGGAATTTGACAGCAGTTCTAGCTAACTCATTTATCTGCTATTAAAGAGAAAGAATGCATGAGTGCCTGCAGACTGGGGGCATTTTCTACAAGGGGCAGAATCTGTGGCACTTTCACAAGAGCTGTGGCCCACGCTCTCCTCTCTGACCCTGTTTGTCCCTCTCCCATCGCTAGCATCCAGGGGAGGGGTGCTCAGGCCCTTCAGCCATCCCATCCTCAGGGTCTCCTCCTCCCTCCTCCACCCATTCCTCTTGGGTTTTTCTTATACACTGCTTGATCAGTCATGTGTCAGGGCTCCAGATCAAACACTGTCATTTAAAACCTCTCTTCTTAGCATCTCACTACGCTGATGGACAGTGACTGTAATGGGGTTGGTGGGGGGGACCTGATGAAGGGGTAGTTTAATAACCATAATATTGCACATGTAATTGTAGATTAATGATAATAAAATAAATTATATTAAAAAAATAAATAAATAAATAAGTAAAACCCCTCTTCTGGGCATGAGGAATTTCAGACAGCAGGTAGAGGTGCCTGCACGGCACACTCTTCTTCTGTCCGTCTGTCTGTATACAAAGTCAGCTCTGCCTGTGGCCGCTAAGCCCATAATACTCATCACTGCTTGACAGGACAGCACAGGAGGTTTGTCATCTGGCCAAGATCTCAACATCATTGTCTTAATAAAGGATGAACCATTGACCTGACACCCAAGTGTGGGGTGAGACCTCGCTTTGGGCGTCCATCTGCTTCAACCCCTTCTAATTTTCAAATAAAACATCCGATTGTTGCTCTAAAGAATAACAGAAAGAAAGAATAATTTTTAACCTATATGAGGCTTGTTTTATAGAGTTGTAACTGAAGTTCCTCAAAATGATTATATTAATGGGAAACTTACGATTCAGTATCACAAAGATCCCTGCAAGGTACAATTCTGATGTGAAAGCATGGCATGCATTCTGCAGAAATAAAGGCTGTAGGTCTTTTTATATTTTCTCTCCTGTGCTTCACTCAAGGAGAGCTGAGCTGAACTCCCCAGAGATCCACACAGCCACATGGTGTCAATTTCTAGACATTCATATTGAGTTTGAAATGAGAAGATTAAGTGTTGCCAGTAAAGATAAGTAATATTCTCCTTGGGAGGGAAAGTCAGCATAGGAAGCAACAAATTGTTTCTGCCTCAGCCATCCCAGAAATCAGCAGTTTCCTTAAATCACAAAAATAATTTTGCTCAGTCTGCTCCTATTGCAAAAAAGCATCTTCGTTTGTTTATAGGATCACTACTAAACATACTCACTTCCCCCACCCATGGTCTGGAAAATAATTCTCCAAGATTTTTATAAACAAGTTGAGAGGGAGGAGGCTTAAAGCAGTCCTTTCTCTCTAAAGGAAATTACACCCAGGCCCCAAATGCCAGCATACATGAGCACAGTACCCAAAGAATTCAAGCTGACCCATGCCATTCTCAATGCCTGGTTCTGGCAGTCCACATGCATAGGCTCCATTATGAAGGAAATGGACACTGTCTCTATAGTGAGCTTGGTCTGTACAAAGTGGAATCCCTTCCACTTATCATATTGTCATTTTGTTTACAAAGAAGGAACATGCAGCATGTCATGATTCTCATTTTTGGAGAAGCTTACCCCACTCTCCTTCGGCCAGTATTCCACACGCTTTACCAGCAGCCCTTGCATGGCCATCCAGGCTGATCTCCCGAAGCCTTTTGCCAGAACCCAAGATGTTTTAACCTCTGCTCCCCTAGCCTGCCTGTGCTCTACCTCTGAACCCCTCACTCAGCCCCTACCTGGGATGCTTTCGCTACCTTTGAAATCCTTTCCAACATTCAAAGCCCAGCTGCGTGTTCACCTCCCTAAAGCCTTTCCTAAACATCCCAGCCAGAAATCTCTACTTCTTAGGAATGTTTATACATCTTCCTGTTTCTACTCTTAAGTTGCCTTTTTATATACTTAATTTACAGGAGGAGTTTTTCGTTTTGCTTTGAATTTTAAAATAACACCTACCTATCCCAGTTCCCCCACTACATGGAATGCTTCAGTGGCCAAAGGGGTTGTAAGGAGAACAAAGAGCTGATCTACATACTTACTGTATTCCTAAAACTGTTTGAACCAAATCTCTGGAATTTTGTCTATACCAATTTCATAGGCATTAATAGTCTCCCGGTTAAACTCTCACATTACAGAAAATGGAAGAGAACCAGAATCTAGACCAAAGTGTCCATGCCGAGCTCTAGGTTTGCCATTCCAGCTATACCTTGCTTGATCCTGAGGGCCCTGGGAAATCCTCAGATTTGGGATTACTTGGCTATGGTGCCCAGTTGTTTGGTCAAACACTAATCTGGATGTTGCTGTAAAGATACTGTGTAGAATTGATTAATATCTACAGTCAGTTTGCTTTAGTAAAGGAGATTACTCTTGATAACACAGTTGGGCCTCATATAATCAGCTGAATGCCTAAAGTGGGTAGAAATCCTTGTAATACTGAATCTTAAGAAGATCATTTTGTCTATGTAAACCCAAAAGGGGGATAAGCAGCAGAACCATCCCTCTCATCTCCCAGGATCCTCAGAGCTCAAGGCCAATCCAGTCCTGATTTGCAAATGTTCAAACTGTGGTCCTATCTCAGACATCCATCTCATTGAATGGCTTCCATGTTTGTTGCTTCATATGCCAAATGAATAAATGAATGACCTATGTGTACTTAATATAGGTGGACAATCATTGTGTGATGCCTGGGATTATCACCTAATTTTCTCTTTGCTATTTAAAAAAATGGGGCTTCTCTAAAGACTTTGTTTGGACTCTGATAAAATCCTCAGGACTCAAATTCTCCAACATCCACCACACACACACACACACACACACACACACACACACACACACACACACATTGTATAAATAGATACCAATATATCTACCTATATATTGTCAATAGAAAGTTACCATCTCCTTTCTTGGGAAGAACGGCCCATTATTCTTCCTCATGTCAAAATATTTTTCTTCTTTACAAGATATTAGGCCGAGCAGATAATAGCTGTTGAGTTGTTTCTCGTGGCATTACTTGACAAAATATGAAGACTGACAATCTCATTTGTCCTCAAAATTATTCAAAAATCATGCCCACCTGTGAAATTTAAAGTCTAGGAACCACACACTGGAGAAGGCAGACTCCATCAACTTGAGCACCACTTGATGTCTCTTACCCTTTATTTCCATTTGCGCCTTCCTTTAAACCATTATTTATGGAGGCACCCACTGGATGCCTGGTGCTGTACCAGGGGCTGGGATTATAGCCATGTGATACAGACTTGGTCCTCAGGTAGCCCACAGTCTAGGGAAGAGGCAGGCAAAGTTATCTGTCCTGCAGAAAAAGTAATTGTTTCTGTGTTCCAACCAGGGGTTCTAGAAAAAGAGCATCTGTTCCTCTGGAATACAACCTCTCATACTTTTTGAAGGGTTCTGTCTATATTAAGGCGTTTATCCATTTTTTTCTAAGAGCCTAAAAAATAGAAGTGGTGCAGGTCTCTGTCAGCTTCTGAGATGCTCCCTTCCGGCGTTCAGTAAACAAGTGTCCCAGGCTCACTTTGACCTTCTAGTTACTTCCTTCAGTTAACATTCAAGAAACCAAAACATGCTTATCTTGTTGTTCCACAATGCCCCCAGCATGTTAGCTTTAATTGTGGTATTGTTGCTCCTGAAATATTTCTCTTATAAAACACATCACCTTTCCTGAAGGAGATTCCAATCAAGATACAGAAGAAAACAATTAAGGGGTTATTCAAACAAGAAATACATGACAGATCATAATCATAAATTAAGGTAATCAAAAGGATCATAAAATTTAATGAGGATAAAAAGGAAAAATGATAAAAGAGCTTCCTGCCTACAGAGCAGGTAAAAGTTCCTCCATTCCAACTTCCACACCCCATACCTGTGACTAGGGAGATTTCTTGTGTGACACTTTACTTGGACACCTTATAACCAGTGAGGGGAGTTAGGCATAGTGACATGTTGGTAAGTTGCTCTCCATAGAAGTAAAAAACACTGATCTGTGGCATTTGCCAATTTCCAATGGGACAGATACCCCTGCTATGGCCAATTTCAAATTACCAATAGTTTAGTAACCAGCTCAGAAAACTCCTGAATATTAACTACCAATTCTCATGAGCCCATGTGACCTAGCTCCTGCACACCACTGGCTGAGTAGAATTTGAGAAGTGACTGCTCCAATCCTAGAGCCCCATCAGAAACAAGGCTTTAATAGTGGAGCTAGGTAACCTGAGTTAGGTGGGATCAAACTAGCACATTAGCAAGGATACATTTATTCGTTGTTAGGAACCTGAAGATGGGACCAGTGGAAGAGGACGGGAATCAAGGGGAGGCTGATGATTCAGAGGAAATGCGCAGGCTCAGGCAGGCACTGTGCAGACGTGGGTGGGCAGAGAGGGACTGATCCCAGGCAAGCTGAGGGTGCCAAGCAACATGGAGGGGAATCAGCGGAGAGGGAGGAAGAAGCCTGGGATGGGGTGTGGGGAAGGGGACACACAGAGGATCCCCCTCAAAGGAGCCAAGTATAGAGTAGGATCATTTCACAACTTTACCTTCAACTGATATGTAGAACTGAGTTCCCTGAACGGTTTCACTTGGTTTCCAAGGAAAATAACCACGAAGATATGGTTTTCTGTACTGCGGTCCGTCCCCCCAGGAACGTGATTACAGGAATGTGAACTCAAGCCTATAGCTCCTTTCTACACATATGGAACAGCTTGGGGATGGGAAAAGATTCTTTAAAAGACTGAGAAAAAAATCCCTGAAGAGCAACTTGGCTTTTCATTAATGGGTCTGATGAACGATTTGAGGGGAATGAAAAGTGTGGCAAAATGGAGTTTTCAAAATACTGAGTTTCTCTATCTTTGAAACAGGGCTTTTTCATTCAGTAGCCAGAGATCAGGTTTTCTGTGCCTGTGAAAGCTATTAATTTGGTTATTTTTAATATAAAAATTAAAATTCTCTTTTCAATGAAATGAATGAATAGATGTATGGATGGATGGATAGATAGAACAACAGAGCGACAGGCAGACGGAGGTGCTTGTCAAAAAGTAGGCTTCCTACCTCTTAGCTCTTATTGGTACCTTCCTTACTCCCTCTCCTGGGAATCCACATCTTCCCATCCTGGCTGAGTACTGAGAACTACTGAGATTGTAATCTGAGGGCTATACTATGGCCAGGCTTGATGGAATTTTTACAAGGCTCCTTAGGAACCTGTTTGCAAGGCTTCTCACTAGAGGTGCTTGATCATTCATGCAAGGTTCAGATTGAGAGAGAGAGAAAAAGGAGGGAGGAAATGAGATTGTAATAGAAATATAGATAAGCTATAGATATATAGAAATGAGATATATATTAATATATGTAAAGATATTTATATTAAGGACTTAATTCACTGAAAGTCAAATTTGTAGGGCAGGTCAGCAAGTTAAAAACTTGGCAGGGGTCAATTTTGTATTCTTGAGGCAGAATATCTTCTTCCGTGGAAACCCCAGTCTTTGCTTTCAAGGCATTCAACTGTTTAGATGAGGCCCACCCATGTTATCAAGAGTATTAAAAGTAAATTGATTGCAGATGCCAATCATTTATACACAATATCTTTACAGCAACATCTAGACTAGCGTTTGACCAAACAACTGGGCACCATAGCCAAGTTGACACATAAAATGAACCATCACGTGTGGGATACTTGCAGACCCTGTCTGGCACCAGGCTAGAATTTCTTCACCAATGCTGCCCTAGTACTCCTGGGTCCCACCCCCAGTGTCTGCAGTTGTGTTACTGTGGTAGTTACTACTCTGGCCCACATCGGGGCTATTCTCTGAGGCTCCTAGAAGCTCCCTACTACTCTCTGGTCCTCTTGTCTCTGGTATGTTCTGTTGGGAAGGATGGCTCTAGCTCTTTTAAGGCTCAGTCTCATCCATTTTTTTTGTTTTAAATTAGTATGTAGGTCCACTGGGGCCAATGCCATTAACCAGAGTGTGTATCAGTCAATCCCCCATGAGGACCCAGGAGTATACACTGTTGGGAGCCATGTGGTACAAGAACAATAAGACTCCATTTTGTTTTAAAGACTCCATCTTGTTGTTTACTTCCTCTTGATCACTTTCGCGCCACAATCTCCCGCCAAGTGTTCCCACTCCAGTCCGCTGCTTACGGCAGAGGCAACTGCGCATGCGCACAACTCGGTGCATGATTGGACTTTGTAGATCGCTTCATTAGCATAGTGGGCAACCAATCGGAAAAGGCCACACCCTGTAATGTCTATATATTCTCTGCTCTAACGTGCAATAAACAAGATTTGATCAGAAAGCCTGTCTTGTCTCCATTCTCTCTGTCTTCTGTCCCTCATTCACGCACCCCCTTCTTAGGTCCCAGTTGGTGAACCTCGCGGCCGGAGGTTTTACGTTCACAGACCTGCGGGCCGGGTCAAGTGGTACCCAACGTGGGGCTCAAGGCACGGGGGAGACTGACGGACACCGTTCCGGAAGGGCTGTCCAGCCGATGATTCTGAGGTCACTGCAAGAGTTTTGGCGGCCACAGATTTCTGTGAGACCCGCCTGTATTTTGGCGGCCACAGTTCTCTGTGAGACACACCTGTGAAGCACCCTCATGAGTGAAGACCTGTGCTTTGGCGGCCACAGATCTACCCGCTCTGTGAGACACGCCTGAGAGGTAAGTGAACAGCGCAATCATGGGACAGACATTGAGCAAACAAGAGCTCTTTATCAGAAGGCTCAAAGACTCAAGACACGAGGGATTAGGGTTAAGAAAAAAGACTTGGTAAGGTTTTTTATTTTTCTTGAAGATGCTTGTCCTTGGTTAAGCTTCACTCTGCAATGTAAAAGTTTTTATAAGTAATCTAGCATAATTGCTAAAGAGTGTGTAAACAAGTGTAACAAAAAATATCTTAATAATAATAGTATATTAATGTATAACTGTATCTGCAAACAGCCTGAGAATTTTTGTGGTAACCAAAATTCTTAAGAGTTTTGCTAAATCATATGAAGATGTTTTATGCTCAGTAAAAATTGTGCTGTAAGGCACATTTCCAAAAATGATAAAAAGTGCTCATAAATATCAATCTGAAAAATGCTAATGTCACAGTTTACAATAGCCTATTTTTCAGAGTTCATTGAAAAAGTACCTAATGTTTTAATTTCTAATTAAAACTACTTAATATAATAAAGAAGACATCTCTGCTTGCTATAAAGGATGTGTGTTTAATAAATATATAAAGAATAGAAATTCATTTTGTTGAAGGTTAAAAAAAAGGTAACTTCTAAAGTACAAGTGTTTATTTAGAGAGAAAGCAGTAAATGTACAAAGAAAGTTGTAGAAAGTTTGTGAAAATTCATACAGTCATGCTATGTGAAATTAAGGCAAATGAGTCTCAATATCAAAGGCACAGCAAGATTAGAGTTTTGTTTTCAGTTTAAAGACAAAGTTGTCTTAGACGTTAGCCTGCTTTTAATGTTAACAAATTGCAAAAAACTTTCTAATTGTTTATCAAAGCAATTTCTCATGCTTAAAGTCTCAATGAGTTCTCTTAAGTATTTAAGAAAATGAAATCTTCATATTAAAAGAACAAATCAGGACTGCCCTCGGCAGACAAATACAGCTTGATCTAGTGGACCAAGGGTATGATGTGCCCTATTGTTGTTGTGCCAAATGGCTCCCCTCTTTTAAGAACTGCATAGGATTCAGACCTATGCATATCGGCTCACCTTAAAATGAGTACGATATGGGCACCAATGTGGGTGCGAGGCTGAGCACCGCAAGGGAAGGTCCATGAACCGCCTCTGAATTCCCTGAGAGAAAAACCTGGCTTGCATGGAGGTCAGTATATTTCACTGGCCGAAGCATGTCACATGACCATATGAACCACAAGGGAGCCAGGGAAGTATCACCCCACATGCACCTGAAGGAGATCCAGCACTGTCTGGTGACCAGCTGGCGGGGCACAGCAGACATGCTCTCCTTGCCCAGGGTGAAAGCACCCCTCCTCCAAGCCTGGGCACCATCACAGGTCAGGTCAGACCAGCTCAAGCCAAGGCTTCTCTCAGAGCAATGGACTTATCCCATCAGCTGTTAAGTCCTGGGCTTGGTGGAGAGTGTGGCTAGTGAAACTATGCAGAGAGTGGACGTGTGCTGGTTTTAAAACATGGCTGCATCATGTGTGATTGAAAGGTGGTATGCAGCCCCCATCAGAGTCTTACAGAGCCAGCAGGCATATGGGACAAAAGCACATTCATGCATTTACTATACTCTGGGATATTTTTCTTTTCTAAACTTATCTAGGAAAATAAGCCTTCTGGTTCCACCCACTTCCTGTGGCCACAAGAAGGAGGCACAAAGAAAGACACTGGAAAAAAGAGAAGGGGACACACTAGCTTATGATGAATAAAAACAAGAGTAAACGTTCGTTGAGCACTTACTATGTGCCAAACTCTTTCCACATATTATCTCAATTAATCCCTCAGTAACCCCACACAGCACAGATTATGATCACACACATTTTATGGCTAAGGAACAAAAGTTCTACAAGCTCAAGTCCCGAAACAGCATAGTGGTTCAGACCACTGACTCCAGACCGCAAGGATTTGAATCCTGGTTCTGCCATTTCCTAAGATGTATGACTTAGGCGTGTTACACAACCTCCTCACCGGCTAGGTCAGGACAGTGCCTGCACTCCCTCACCGGTGACTTTGAGGACACACTGAGGTGCTCTGTACAGAGGGCTTGGAAACAGTACCGGACCATGACAAACACTGTCAAAGGTTAGCTCTTATTAGTAAGTCATTTGCCTGAGGCCACAGAGTCAGAAAGCAGCAGTGCCAAGGTCTGAAGGTCAGCAGTGTCCCTCGGAGCCCCTATACCTAAAATCCATTCCACTTTGGGCAGCACAGCCTATCTCCTCCTGAAGAGCAGCCTCTCTGAGCTGGCCCTTGTTATGCACATGAAGATTTCCTATTTGGAATTTAAAGGTGCCCTCTGGGCATTCATTTAAGCAAACACATTTTCCTACAATCTAGCTTTCACACAGCATTCTAAAACAAATAGATGCTGAAGTTTTAAGTTGCCAGCACACAGCAGGAGCTGGGAACTGTCCTTGTGGGGAGGAAAACAGAGAGGCCCAGCCTACACTCACTCACTCTTGAGCCAAACACCTCACAAGGGAGCTGACGCCCCATCCTGGGCCCTCTCCACTGGGTTTGGTCCTCGCGTCCAGCTGTGGGCACACGTCAGTGGGCACAATGTGGCCACCCCGACCCTGTCTGCTGCCCTTCAGGTGGCCCCAAGCAGCCACGAACATGTTACATCCACAGAGCTCCTGGGCTTCAGGTCTTACCTCAGATTTTGGTGTATGTCCAAATTAGAAGCTTAGTTTAAGGGAAAAAAGTGAATCCTTTCAGCTGACACCAAAGCCAAATGAAGTGCAGGAGCTATGAGCGCTAGTCCAGGCGAGAGCTGCCTTTCTTCTGTTTCACGGGGCTAAAATCCCAGGCCTAATTACGGCCATTCGCATTCCAGGGCCTGAAGGACTTCAGTGCTGCCTTGAGCGGCAGATGCAGCAAAAATGGCTCCTCTGTGAGGTGCACTAAACCCCCTGGGTACAGTGTCAGAATCTGATTCCGTCCCTAATCCAAAAGAAGCCAGCCGTACAGCCTGGGTCAAGCTGTTTCAGTTTCCCCATCCTGTAAAATGGGGATGATCTTGCCCACTTGTGCTCTGGCTGGGAAGAGTAACTGAGGGCCTGGTGTAGAAGAAAGGGCTCTTCGAACTTCCTGCAGCCCCAGTCTCTACAGAAAATCGGGAGGTCCTCTGTATTATTCATGGCTCTTTAATGCTTTGATATCTTCAGGATGTGGCCATATGGGGAGAAACTGCCCCTCCAAAGTTAGCCATTTCCTAGAGACAGCAAACATTTGCCTTCTAATATGCCTTCCATGTGCAAACCAACCATCCAGAGCTCGCATCCCCAGGTACCCCCTTTATCTAACTCACACATACCAAGCCAGTCTTTCCTCTGCTCTAACTCATCCCAGGGCCAGGAACTGGACAACTAGAGACCACCCCTACAGCCCCGGTCCTGCCCAAATCATTCAAACTAGCCATTCTTTTTTTTTTTTTTTTTACATTCTGCTTTTCTTATTATCATTAATTTACAATTACATGTGCAATATTACGATTATTAAACTACCCCTTCATCAGGTCCCCCCCACCAACCCCATTACAGTCACTGTCCATCAGCTTAGTGAGATGCTATAGAATCACTACTTGTGTTCTCTGAGTGGTACTGCCCTCCCCGTGCCCCCCAACATTACATCTGCTAATCGTAATGCCCCTTTTTCCCTCTTATCCCTCTCTTCCCGCCCATTTTCCCCAGTCCCTTTCCCTTTGGTAACTATTAGTCCGTTCTTGGGTTCTGTGAGTCTGCTGCTGTTTTGTTCCTTCAGTTTTTTTTCTTTGTTCTTATACTCCACATATGAGTGGAATCATTTGATACTTGTCTTTTTCGCTTGGCTTATTTCACTGAGCATAATACCCTCTAGCTCCATCCATGTTGTTGCAAATGGTAGGATTTGTTTTCTTCTTATGGCTGAATAATATTCCATTTTGTGTATGTACCACCTCTTCTTTATCCATTCATCTACTGATGGACACTTAGGTTGCTTCCATTTCTTGGCTATTGTAAATAGTGCTGCAATAAACATAGGGGTGCATCTGTCCTTTTCAAATTGGGCTGCTGCATTCTTAGGGTAAATTCCTAGGAGTGGAATTCCTGGGTCAAATGGTATTTCTATTTTGAGTTTTTTGAGGAACCTCCATAATGCTTTCCACACTGGTTGAACTAATTTGCAGTCCCACCAGCAGTGTAGGAGGGTTTCCTTTTCTCCACATCCTCGCCAACATTTGTTGTTGTTTGTGTTTTGGATGTTGGCCATCCTCACTGGTGTGAGGTGATATCTCATTCTGGTTTTAATCTGCATTTCTCTGATGATTAATGATGTGGAGCATCTTTTCATGTGCCTGTTGGCCACCTTAATTTCTTCTTCTTTGGAGAAGTGTCTATTCATGTCCTCTGCCCATTTCTTAATTGGATTCTTTGCTTTCTGTTTGTTAAGGTGCATGAGTTCTTTATAGATTTTGGATGCCAACCCTTTATCAGATACGTTTTTTATGAATATATTCTCCCATACTGTAGGATGTCTTTTTGTTCTACTGATGGTGTCCTTTGCTGTACAGAAGCTTTTCAGCTTGATATAGTCCCACTTGTTCATTTTTGCTTTTGTTTCCCTTGCCGGGGGAGATATGTTCATGAAGAAGTTGCTCATGTTTATGTCCAAGAGATTTTTGCCTATGTTTTTTTCTAAGAGTTTTATGGTTTCATGACTTACATTCAGGTCTTTGATCCACCTTGAGATTACATTTGTGTATGGGGCTAGACAGTAGTCCAGTTTCATTCTCTTACATGTAGCTGTCCAGTTTTTCCAACACCAGCTGCTGAAGAGGCTGTCATCTCCCCATTGTATATCAAGGCTCCTTTATCAAATATTAATTGACTGTATATGTTTGGGTTAATGTTTGGATCTTCTATTCTGTTCCACTGGTCTGTGGGTCTGTTTTTGTGCCAATACCAAATTGTCTTGATTACTGTGGCTTTGTAGTAGAGCTTGAAGTCAGGGAGTGTAATTCCCCCTGTTTTATTCCTCCTTCTCAGGATTGATTGGGCTATTCGGGGTCTTTTGTGGTTCCATATGAATTTTAGAATTATTTGTTCCAGTTCATTGAAGAAAGCTGTTGGTAGTTTGATAGGGACTGCATTGAATCTGTAGATTGCTTTAGGTAGTATAGCCATTTTGACAATATTTATTCTTCCTAGCCAAGAGCATGGGATGAATTTCCTTTTGTTAGTGTCCTCTTTAATTTCTCTTAGGAGTGTCTTGTAGTTTTCAGAGTATAGGTCTTTCACTTCCTTCGTTAGGTTTATTCCTAGGTATTTTATTCTTTTTGATGGAATTGTAGATGGAATTGTTTTTCTGATTTCTCTTTCTGTTAGTTCATCGTTAGTGTATAGGAAAGCAACAGATTTCTGTGTTAATTTTGTATCCTGCAACTTTGCTGAATTCAGATATTAGTTCTAGTAGTTTTGGAATGGAGTCTTTAGGGTTTTTTATGTACAGTATCATGTCATCTGCAAATAGTGGCAATTTGACTTCTTCTTTACCAATCTGGATGCCTTGTATGTCTTTGTTTTGTCTGATTGCTGTGGCTAGGGCCTCCAGTACTATGTTGAATAACAGTGGAAAGAGTGGGCATCCCTGTCTTGTTCCCGATCTTAGATGAAAAGCTTTCAGCTTCTCGCTGTTAAGTATGATGTTAGCTGTGGGTTTGTCATATATGGCCTTTATGATGTTGAGGTACTTGCCGTCTATACCCATTTTGTTGAGTTTTAATCAGGAATGGATGCTGAATTTTGTCAAATGCTTTTTCAGCATCTATGGAGATGATCATGTGGTTTTGTTCTTCTTTTTGTTGATGTGGTGGATGATGTTGATGGATTTTCGAATGTTGTACCATCCTTGCATCCCTGGGATGAATCCCACTTGATCATGGTGGATGATCCTCTTAATGTATTTTTGAATTCGATTTGCTAATATTTTGTTGAGTATTTTTGCATCTACGTTCATCAGGGATATTGGTCTGTAATTTTCTTTTTTGGTGAGGTCTTTGCCCGGTTTTGGTATTAGAGTGATGCTGGCTTCATAGAATGAGTTTGGAAGTATTCCCTCCTCTTCTATTTTTGGAAAACTTTAAGGAGAATCGGTGCTATTTCTTCTCTATACGTCTGGTAGAATTCAGAGGTGAATCCATCAGGCCCAGGGGTTTTGTTCTTGGGTAGTTTTTTGATTACCAATTCGATTTCGTCGCTGGTGATTGGTCTGTTTAGTTTTTCTGTTTCTTGCTTGGTCAGTCTTGGAGGTTGTATTTTTCTAAGAAGTCCATTTCTTCTATGTTTTCCAGCTTTTTAGCATATAGATTCTCATAATATTCTCTTATGATTCTTTGTATTTCTGTGG